>JAQJVK010000155.1:0-353092 GCA_035578135.1 Flexamia atlantica | reverse complement strand
ATATCTGTCCTCTATTATTGTCTATTGTTTCCTAGGTTATCGAATCTCAAAAAAATGTTACAGCTCTAAATTTCAGTTTCAAGTATTTCAAGTTACAACATTTAAATTACAAGTGTACAGTTCCAAGTAGATAACCTTCAAGATGAGCAACTTGATTCACCATCCGTACATCAGCCAAGACGTGCTGCTCATCGAGGAGGGGGGCCCGGAGGTGGTGACGCCGAGCTTGCAGGTGACCGAGCGCTGCTGGCTGTTCGACCGGAGACTTTCGACGTGGAAGAAATCCCCCCGCCACACGACGGTTTCATAAACGCGGCGTTCCAAAAACAAGGTGGAATCGAAATCGACGAGCTGACGATCGGGCCTAACGACGACGACTCCGGCGCTGTGATTCGTTCTTTCCACTCCCCCGGAGCGACACGGGCGGGGGCGCCGCTGGCCCACTCGACCCCGCGCGGCGGAACCCAGAGTCCCCCACCGCCGGCCGTCAGCCCGGTGGGCACGAGTACGCACTGTGGCTACGACGCTGACCTCAGCCTCCATCGGGACTTCTTCGGGTCTCAGCATCCGCATATGACCCAACATTCTTACCCGGACTCAGACCCTGCTTTAAAACAAAGTTACGACTTCTTTAATGAATTAGGAGAGGAATTAGCTAAGAATCCCAACTTTGGTGTTTGGAAACTCATTAAAGGGGAATGGCCCGATCGTCTGACACAAAGGTGGAATGCGGTTAAATATGATATGACTTCGGAGTTGAAACAAATTCGAGAGTACATTAAATTACATCCTGATGCTTCTGTTGATGATATCAAATTTACAGATATAGGAGGAGTACCCGTTTTGGTGGGTCCGTATAAGACCCGTAGTGCCCCGCAAGAACAACCGGACCCCGTTGATAAGAAATTTGGCGAATTCGTCGTGCAATTAAAACAAGAATTAAAGTCGAATCCCAATTTTGGTTATAAGCAACTCCTTTTAGGGCCATGGCCCGATCATCTGACACAAAAGTGGAATACTTTTAAACATTATTGGAATTCGGAGTTCGATCAAATACAAGACTACAGAAAAGAACATCCTTGGCATCCCGGTGGTCCTAGTGATCTCGCATTTGTAGAAGGAGGAGGAAGTCCCGTTTTGGTAGGCCTAGACTCTAAAGGTCCGAATATGACCCGCAGCTCTCGGCCCGGGAATAAGACCTATGCAGTGGGACACGGCCATGGCTGTATGAACGACACCTTTACGGCAGCGCCCGGTGGTAACAAAACGTTTGTGATATCAGACAAAGTGGAAATGATGCCAGGCATGTAGTCCGGATGACAGTATTGGATCCCTTCAATTTCTGTATCGGAGAGCGATTATAAGGGGTAAATTTAACGAGAGAAAATCTTTTTGAAATAAAAACTATTAAATCAGGTTTCTGTTCTTTTACTTTTTTTTTGTCGTGACGTTATATTCTGTTGCAATGTTTTTATGAATAATTTTAATTGAACAAACACGTAAGGCATATTATTAGTTTTCATTAATCATAATATTTTTAATGCATATAAAACTGGCACAAAGTCACGTGACTACACCAATTTTTACTGAATGTTATCAAAAGAGCATAAATAATATTTTTAAATATGTCATTTTATAGCAATACTTGAAATATCTACACTGCAGACCTGTAAAAATACGTATAGGGAACAATATTTATTTAAAACTTAATGTGTAGTAATAAAACAGTATGAAAATCAATATATATATATATATATATATATATATAAAGAGAGTTGTGTGTTGGTATATTTCGGGCTATAGCCAAAACTACATGTCGTAGACATTTGATCTTGGTGTCAAATTAAAGCTTGGAATTCATGATGTGCACTATGGTGGTTTGGTTTTGATATCTTTAAGGACTTGGGCACAGGATCGTCCGAAAGGGACCCATGTCAAGGATTTTGGGAGTGCTTTGAACTGTTGCTATGGTTACCATTATTTCTAATGGTAGCTATTTCTATCTACTATGGATACAGAATACAGCACAAACAAACGACAAGAATACAACAAGAAAAAATAATCTCCCGGGCAAAGCCGGGGTTATCAGCTAGTAATACATAATATAGTAATTTCACACATTCATTAGGACAAAGAGAATATAGCTTATATCCTACTAATATTATAAATGTGAAAGTATGGATGTTTGTGTTAGTATCTGTCCTCTATGATTGTGAAAACTACAGGACCAACTGTGCTGAAATTTTGCAGGAATAGAGTTACTTTATCAGAAAAGGACCTGGGTCTATTTTTATTTTCAAACTCCACAAGGGCTCCTCACCGCTGGCTTCCATAGATGCTATTTTATTCTTATGGATATACACAGGTTGACAGGTTGATTAATTTAGATCAGCTTGACATATGTTATTTGTATATGAAGCTTTAAGTTTTCAATCAACTGAGTATCTTAACTGTCATTATTTATTTATAATTGTCATTATTTATGAATGCAAATATTAATATTTTGTAGGACTACCCATTCTTTTCAATTTGCATGTTAGACTCATCCCTCAATTTTATGTCAATTTTACCCCATGTGACAGAAATTCCTGGGTGAGAGAAAAGATGATCGGATACGCTAGTACTGCGAACCGCAGGAAATCACGTCACGGGTTGTCAGAGGCCTTGGAATCGCTCAGCTCGGTCGCTGGGATAATTCCAGGGGTCGAGGATCGAAATCACAGTAGTTATCAGATATTCCAATATGAGAGCCAGGGCCGGACTGGGAAGAAATTTTGGCCCAGGCAATTATATGGCGTACCGGCCCATAAAAATTCTTTCGGGGGGCTTTGGACAGGTCCGACAGAATTTCCGGCTCGGCAAATGTGGTGACCTTTTTTTTACTCGCACGTGTGGTTTTCGGCCTCTTTATTGTCATTTTCAGACCCTTTTTGTCTGCTCCCGGACCCCTTTGCATTTGCTCGGGGGCTTTCATTTTGGAGTTGGCTCTGCGACCGGCCCCCAAGCGGCCGAGCGGCCCCTCGAGGTAGCGGCACCGGTCTGACACTTAAATGGAGCCAAGTGGTAAGCTTATTGGAGCGGGTTAGTTCGAAGCACTTTAATTAGATGTCGTTGTAAAAACATGGTTTTCTTCTTCTTCACTGAATCAGCCAATCAAAACCACGATGACGATCTGCTAACTTCCTATTCCGTTTCCCCTGATTTTCTGCCACGACGCGACGTGTACACAACCATAACGAGTTGGAATTAATTTTACTGTGGGAAAATACCTAAAGTACGTTTGCAGAAAATTGTTCTAGTGTAAGTTGTTTTGCGAAATACTGTACTGCGTGATTCATATTGTGCTTAAAGCTATTGATAGAAAATAAATACGTAGATGTTTACATAAAAGCACTTAATGAAAATTAACACCATATAATCACAAAGGGAGGAAGAACCAGCTAAATTTGTAACTCTTAAATGTAAATTAGGCTATTCTGTAGGCAAACATCAATGAATATGTAAATTAGGCTACCCAAATTTTATAAGTCGCAAACCGTTTTTAGCTATAAAACTTAGTTTTCAAAAATTCAAATTTTTGAGAATTTAATTAGAAACATGTCAATATCTTAAAAACTAAACACTATAATTAAAAACGGGTTGCTGCATTCAATTCGGTGTAAAAAACTAGTTTGAAATGATGGGTCACAATACCAACTTCATATTTGAAATAACTTACCTCATTTCAAAATGGCGGATCCAAGATGGCGGCCAAAAAATTTACATTGGTGAAAGTTAAGTGTAAATCGCTCAGTAATGACTAATGGTGGTTATTCGTCACTATCTAGCATTATTTTATGGCTATGGGCCTATTTTATCAATTAGTACTCATATCATGAGAACCAATCGAGGTATTGAAAAAACGGATTGCGGCATTGTAGTCAGTGAAAAAATTTAGTTTGAAATAATGGGTCACAACACCAATTTTATACTAGAAAAACTATTTAGGATCCAACATGGCGGATCCAAGATGGCGGCCAAAATTGGGTACCCCCTCAAAATGAAGTATTAACTACCCAATAATTTTTAGGGGTGGTGTGGAATTGTGATTTGAAAAAATATAAGAAAAAGTTAGGGGGAGGACTATTATGGGCTACCTGGTATACTTTGTTTTATCAACTTATATATCTAAACATTGGTAAGGGTTATCAAAATTTTCGTAAGAACCTTTTTGTTCCTTATCTTTTTATTAATAAAAAAAGTCAAGCAAGTAAAAAAATTCATAAAATCAACCGTAAAAAAGTTAAAGCGCTAGAAAGGTATCAATGTAACCGTTGGCGGCCATTTTGGAAGTATGACGTCATTCACTAGCTCAGCCACACTTTCAGACAAAGCACCCGGTAGTACACGATTCTACATGCCATTACCTATCTATCGCCACCAATCATACAATTGCTTCATTAAAAATCCCACGGAATTACATATGCCCCTGAACTACTGGGCCTAATTGATTGACCACTGGGGGAATATTCCAACTACTCACTAAAATCTAAAATGGCGAGAGGAGGCAGGAGGTATTGGAAACTGTTAAAGCCCTATACCACAACTATTGGGATGAAAATGTTACGAACAATATCACTGTACACTGTTATCTGGTCTCCTTGTGGACAACATTTTATCTAATTTGTAGACTCACCGTCATAAGCAATCCAATTGTTTTTATTTAGTGGACATTTTATCTTATTTTATCTTACATCCAAGCTACAACAGGAGGTCTCATGGAAGTGGAAAACTAAATTCTTGTAACAAATTTAAAAGTTTTATTTAGTGACACATAACTTAAAACTTAAATCAACAGTGTTACACCATATAATCACAAAGGTAGGAAGAACCAGCCAGAGATAAGCCAGAAAGGCCAATAAGGGAGATTAAGCCAGCCTAAATATTTTAAGCGCAATTAAAAATACATCCTGACAGTTTTGCATCCTAATATTAAAATAATATAGGTAGTCATCTTAAAATGAAAGATTAAATTAAAGAAGTTTAAATATTTGACATGGAACTATGATGAAGCATATAATTGAAAAAAAATGTTTACAATTTGTTGCCTTTTGCATACGGTATATGAGCAAATTTTAAATTTACTTTCATTATTAGCAAAGGAAGAATATGACTATAAGGCCTAAATCATTTCTACTTTCTTAACTTCTTGGGGGGAGGCGTTGGAAGAGGAACTGGGAGATCTGAGATCACTGTCTTGAAATTTACATCTTTCCCTCGGAAAGATTTCAGTATGGGGTCTGAAAGACTAAAAACAGAAGTTTGTACATTTGCTGCAACCGGAACTTCTTGAAGGAAAGTGAGGGAGACTTTATTATCAGTACTACATATCTCCAACTTGAACTTGAAAGTATTACTCTCGAATTTACAAGAAGGCCAAAATGTAACATACACCTCGATGTTTTTGTTTTTCCCACTGGAAGATTGGTAATAGTGGAGGTTAAATATGTTACCATTGTACAGTTTTGTAACTGCAATATTAATCTTAGGCCCTGTATTATTTAAGAACCGTTTCTGTTCCAAGTCGATTTTGTCCATATCCCAAGGCGCTGTATGTGTATCGGAGATATGCTTCAAATATGTATGGAATTCCATACTCGTATTGCAGTAAATACATTTTACTAGTCTAAAACTACACCATACTTCGTGATCGTCGTTTTCTTTGAGAACGTGGTTGCAACTGTAGTTGAAGCGGCAGAGACGAGGCAAAGACTCCACCACCTGACACAGAGTGACGGGCTTGTCACAAGTGAATCTCTTTTTACACAGTGAACAGTTTAGCGTGAGTGCCTTGCAGCTCGAGCAGACAACATGACCACTCGTACATGCTGAGACTTCAGGAGATCGGAGAGGCCCGTGGCACACATGGCAGATACAAATCTCCTGTAACTTCTTCAAATATGTTCGGCACTCCTCCAAAGTGAGATCGTCCTAAAACATAGAGGAGCTTTTAAAATTTTCTTTATCTTTAATTCCAAGATTAAAAGATGTACACATCACTAGCTGTACCCGGCCGGCACTGTCATGCCTCAGACTGTTACCCAAAGATCAACCGTTCGAGCAAACTGTCATTATATCTTTAATGTAAACCAGTGTTTCTCAACCGGTGGTACGCGAAGGCCTTTCAGGTGGTACGCAAGAGATTGAAGAAGTTGTACCAGTATACCAAGTAAAATACTAGGTTTACAAACGAACGCTGTCCCGTCGAACAGTAAAGTCGCACTTAATGCCTTAACTTTATTAACTTTTTCAGTATCTGTTTTGGTCATCACTTGCAAATTTCGTAACATATTTCAGGAACTATTGTTACTCTTTCATTTTAAGAGTAATTCTTTTTACAAAATATTTTGGCATTAAAAATGGTCTTTCCATTTAAAAAAAATACAATCAGTTTTACAGAGTTAATTCGGTGGTATTACCACAGTTTTTAGTTGTACGATTTACTAACCAAACTTATTTTCTATTTTGAACACACAGTCTAAATATGTCGATCTGTTGTATAAATTTTATAATATGCTTAAATATAAGATCATCGGTGAAAATACAGTATTTATTAATGTCTTTGAATTTTTATTTATGATAATTTTTCAATATAAAATATGATATCCAAATAACAGACTGGGATTATTTTCCCCCATACACCTAGACATTTTTTCACATTACGAAATTCATGTTGAAATTCATTCGGTTTCTTTTGCCAAATTGACTATAAAATTATTGACCAGAGCTGAGAGGAGCATATAATTTGTCAAAATGCCCTTATAACCAAAATACGATATACAAATGTATACATTGGCAGGTAAAATAAATTAAATTTAAGTGAAAAAAAACGCCAAAGGGTAACTATAATCAATTTTGGAGGGGATCACTCAGTGGTGGGGGAGGGGGGTCCTTGCAATGGTACGCCAAAATATTGAAAATGTGGTAGGTGGTACGCGAGCACCAAAAGGTTGGGAAACACTGATGTAAACGATATATTATTTGCTTAAGGGGAGGATCTACTGAAATTTCTAAAATCCTAATTATGTAATTATCTTTTGTTTTCTACTTTTCATTGTGCACATATAACCTATTTAATAAGATTTAACTGGTTTTTGGTCTGATTCACTCGTCCCTCCCCCACCACTCCTATTTTATGAAATTTTGTAAAGGTTTACAGTAAACACTAAGGCTCCTAAGCTATAGCTTGAAGACACATTTTATGAAGTGTCACTTTGAAGTATATGATATGGGCCACAACTTTATGTATTCTCAAGAAAATATCTCTCCTGTGGAGTTTTCTAGAAAAGTTTAAATTTCGAGAAATTTAAAATTATTTTTTTATTAAAATTTAAAACTTTTTTTTCATTAAATATTAAAGATATTTGTAAATCCATACATAAATTTGCAGCTGTATATGTTAAGAACAATAATGCAAAATTTCATTGTTGTATCTGCAATACATTTTGAGTTTTAGTATTTTTTTTCCTTAAAAACACAAAAAATTCAATTTCCGGAAATCGGAAGTTTTCTAAAAAAGAAGCATTTTTATGGATTTTTGAACCAAATACATGTACTTTTCTGATTTATATGATTTTTACAATAACCTCTTTGATACAATAACCTCTTTGATAAAATAAAAACTATTTTGGTCTAAAATAATTATTTACTAGTAGTTTAAAAAGCATAAATCATACCTTTACCTATGTACATTAGAGTCCCACAAACCCGGACTAATGTGGACCGAACAGTGTCCGGGTTTGTGAAAATTCCGAGTTATCGGGAAATGAGTAAAAGTAAGAAAAAATAAGAATAGTTCCTGTTATGTCTATAAGAAATAATTTATTTTTTGCATAGTAAAAAATATGAAAACTATATTAGTTACAAAAAAACTTAAATAAAAACTAAAACTTTTTTAAATGTGTCACACCGTGCTCTGGCCTTGAATCTCAATGCACTTTATTGCTCTGGCAGGCTTTCCGAGTTATCCAGAATTCCGGGTTATCGAAGTCCGGGTTTGCGGGACTCTACTTATAAAACATTACCGGCTGATCGGAATTTGCGTGCAAGCATTATTTTAAAAATTTGTATAACGTATAAATATAATGATTTTTGCGTGAAAATTATATTTTTCTGATTCAGGAAGACCTCCAGAATAATTAGGGACAGAAAAATTTTGATTCTTTAGCAGTTTTGGCCTATTGTCAGTGGAACCTCCCGGTTTACATGGGAGCCATTTTGGGCCTCTGGGGAGAAATTTAATTGACTTAGGACAAACTGAATGGCTTAAAAACATTCTCCGAGAGATGTTGCAAGTATATAGCCTAGCTACCAAGTTTTTTTGACAAACAGACCAGTGGGTGTCTGAGAACATAAATTCCAAATATAAACTCCGAAGACTAATCATCTAACTTTTTGGTAAGTTGCCAGGTAAAATTGAGAAATGCATGCATACATGTAAAGAATATTATGATTACGATGAATCACGTGCGTGTGCGTGCGTGCGTTGACAAGTTAACAAAAACCTTTTCAGTACATATTTTATTTGCCATTTCATTACAAACTCACAACACTTTATTTATTAAAATCTGATAAAAAATAAGCAAGATACAGCAATTTAAGTAAAGCATATCCTGGATTATTCTACTGGACTCATCCAGAGGCCGTCGTGTGAGACCGTGGCGCCCCGCGCCGCGCAGCAACAATGACTTTCCAACACTTGTAATACCTGTCGCGTGGAGAATATGCCGGGACATGCTTTACTTAAATCGCTGTATCTCGCTTATTTTTCATCAGAAGTGCCGTTGTTTGAAATGAAATTGCAAATAAAATTTGTGCTAAAAAGTCAACTATTTTTAGATATTAATGGATTAAGTTTTTAAAAGGCCGCCATTTTGAAATACCAAAATTTGTAAAAAGTGTTGCCATTCTAACTACAGTTAGTTTACATTCCAAGTTTCAATAATTTATCTTACCCGTTTCAAAGCTATAGTTTTAATTGAAAAACACAAAAAACACAAACTGATGACTCAAAAGACGGAATACGGAGCAAGAGAGACCATATACTCTATGACATTTTTTGTTTGTTTTCACCTAAGTCAGTAAAGAAGAAAACCTAATAAAGGAAAAATTTAACTGATAGCAGAAAAAAGATAACTTAAATAGTGTGATTTTGCATTAGAAAATGGCCAAAACAGCGGAAGTAACTTTGCAAATGACGTTCGTGTTTGTTTGCCGGCAAGAGGATAGGGGGTATATAAAACTACTTAGTACAGTAAAAGTTTGTCCATTGTTAAAATTTCTTAAAAATTACATTTACATGTCGATAAAACATTATAACTTGATTCGATCTCAACCGATTTACTGGATTTATAGGTAAAATGAAAGCCAATAATTTACAGAACAATTCAAGACCAAAACAAATGCATTATCTTTCTTGAAACCTGATAAATTCATCATTAACTACAGTATTAAAAACAAAAATCGATAAAAAATATACAATATTGATAAGAGCATTTCAACTAGCCTTAAACCCAACTAAAAAATAACAGTTAATGGTTAATCTGAAAGCCAAAGATTTTCTATTAAAATAAGTCTAAAACTGTTTCATTATTGTCATTTAGAACCGGAGGTATAATAAAAATAGACATATTATATTTTTCAATTAAATACCATAGCAAATGACTATGCAGGTTTGCTGACAACAGGGGATGGAGAAATACCACTGTTGCAGCACACCTTCATACTCAGCGAATTTCTGATGCATAGAATTACAACGTAAGCAAAACAGACAATTTTTTATTTCCTCTATAAGACTAACATGGGGAATTAGGATGCAAGTCTACTACAACAGGTATGGAAATATTAGGCAGTTTCAAATCAATATCCAGTGGATATGAGCTGTAAGAAGCCATTTATCGAGTTTTATAAATATTTTGAGGAATAATAAGCGAGATATAAAATTTTTCTTATTTCCCATAAAGATAACGTAGGCAGGACAAAGTATTGTGTTTACCGCTTTCAGTATCTTGGTAACCAATGGGACATAGAGTAATAATTCAAAGTACCAAATTGTTTGTTTTTTTAAGCTGAATTCAATTATTTGATTATTTCTATTTTTCTATGTAAAAAACTCAAAAAACCCATTTTTGCGGGTTTATTCCCTTTACCCCCCGTCTGGTGGTCCGTTCTGGCTGGTTCGTGAACTCACCTGAGTGATTACCCTCTGCATGTCTGTACCAGATTTCATTAAGATCAGACCACATTTACAGCCGCTATCGTTTAAACAGAAGATATATATATATATATATATATATATATATATATATATATATATATACGCATATAAGAAAATTCAAACGAATGGTGTTTTTTGCTTCTAGGGGCCTCAAAACAAAAAGTTATCATGGTCTGGATCTTAGGTCTAACCATGAGTACTACGGCAACAGCTTCTTCCCTGTAAGTCTAATTTTTTATTCACTAAATTGAGACTTATGAGCCATATTTCAGTGGACCTCAACTTATAAGAAAGCCACAAAGGATATATTGTTGATTAATATAAAAAAGTGAGATATATAATTTGTTATATATTTTGAGGTTAATATTGGACAACGTACTGTGTTTACCAATAACAATATCTTGGTAACCAATGGAAATAGAGTAGTAATTAATTCAAAATACTAAATTGTTTCATTTTTTGAGCTGAATTCAAAAAAGAAAACAAAATTATTGGATAATTTTAATTTTTGGATATCAAAAATGTTAACAACCCATTTTTGAAGTACAAATACCCCCTTTTAACCCCTTCTAAGCTTAGGATGTACCCATCAAATTTATTTTTTATGTAGTCTTAAAAAGTAGAATAAAGGCTAGAGAAGAATAAAAGTAGAGTTTTAAAGGCCCACACCAAATTTTATTCAGATTGAACTTTTTTCACCAGTTATTGTGTTTACAAAAAAATATGATTCCCCCCTCAAAAAGGTGCCTTCCGGCCTTCCACCCCCTGAGTTGTTATGGACTCATCAGATTCTTCAACCATGCAGATGGTATAGATTACTTATATACCAAGTTTCATGGTGGGGCTAGTTCATGTCTTTTTCAGGCATAGTTAGTTTTTACTGTACAAATACAAATAAATGGTAAGTAGCAAGGGTGCCTACAGGGGGGGACAATGACTCCAAATGCGTCATAAGATTCTTTGGGGGGGTTTTCTTTAAGATTATTTTGTTAGCTGCAGGTTCAGCTAAAATATAGGCTATTAAGTTTACCATTTATAAATCATCTAAAACACATTAGTTACTATTTAAGTTACTATTTAAGCTACACATTATTTACTATTTAAGTTAGTGTGAAATAAAAATTATAATTTTAAGTGCCAGAATAGGGAAAAAAACAACAAACAATAACAGAAAAAAAGTTATTCCCCCAATATAGTTTTGACGTTTTAATTTTTTTCAAAGGTAAGGGTGCATCAAAATGTACATTTACTTTTTAGGGGTGAAATGTAAAACTGGTAGCAGCAAAAAATTTAATTGGACATCTAATAGCAAAATTTATTAATCCCCCCTCCCTTCCAATATCGCCTTAATGGGATGCTTCAAAAGAATGTACGAATGGGAACACGCCGGCAAAAGCTTCAATCTGTCGTAAAAAATAATAGCAAAATTAATTCATCACTCTCCCTTCCCCCCAACATCGCATTGAGAGGGGTGTTTAGAGGAAGTTGAAAAGTGACATTACATATTTGGATATCATACATGTATGTCGTGCGGGAGGGAGGATATTTGATAACTTTTGAGAATTTTTGGAACGGATTGGCGTCATAGCTCTTGGGGGGGATTGGCACCCCTGGTAAGTAGGATTAACTTGGAAAAGAAGGGTATGGCCATGAAATTGAATTTGGTACAAAGGCCGATTAGGCTCTACTCACACAGGGTTGCCATGTCCCAAATTTTTGGGACAATCACCATATTTTTGGCCTTAATGTCGCGTTGTCCCAAAAAAAAGCCTCCAAGGGCGCGCAATCACCCCAAAATTCTGTTGGGTCATTAAAATTATTTTGATTATTCTTTAAAATAATATTTGAATTTGTAAAATATTACTTTAAGAGTTACAAATATTTATTTTTTGAGAATTTTGTATTTTTGCAAAAACCGTTGGAAGTATAGGACAGGATTTTTTTCCATTTGCAACAAGCAAATTTGTTAGAATGACAGTGTAACATAGCTTCGAGCGTCTGCCATTAGAAGAGAGTCAATTTGAAATGAGTTTGAAATGATATATATATCTCACATACACATATATTGTGTGCCAAGCCGTAGTCAGAAAACATTTTTGGGGGGGGGTGTTTGGGCTCTGCAGTTACAGGAAGTGAAAAAAACAACTTTCTGATCTTTCATTTAAACGCAATTTCAACATTTTTGGGGGGGGGATTCGACTCCCTGACCCCCCCCCCCATTGGCTACGGCCTTGTATGTGTGTGTGTGTGATATATAAAAAAACAAGTACTTTTAAAGTCTGATTTGCACCAAATCTGGCATGAATGTTCCAAGTGTCCTACACAACCTGTACAATTTTAAAAATATAAATATCATACCATTTAGGGTGATATTCTTGTCCTGGTAAAGAGGAGATACGATATCAACACATTTTCATGATGGTCAAAAAGTTTTTGTTTTTATACAAACCCCCTAGTGGTGTAAAATATAGCCTATTCAAGAAATTTATATACAGGTTATGAAGAACAGGTATTAGAATGTTTATACGAAATTTGGGAGAAATCCGACAATTTAAGGATCTCGGTCAATGTGCTTTTATGCTGGTCAATAAGGTTTTATTTGTAGATAAAAATGCTCTTAATGATATGATATTTTTATTAAACTTATATAGCTTGTTTAGAACACTTATTAGAACATACATTCCAAATTTCGAGAAAATCCAACTTTTTAAAGTAAGTACTCGTTCAACATGTTTTTCTTGTGGACACCATTTTAGAAGTTCCCCTCAAAATGAAAGTCTAGATACCAGGAACACAAGGGGAAAATTGAATGTTTAATTATAAAGAAAGTTGGTGAGTTTGTTAAAATGTTAGTGGATAGAATACGAAGATTTAGCCTCTGTTAATTGCAATGCCCTTTCTTTAAATTCTGAGATCTATGTCAAAATACTTTTAAATTGACATATCAAACAATAAAATCAATAAAACAAGCTACTACCGAGAAATGACAGGGAAGAAAATATTAATTTAAAAAAGTAAATTTTTAATTTAGTAAATTATTAAAATATAATTTAGTAAATTTAGTAAATTAATTAATTTAAAAGTAAATTAAAATACAGTAAGAAACCTAGAAACCTAGCTATACCTATTAATTTACTATTACATTTTTTTAATGTTCTGTATTTAAACATATTGAACATTCATTATTTCATAGACTTTTCTTAGAGGTTTTTGCCTTTTCAAGCCACTAATAGAAATATATTTTCTTTTTAAATGGAGTTGATGTGTGTAATATGTTCTCCAGCCACAAAACTATATGGCAACCTTATATTCTTATATTTTTGTGAAAAAATTAATTCCTATTTTTCCGGTTTTCCAGATTTTTTGGCCATAGCCACAATAAACTGTAATCATAAAAATTTGCCCAAAATTCCTACATAAGCTTTTTCGGAATATTTTCAAATTTGAGAAGAATGTATAATGGAAAATACCAAATTAACCCTTAAGAATGATCTGCTAGCCTGTAAGGCAAGAATAAAACTTGAGGTAAAATATTACAAACCATCAGGGCTGACTTCAAATGCAGCTTCACCAAGCACAATTTCTTCCAAATCCGTCTAAGACTGAGCCAGATCAGCAAAGGGAGACGTGCTTAAACTTAAAATAATTACAGCAAATTATCCCAGCAGTAAAGTAGCAATTCTTTTAGCAACCAAACTACGCATGTTGTGTTGTGTTTGTCAAACCTGTACTGTCATGAGCCTCAGAGAGAGTCAGAGCCTTCGATGATTAGTGGCCAGTGAGTGAGTGAGTGCCCTAGGGGCTGTTTCTAAACGATGTTGGTAAATTAATAATATTGACTTGTATTTTGTAGTACTAAGATTCATTACATTACACTCCGTTTCAAAACCGTAAAGATACCACTGAGATGGATTGTAACTAGTATTTAGTAATTTGTAGCTGATTGTAAAACTCGTTTAGAAGAAGCCCTCTGGCTGTATGTGCACGTGTGCCCACATTTTTACTTTCACATTTTCACTTTCACACTGTTTCTCTTTCAGTCAGTCCTCCTCATATTGCCAATCTGACAAAGTGAAAGGGTCAATTTTTCATCATTAAATGAAAACTGTTATGTGCAGCAAATGGGAGCATTTGCAATTTATTGAGAAATATTACGTCACTTTTATGAATGGATGCAAGGCCGCATCTTAAAGTGGGTGTGACCAAGGAGGTCAGATTCTTAACTGGAGATCTGTCAATAGTACAGGCTTTTTTTACGCAAACCAAAACTTTATTTATTTTATGAGTAAATAGTCATCCCCCCAAGATCCCCGGATTTGACACCATTTCATTGTTTTCTTTGTGGATTCATAAAAAGTAAGGCTTTCGAAAAAAATTCACAGGATATTCAGCACCTAAAAACAAAACATAACAAATTGAATACAAGAAATTCAAAGAGGTACTTTGCAAAACGTGTTAAGGAGTTTGATGGAGAGAACAAAGGATTAATATTTTGCAACGTTTGCAAAACAAAGGCAATATAGGACATGTGCTTTTACGAAAGTGCACTGATGATTGTGTTGTGTTATTTACTCGTTTCTACATCACTTTCATAAGGTCTCAAGCGGCGAATTGTTCACCAAACGATTGGAAGTCAGATTCCCGCTTTGTTCGACGGTAGTGAACTCTTACAAACCTCTTCACTTTTAGCGAATTTCCCCTACAGGGAAGAAGCTATGGCTATTACCGTAGGTCTTGGTAAGATCTAAGTCTGAGACTATCATAAGTTTTCGTTTTGGAACCCCCAGATACCAAAAACAACATTAGTTCAAATTTATATATATACAGGGCTAGGCCGGGTCCCTCATGTCCTGGTACTGCACCGTTCTGCTCAAAGCCGTAGCTGATTTCCGGCTCGTCAAAAGTGGTGACCTTTTTTTCCCGGCCCTCTATACATTTCGCCGGGGGGGTTTTCACTATTTCGGGGGGGGGTTCTAACCCCCCCCCCGGGCCCCCCTTGGACCCGGTCCGGGCCCCCCCTTTGACCCCGGGCCCCGGTCAAATTATCCCGGGAAAACCGGTCTGAGTACGGCCCTGTATATATATATATATATATATATATATATATACGCGTGTGTGTGTGTTTGTCAGCACGATAGCGCGCTCAAAAATAGCCCGATCGGAATTAAATTTTACACAGCCATGTAAAATAGTGATTAATCAGATGAGTTCGAAAACCAGCCTAATCGGGCCATTAGAAGAATGGTTAAAGAGGAAAGAGGGGGGAACCTCCCAAACAGAGTTTTTTGGTTATTTTTTACATTCAAAAATTAAATGTCATAATTTTTTTACACCGTTGAATTTAGCTTCAAAAAATAATTTTGTATATTGAATCATTGTTCTATGTCCATGTGTTATCGAAATACTGAGAGTGGTAAACACAGCACCTTGTCCCAACCCAAATGATAACCTTATGGGAAATAGGTAAAATTCTAAACATAATAAAACTTGGTTTGTGGCTTAATCTGAATGAGATCTGATGTATAATAGTCTAAAATCCCCATTATTTCCCTTTTTATCGCAGCAAACCTGCATACTCATTCCCTATGTTATCATTATGGAACATACTAAAACATTTCATTCCTCGCTATGTTGGATTTAAACTTTTTTGCATTTGAAATTCGTGAGTATGGAGGTCTACTGCAACCGGGCTATTTCATATCGCATGTGCAATCTTAATCCTAGGATTGTTACTCTATGTTCTAGGGAAGCAAACCTGCGGGTTGACGTAGCAGACGACAGACTTAAGGACTAAGGACTTAAATATTTTTTATTGTTTTGTTGTGCTCTCAAAATTAAGGGAATGGTTTCAAATTTAAAAACCTTTCTCTTTTTATCTCACTTTCTTGTCAAATATATTTGAAATCTTGGTTAAACTTGAAAATTAATTTTGTCACTTGGGAATGATGTAACTTGATTGGATTTTTCGTGCTTAGTGGCCACAGTGGGTAATGTTATGAGAACTTAGACCTGTGTTGTGAAAGTTTGATTCATTCTAAAATAATGTCTCTTGTGAAGAAAATCAAGTGGAATTGCTTACAGGTTTCATATGAACACATGTGTTTTTTGTATATGAGTCGATATAAAACGTTATCAATGATGTTAAGGTTATGTGGGAAAAAATTTAAATCGAGGGATGAATTCAGTAGGTTTTACATGTTGAGGCATCTACATCTTAAAGACAATTTTAATTTAAAGTTTGGGCTAGCATCATGCTGTTGTCAATCTTTGATCCCCTATTTCAACACCTCCAACCACTCGCATAGTGGAACTAACTCTGAAGGTACTCGTACAAATTGGAGTCGACTTTCACCTTTAACTCTTGCCTGTGGGTTGGCAATTATTTTTGTTCAGTGTTCACAAAGTATGAAAGGTAATTTTCACACCTTCAATTAATGAGCTATCTATAATTTCCTCAGGCTTAAACTTACAGTTAACTTCGGTGGTAGGCCAAGATATCCTAGTTTGAGTAAGCTTAAGGCAGGAGGGATGGTTGGTGCAAGTGGTAAATGATTTACACTTTAAGGCCACTAATGATACTGAATATAGGGCATTCAACAGGATATTGCTCAGGATCGAACTATTAAAGATTGTTGTGGAAGCACATGACTGCTGTTGTGAATACAAGATAGCGCCTGTGAATAAACATTACTGCCAAAACGACAAATCCCAAACTTTTAAGGAGAGAAAAAAAAACTGTTTTAGAAAAAAAAGCAACACCTATCTGCTTAGTCACATCAAAAACGTACACAAATTATCAAAGCAGATAGGCGGTTTTTTCCATTCCTATCTCTTGGGTGGTATTAGAACAGTGCTATACTGACGCTATCCCTCGAATTTTTGGTGAACTATGACTGCTATTACGTGCGGAATTATACTATGGTTGGTATAATACCAAATACTCAATTTTCCAAGATTTGTCAGGTAGGCGGTTTTGTTCCTTCACTGACGATATGTCGTAGCCTACTTCAACAAGATAGGCCTAAAACTTCCTTTAGTTTGTTAAAATAGACATTAATTTACAGTTGGCCTTAGTAGTCAATAAGAAATAAAGATAGGTAGGCCTTGAAAAAGAAATAAGAAATAGGTAGGTCGTGCAAATAAGAAATTTGGTAAAATGTCACAATATGATTTTGGGAAACATGTTCCTCTTGTTTCTTGTAAAAAGGAAGAATGTTCACCTATTGATTAAAACATACCTAAGTTTATTCACAATCAGCTCATAATATCTAACCCTTTCTAAGTGGCGGCCGGCTGGCAAAAACTTAAATATAGTATGCAGGTACACGTTCAGTGGTTGAAGAATTACGGTAATTTAGATTTTTTATTTATTAGGTACTGTAATAAAGCTTAAGTTTACAGGATTTTAATATTTTTACTGTTAGGCCTATGAGGGAAATAATTTTTTAGCATATTTCCTCTAGGCCTATAGAGAAGAAGCTGTTACCGTAGATCTCATGGTAAGACTTGAGCCTAAGACCATGATAATTTTTTGTTTTGGGGCCCCTCAGAAGCAAAAAACACTCGACCATTTGTTTTAATTTTTAGATAGGATATGTGTCTGTTAGCACGATAACGGCCGCAAAAATGGTCTGACCTTAATAGAATTTGGTACAGACGTGTAAAGTGGTAATCACTCGGACGAGTTCATAAACCAGCAAGATTAGACCTCCAGAAGGGTGGTAAAGTGAGGTCAACCCCTCAAAAATGGGTTTTTTTAGTTTTTTACAAAGAATAATATAAACAATCCAATTTGAGTTACTACCACTAATGAATTTAACTAAAAAAAACCAAACAATTTAGTATTTTGAATCACTACACTATGTCCGTTGGTTACCAAGATATTGAAACTGGCAAACACAGTAACGTTGTCCCAATGTTAACCTGATGGGAAATAAGAAAAATTCCATGTCTAGCTTATTTCTTAACATATCTTTATAAATCTTGGTAAATGGCTTCTTCTAGTTCAGATCTACTAAATATTGAATTAAAACCCCCCAGTTTTAAGATACCTGTAGCAGCAAACCTGCATACTCATTCCCCATGTTATTCTTATGGAGCTTAAAAAAAACATGTCAAATCTTGCTATGTTGGATATAAATATGTTATTTTGCATTTGAAATTCGCTGAGTATACAGGCCTGTTGTAACGGGGTTATTCATATTTAACTTATGATTATCATCATTTTAGTTTGACCTATATGTACATCAAACACTTAAACATGCTTTGGGCACATTGCACTGCAGTAAACTGACGTCTGTCTTCATTAAGAACAATTTATTGCATCAGCCAACCTCGGGTAAAATAATTAAGCCTGCTGCACAGTATTGCTATCTCACAGAATAAAAATGTAGCCTTCCAAGAGAAATCAAAAAATTACTTCCAAGTAGGCTAACAGTTTAAAGATACTTAAGTTTAATTACCGGCTATAATTTCTGGTCGCTATATTAAGTTAGCATGTTTTGACAAATATACATTAACATTACATATAAATTCGTTAAACGATTGCCACGACGGACGATTTTGCCTTCCGTATAAATACATCCAACACTCAGGAAGGGTTAGTTCCATATTAAATCGTTCAATGTTTTGACAAAAGCCTAATGGTTATTTTTCAGACATCCGTTTCTTTAGAGCAGCCAAGTACGGTTCCCCAGAAGAACTTAAAAGGTAAGTTGCATTATAAAAGCTCTGTTCTCTAGCTCTAGCAAAGCTCTTTCTGCTTATTGATTTTAGTCTTGATTTAGATTTCCTTTAAATTTTAATGACTTTCTAATTTAAAGATAAGTAAGTGTATGACTTTAAATAGGCATATCGTGTCTGTAAGAAGTAAATTATGGCAATATAATTCATCAAGTCAAAATACATCAATACATTGTGGGGGGGGGGGTCACTATTCAGTATCTGACATAACTTCAATGAAAGAAAAACTGTTACAAGAAACCGCTTAGGATTTCAACAATGCTAAAATTACCATCAGGTACACAAACTGCTCAAGTTAAATGCAAGACTTTCCAACACTTTTTTCTTCTTCTAGGATGATCACCGAGGAGAAAGTTAATGTAAACCAAAAGCATCCATTGGGTTGGACTGCA
Organism: Flexamia atlantica; assembly: GCA_035578135.1. Lineage (NCBI taxonomy): Eukaryota > Metazoa > Arthropoda > Insecta > Hemiptera > Cicadellidae > Flexamia > Flexamia atlantica. The sequence continues at coordinate 333,703 of JAQJVK010000155.1, read as the reverse complement.
TTACAAGTGGCTGTGATAAACAACAAGGTAAGGTATCTACTCTATGCCTGATGAAGATAAATAACTCACCTAACCCTAGTTTGAACCGATAGATTTATATAACAATTAATTCTACTCATTTTCCACAAACTTTAACTAGGCCTATAAAGGGAGTTTTTTTTATGAGTTAGGCCCTACCCATAATGGAAACTCAGTTCATCCAAGTTTGCAGTTAGTTTTAGGTACAGTAATTTTATTTTTCTACATTTTGTTAAAAGTACCTAACCTTAACTGACCCAAACATTACATTTAATGTTTATGTCAGTTTTGCTTAGTAAGGGCTTATTTCTTGATTGGAGAGGGGTTATGAATAGAATAAACGGGCCTACCTTTGAAGGAGTATAGGTATCCAATCCAGATAGAATAACACACGATTTCACAGCTGAAATTATAAAATTTTAGGACAACTATCTGGCCTCTTTGTCTACTTAAAGATAGAAGAAGACCCAGTCCTGACCTTAACTTTATAATCTTAAGTCAGGAACGGTACAGCAACTATTTTTTAGGAATTATTACATATACATTGTAAAAGCAATTATAGAAAATTTTTCTAAGCAATTTTCTTATTTTTGTTAGGCCTACCGACTGGCTCAGCTATTATAATTGTATACCACATTTTAACTTTATCATCAAAAGTATAGACTTTCATGTTTGTTTTATGGTAATTTATCTGTTAGCTTTTAAAACCCAATTAGTTAGCTTTTAAAACCCAATGAATCTTTTGTCATCGTAGGTTGCCAACGTGAAGGTGTTGCTAGCTGCCGGAGCCGACCCTAACCTGCCCGATGATTTCTCCAACGTCAACAAAGTCGCAGCTGCAAAACGTCTCTACACATTGGATGGTATAATTTACATCTTTTCCTGTAGTTCAGTAATTACCATTGATTGCACATCCACTCTTCACTTTGGTTTATAATTGGGCCTAATCATTGTCATAATATTTTCAAAGATAAAATATTTTAATATTAATATTTCAATAGTTAATAGTATTCAAATATTGTCCCTTCTCGATTAACATTTCTTACTCCTTGAGTTTAACAGCCATGAATGAAAAATGATTGTAAGGAGGAAAAAAATGGGACCGGATAAGAGTTTATCCGGCCCAATGGGTAACTTTCGAGCCGACAAAAAGGAACTGAAAACAGATGTTTCTGTGTTAGTATGATGAAAAAACATAACTCACGGCGATTATGCAGTGTTGCAGAGGCGAGAGGACGAGTTCAGCGACCAGCTGAACCACCGGGCGACGTTCAGCGGGTTCACGGCGCTGATGTACGCGGTGCTGGTGGACAACGCGGCGCTGGTGCGGCTGCTGCTGGAGGCGGGCGCCGACCCTGGCCAGGAGAACGAGATTGGCCTGCGGGCCCGCGACTACGCCAACAACAACCCGGCGATTGTGGCGCTGCTCAAGGAGTACGAGGAAAAGGTAGGGGAGTAGTGAATACTCAGGGCTTGTAGCAGGTTTTTTTTAATTTTTTTGTTAATATTTTCTCTTGGTTATTTTTTGTTGTTTTTTTAATTTGGTTGTATTTGTTTTTTTAATTTTGGTTATTTTTTTTTTTAACCTCAAGAACTGCTACAGTAGAGCGCCGATTATCCGAACGTCGATCATCCGAACCGTCGGTTAACCGAACGCCGTAATAATTCATAATTTGAACATGATACTCAAGCAATTCAAATTTGCGCGCCAACCGAAACTCCTGTTGCGTCGGGATATCAATGTATTCTGATAGATTTCATAATAAAATTAAGTGAATAATTTTTGTTTGGCCATTTTTGAGCCTTTTTACTACTAAGAATTACGTTACAAATATAATTTTGAAATGTTGTCTTTTCATGTTCGATTATCCGAATATTCAGTTATCCGAACACCCCCTGTCCCCAATTAGTTCGGATAATCGGCGCTCTACCGTACAAGCCCTGTTCACAGTATTCATCTGTAAGACAATCTTGTAGCAGCATCACAGCAGACAAATCTCGTCATCCTATATTGTGTGAAAACCAAGTCTCGCCATCAAATCTTGGCAGATTTGTGATTAGTCTGTAAAGATTTTCTTTTTTACCAAGGTTAAGAATGTATTATTTTTTAGCAACATTTTTTGTTTTCAAAAGGTTATTTTTTGGTTATTTCAGTTATTATTTTATTTTTTTCAACCTCAAGAACTGCTACAGGCCCTGAATATTAAAATACACCTTCGGTGCTTGATTTGCACCAGAAGAACGTTCCGAGACCTCTTTCCACCGTTGGAGATGACCGAGTATAAACGGCAGTCAGTCGCAACTTTGCCACAAAAGACGATCGCTTGTGATCAGCCAGAGAAGTTTTTCCCTGATGACGAGTAATTTTGCGCCTAATGAGCAGTAATAAATTTTAGCGAATCAAAAATTCCTTTATTCTCTTTTGTTTAAAGGTGCTGATGTCCACTGTACTGGTCATAATCCAGTAATACTGGTGTAATCCAGGTGTTGCCACATGATATTCCAATAGTCTGTATAATTATGTGTGTTTTCATTTTGTCACCTGCCCAAAAAATCAAATTAAATATTTTTTACAGATTTAAATAATGTTTTAAAAGTAGATACGATCCTGTTTCTCTTGAATTTTCCTTTATTTATAAAATATTAAAAAGCATTGCTTAATCCATCATCATAAAGACCTTGTAATTATGTATTGAATATGTCCTCCACTGATGATGAAGTGGTGGGAGATAGCAAAGAACAGAAACTATAATGATGGTGATGGAGGCAGCAACGTTGACAACACGCTTAAGATGTTTTGGATTTTACTTTGGTTTAGTAGGCTTATTGTGAATTTGATTTGAAGTCATGTTGTTTGCAGCATGAAGAGATGCAGAAGCAAAAAGCAATTGAGGAACGACGGAGGTTTCCTCTGGAACAAAGACTGAAACAACATATAGTAGGACAAGAGGGACCTATTGCAATTGTCGCAGCAGGTTTGTGGAAATACTTATCTATTACATTATATATGATATCAAAATGGTAGCTCTGAGTAATCTGGTATGATAACTTTTTGATTCGAGGCCCCAGTTGTCAAAACCACACCTCTGTTCTTAATTTCTTTGGTCTCAAGTAGTCACAATTTTTGTCTGCATCTTCTTCAAAACTTGTAAGAAAATTCCTTTCTATAATATCTTGGCCGAGTTGGTTGGGGGGAAAATAATTGAAACTTCTAGCTGTAGGTGTGCTTATGTCTGAAAAGTCAGTTCAATTTTGGATCGGATTGGATAACTAAATCCGATCCGGAGTTTTATGACTATCTGGTAAGGTAAGTCAAATGCCCGAGTTTGTCTAATAGACTACATATTTTAGGGATTCAAACAGAACTCATTGCTGCCGACGAAAAGACAGTAATGATGGCCTGGGAGGCTGGATATGAGGGGTTCTACTGTATTTTTTTATTAATGGAAAAGCCATTTACAATCAAAATGCCACAACGAGATAGCTACATGTACATGCATTCAACAACCAAGCAATAGAAAATATGGCCACATATAAGCAAAAATACATTATTGCAAAAGCAGAAACACAAGCTCGATAACTGGTTGGACTGTAACTGGTTGAAGTACAATCGCCAGAAGGACTATCAAGCATTTGTTATTAATTCTACACAATTGAAAATAGTTCAATAGTAACATACTTTAACTAGGACTTAAATCTCAAAACATTAATTAATGCTTGTGTTATTTTTTAGCCATCAGACGAAAAGAGAACGGATGGGCAGACGATGAACATCCTCTGGTGTTTTTGTTCCTGGGCTCCTCGGGGATTGGTAAGACTGAGTTGGCCAAACAGCTGGCCCTCTACATCCACAAGGACAAGTCGGACGCGTTCATACGCCTGGACATGTCAGAGTACCAGGAGAAGCATGAGGTAAGGGAGGTCTTGTCGCTAGTACAATTATGTACAAATGGTTAGCTTAAAAATAATAGAAATTTTGTCCGTTGGGCCTGTCCTCTTCTCTTCACTACTATTACGAACTATTTTGTAAGAAGTATCAAATTTCTACTTTGTACCAAGCGGCGACTGTTTTTGTTTTCAAAGCTAAATATCTGAAAACCATTAATTGCAGAAAAATTATACAAGCGATAAAAAAGTTGTGCAATTTAATCCAATTAGTGCTGATATGAAGATTGTAATAATTTGATGAATAATAATGGAGAAATTGTAAATTTTCTGAATAGAAACATGCAAATTTCAGACAGTATGAATTAAAGAACCATGATTTTATTCAGAAAAGTAACAGTTTATCCGTTATTAGTAGTCCGATCACCATAATCGTAATATCAGCATTAAATAGATTAAACTTTGCAGCTTTTTTGTCTCTTTAAAATTTTTCTAAAATTTGTGGATTTTAAGATATTTAATTTTGAAAACCAAAAAACTATCGCCATTCTAAAATGGTTCAAAGTAGAAATTTTATACTTCTCACAAAAATAGTTCTTGATAGTGGTCACTCATGTACCAAGTTTGAAGTTAATGCGTTACAAGGTTCGTGAGATATAACTAAATATGTAAAAACCCCAGACACACAGACGGAAAACAAAGCACGTTAGAACCTATATATATACTTTTTTCTTATTTTTACCCCTGCTATTGTATACGTAAATATTTTACTATAATTTTCAGACACCCTGTATAGTAATGTAATGTAATGTTGCGGCAGGTGGCCAAGATGATCGGTGCGCCACCCGGCTACGTTGGCCATGACGACGGCGGCCAGCTGACCAAGCGACTGCGGAAGTGTCCCGACGCCGTCGTGCTGTTCGACGAGGTGGACAAGGCCCATCCCGACGTTCTCACCGTGCTGCTGCAGCTGTTTGATGAGGTCTGTCAGTGAACGTACCCTCGAGCCGGCGCATGCCGAGTTTTCCCCCGCACATGTTTCTTTATTTAAATAAACAGCCATAATGGGTGTCAGCAGTCGTGTCCGGCTCCGTACCTCAAGCGCTTCATTCCAGGAATCCCCCAAAGCTATTTATATCCCCCCAACCCCTTTCAACATGTTCGCGGCGGAATGGTAGCGATTGCTCCCACACAGAACCCTATTGCTTTCCTGGTGGGTGCAATCGCTCCCAAGCTGCAACACGTTATAATATGATTTATTTTTATACCAGGATCTGAGCGTGAAATAGCTAACTTTAATGGCAGGCTGAAACTTTAATAGCACTGCTCAATAGTATATTGTACTCTGTGCACTGGAAGGTGCTGCTCCAACTGTAGGCATGACAGTTGGCAGTTATACTAACTTATAAGTCAGACACCAGGATGGCGGCAAGGAACACTGAATATTGTGCCGCCACGAACGTGTTAATACCTTGTAATTTTCAATTCAGTGATTCCATGTCAGTTTGCAGAGCGCCCTCTCCCCTAACACAGACAGTGATACCCATTTTATACTAGTATATTATTTACTATGTTCAGTCGAATAATTACACCTATTAAGGTGAACAATTAATTGTATTAACAATGAAATGTAATTCCTAATGAAGTTTGTTGACATTTCAATACAATTTTTTGTCATAAAACAAGCAAAAAGGGTTATTTACCCCCTTTTTACTTGTAAATAACCCTTTTATTAGAAATAAAATCCCAAAATGTGTACAATAAGCTAATAGGAGTAAAAACTTTATAGCCTACATAGAAAAAATCTACATTAAAAGGTGTACACGTTAAAATAAATCTCAAAATTATCATAGTTACGATAAAGCTTTTCTTTTAATTTTCAAGCTTAATTATTTATTTCTTCTCACATGTTTTCAGAAAAATGATAATTAGTACCTCATTTTCTAGCAGTATGAAACAGGTAATTTCAGTGTAAAATTTTAGGAAAACTTTTTTCGCATCTTTATAGGGCAGGCTCACAGACGGCAAGGGGAAGACGATCGAGTGTAAGAACGCCATTTTCGTCATGACCTCCAACCTGGCGAGTGACGAGATCGCGGAACACGCGTTGCAGCTGCGTCGGGAGGCCCAGGAGCTCATGAATCAGAGACTGGAGGGGAAGTTCGGTGAGTAAATCCGACTCGTTTGAACAATTATTGGGGCATAGGCCAATAAAATTAACCCATTGACTCCCAAGTTTTTTTTTATTTTTCAAGTTTTAATTGAAATGTTTTTATTTTGTCTGTATTTGCTCTAATTTTTTGATTATGACCTTTCTGATTGTCCATATATATTGACCATAAGCTGAATTAAATAATAAAAAATAATAAAAACGTGTCCTCCTCTATACAAGGGTAAAAGAAGCAAAACTGGTGTTCACTGCAATCCCTATTAAACGTACAAATGCCGTCAACTTCCACCCAAGCCGGTCACCGTTTATTTTAGGTGGGCCCTCCCACCAACTACACCACACATTTGCAAGCCTAATAGGGATTGCGCATGAGCAGGATTCGAACCCGCGACGCTCCGAAGGTCTGCGACTTTGACTCGTCAGTCAACGCCTCAGACCCCTCGGCCACGTACACACAGTCGGACGGACGCTCGTTTGACTCATAAAGTCTACAGCTCTAGCGCAGCCTGGTGGCAAATCATTGAACTACGGCTCTAGTGCAGCCTGGTGGCAAATCATTGAACTAGGTGAGTATAACTCCCTTAAGCACCACCAGAGGCTGCAGACGCATCGGCGCACCCGTGGGATCTGACAGGTTAAAGTATTATGTTGTAAATTTTCCACAACAGTTTACGTGTGTTAGTGTCACTGATTTACCAAGATGATTGTTCTTGTTTTTGTTAAAATTGTGTTTTATTGTCATTTCAAGCATAAATTTAGTTTTTAGAGGGTAAAGAGAGGGTGCCATTTAAAAGAGCACTTACTGAGAGTAAAAAAGCCCACAGTAAATAGCAAGGAAAGGATCAGGCGAGAATTTTAAATTACATTGCTTTTCATTGAAAATTGCATGGTCATTTTATTTTAATAAGTAATTTAAATTACTACTCTTGACAATTTATATTGTTAAACTTTAAATTTTAATAATACTGACTGAATTATTTTACAGATGAAGAGATTTCTTCAAACATAACAATATCCCGACACTTCAAAGACAAAGTAGTTCGACCGATATTGAAGAAACATTTCGGTCGAGACGAATTCCTGGGGAGGATCAATGAAATTGTATATTTCCTCCCGTTTTCTAACTCTGAACTGAACAAATTAGTGAGCAAGGAATTGAGCACTTGGGCGAAAAAGGTAAGTTGAACTTTTAATCGTAATAAACTAAAGTTCTGGTCACAGCATTAGGCACACGCCTAAGAACTTAACCTTAGTCATTTGGAATGTTTCAAGTAATATTTAGGATTACACTCAGTATCGTACAGTCATGGTCTTATACGTGCTTTGAATTTACTCAAACAATTGATTATAACTGAATTTTTTTAATTCGTACCAAAGTTCATGTGCTACTATCAGTTGGAAGTATGTTCAGTATGTATGGAAGTACAGCTGGAGTTTCCATTTTTTGCCACCCGCCTAATGCTGTGACCAGAACTATAAAATAATATGTTGGCAATTACATAAAACTAGTGGCTTGAAGGAGCTAAAAGCCCCTAGAGGTAAAATTTAAACAATCCTTATTTATTATACTACAAAATACCTTCATAGCAAACTGAATATACCTTATATTGATATCTAGCCTACCACATGGTTTTCAATCAAGAATCAGCCTCACATGTTTTATGTAAACTAAGCAGAGGTTTTTAGATCCATATGCTTTTTAAATGGCAGATATTTTACATCATTTCTCGATTTCTGGTGAATTTCAAGTAATTTCATTATTTTTCCTGCCATCACGGAATAAAGACCTTTCATTTGAGCCCTCTCCCATCTTTCTACGAAATGCCCACAATTTTGACGCAAAGAATCACCTTAAGAAATTAAATATATGATCCTTTTAAATTTAATTTCAAAAACCTTTGAAATCTTTTGTAAATACAGTGTGGTTAAGTGGAATATTGTTGACCAACTGTTCTGATATGGTAAGATACTGCAGACTTTAAATAAACAGAGAAGCAACAAATACTTCTGATGTGGACACAGAAGCACTGAAGTAAGATATGTAATGGTTTGTGACAAGTTGCTTACATCATTTATCCATGATTATAAAATAATTTGCGATCCAAAAGTTGATTGCAATTGGCTCTCAGAAAATGCAGGATAACGGGAGAGCTACTCGTAAGCAGTATCGGATTACTGAGAAACTGCAATCTGTTGAACAAAGACCATAAAGGGGTAAAATCGGACACCCCTATTACTTTTTAAACTCCCCGTACTTCGAGATTTTATTTTACAAAAAATATATTTGGAAGAATTTTTGCTCAAACTTTCTCCTTTTTCATTAATGTACGGATTCATAAAATTACAATATGACCGAGCTAGTTTCACCTAACATGTTGCATCTGCTTTGTTCAAAAGGGCCCAAGTTGGATCCCCGTCTGGTCTATTACTAGTTCAGAGATTGAAAACGGGTACAGGAGTTAGAAGCTGCAATACAAGGTTAAGTAAGTATTGGCTGACCAGATTGACAAGCTTCCTGCTCACCTTAATTCCTCTTTGTATCTATGGGAACTTTGATTCCTGGCTGAGCTTGGATACCCAATCAGGGTCTGAGCCTAGAGGAAATTGTGGATCATCCTGGCTTGTCTATATTGAGAAGGGGATGGGGAACCCTTGTCTAACAAACTACCAAGCGTTCTGATAGTCTGGAGGGCAAACCAACCTGGGTGAGACCCTTCACAACAAGAAAGCACACATGTGGAGGTCCTTCTCAAGAAATGTCGGAGAGGTCTTGGAATAGAGGGGAGTCGTCCCCAAAAGAACCTGGGGGATGGATTGGAAATATACCTCTCTCTTTCTTCTGGGGGGAGCTGAACCATGTCATAACTTTCCCATTCTGAAAAATCTTTTCCTTCCATATTATAAGCTGCACGATATCCCTGTTGACGTGCTTAGCTAGCAATGCTCGGGCTTTCATTCCTCCAAAGCCTAACAGTCTGCGTCCATGTACAGGCCCAGGAGAAGCACATGATCACGCTGCAGTGGGAGCGGGGGGTGGAGAGTGTGTTGGCCGAGGGCTACGACGTCCACTACGGAGCGAGGAGCATCAAGTACGAGGTGGAGCGGAGGGTCGTCAGTCAGTTGGCCGCGGCGCACGAGCGAGGTAAGTGCATGGTAACATAGGCCGAGTTCTTGGGAAATTGATGGGGATTTTTGTCAAAATCCTGTTGCACCCTTTTTCCCATCAGTCATGAGGTGAAAAATTCCTCCAAAATTTCTATCAAATGCAGAAAATTTGAACTTTATTAATAATACTTATGTACTGCTGGTTAACACCTATACCGAGACCCCCGGTCTTACAGTCTTCAGGGAAATTTCACTTGTGAATTTTAATTTTTGATTGTTAATTAATTAATTTGTTGATTTAATTATTTTTATTGGCAGCACTGCTAGAGCGCTGGCGCTACCCCTTCCAATACCTTCTTCCCCCCTTCCCTTCCCCTTGACCCTCGCATAGTTTTTTCAGTTTTCAGTGGTTATTCCGTACTCGACTACCCGATTTTCAATTACGTGCCGGTCTCAGAGACCGCGGGTTTCGGTTCCTGTTAGTCTGTTTTCCATTTTTTCTTATATGGGAGTCTCACAGACCGAGGGTTTCGGTTACTGATTATTTATTTGCTTTCCATTATTTTATATGGGGGTCTCACAGACCGAGGGTTTCGATTAACGTTCCACAGCGAGGGTTTCGGTATAAGTGTTAAATGTTGGTGTTCTTTAACTTCTTAAGTTCAAGAAATGAAACTAATAGCCAGAAGCAACATGTTATGTAAAAATACCAGAATTTCCTGCTGCAATTAATTAATTTTTTCTCATAGGAAACTGTTGTGTCTGTGTCGTAGATTAAATAAAATAAAAATACATTTTGTAAGTAGAATATTGTATTAGATTACTAACGTGACAGAATCAAGAATCAAGAATCAAGAACTTTATTAATCTTTAGACATACAGAGATGCACTCGATTTCGTCAGACTTAAAGTATAATTAATTTCAATTAACAATCAACATGAACCTACATCAATTAATTTAAAACATAAAGCCTTAGAAACAATTCACAAAAAATAAATAAACAGTTGTAAAACGTAAAACATAAACAAACAAAATATAAACAGAATAAGAGAACCAATTTCTATGGTATCAGCTGATTGACTATACTACATCGTCCCCCCTTCTTCTAAGGATTAAGCCTGGCGAAGTTGATCTGCGTGGCATCGTCTGTTTAGTCCATTTAAGCCTGGCGAAGTTGATCTGCGTGGCATCGTCTGTTTAGTCCATTTGTGTTGACTACGTACGAGTACGGGCCATTCACTTTCACAATTGTTCCTTTCTTAAACCCAGACCCCGATTGGTTCAGGACCCAAACATTGTCGTTTTCTTCAAACATTTTTGCTTTGGATCCAGGTTTTTGTAGTCGCTGTTGAACCAACTCTTCGTCGATTTTCTGCTCAACGTCAGGAAATAGCAAATCTAATTTAGAGCATAACTCACGACCGAACATCATGAATGCTGGTGTTTTCCCAGTAGATCTTCTCGGTGATGTTCTGTAAGCGAACAAAAAACTGTTGAGCTTTTCCTGGACAGTCCCAATATTTTCTTTTGAGGCATTCATGCGCTCTTTAAACGTCCGCACACATCGTTCCGCCAACCCATTGCTTTTAGGGTGATAAGGAGTGATTCGAGCATGTCTGATGTTTAGGCTCTTACAAAAGGTTTGAAACTCGTAGGATGTTAGCTGTGGTCCATTATCGCTTACAATGACCTTTGGGTAGCCGAATCTTGAAAACAACTCTTCCAGAGCTTTGATTGTTGACTTTGTTGTTGTTGATGACGTTGGTATTACTTCAAGCCATTTCGACCGTGCGTCCACTACGATCAGCCACATTTTCCCCATAAAGGGTCCGGCAAAGTCGATGTGGATCCTTGACCAAACTTCTGCAGGTACAGGCCATGAGAATAACGGCATTTCAGGGTCTTTGCTCCTATTTTCTTGACATCCAAAGCAATGCTTAGTGTGTTCTTCTAAGTCTTTGTCTAGTTTAGGCCACCAGACTTGAAAACGTGCTTTTCCCTTCATGGCTACAATAATTGGATGTCCCTCATGGAGTATTTCCATCACCCTTGATCTAAGTTTTGAGGGTATAATTAATCTTCCAAACCACAGCAAAATTCCATTCTCAAAGGAAAGTTCTTCGCGTTTGTTGTAGTAAGGTTGGAGATTGATATCTTCATTTTTCTCTAGAGGCCAACAACCACTTCGTAAATAGTTTACTACTTTTGAAAGTGTAGGATCAGTTTTTGTCGCTTCTTGTAACTCTTTGTTGATATTGGTAAATCCTGTGAACGTAAATGGAAAAGGTGGGCTTTGTTACTGCAACCCTGGTCTTCCTCTGTAGATTTGGTCGTGGTTTGCAAGGGAAACCTTGATAGTAGATCCGCTGTTTTGTTATCTTTTCCTTGTTGGTAGTTGATTGAGTAATCATAAGCACTCAGTGTTAATGCCCATCTAGCGATGCGATTTGATACTACCTTCGGAATTGAATCATGTTTGCCGAAGACTTTAACCAGAGCTTTATGATCCGTGCGAACTTCAAAATGTCTACCATAAAGGTACTGTTCAAAACGAGTGACTCCAAAAACTAGACTTAACGCTTCCTTTTTTATCACACTGTATCGACACTCAGCTTGGTCAAGACGTCTTGATGAAAATGCCAAAGGTTTCTCAGTCCCATCAGGGTACTTTTGAAAAAGAGCAGCTCTGACACCAATTTCACTCGCATCAGTCGCGAGGATCAGAGGTAGTGATTCGTCATAGTGAGCCAAAGTGTCTGTTGTAGTCATGAGATGTCTTAATTTTGTTGCTAATTGTTTGTGTTTTTCACTCCAATGCCATTTCACTCCTTTCTTTAATAGTTTGTGTAATGGAACACACAAAGACTGTAAATGGGGAACAAACTTACTGTAGTAGTTAATTGACCCAAGAAATGATCTTAACTCTTTCACATTTTTCGGTGATGGCATGTTTTTCACTGCTTCCAGGTGTTCTGTGGTTGGGTGTATACCAGTACTATCGATTCTGTGACCTAGGTAGTTAACGGAATCTTGAAACCATTTACATTTTGACGTTTGAACACGAATTCCAGATTCTTGGAAACGTCTTAGAACTTCTTTGACTCGTGCTATATGCTCCTCTCTCGTTGGGGCAGTGACTATAACATCGTCTAGGAGACAGGCGACTCCTTGTAATCCAGCCAATACTTGATCCATCTTGCACTGAAAAACCCCGGTCGCAATTTTGATTCCGAAGGGTAAGCGTTTGTACTTGAAAAATCCCTTGTGTGTAGAAATAATCAGGTACTGTTGTGCTGATGGTTCGACCTCCATTTGTAGATACGCATCTTTGAGATCGATGACAGAGAACTCCTGGCCACCTGTAAGCTTTGAGGTGATTTCCTTGAACGTAGGCATAGGATACTTATCAGGGAGCATATGTTTGTTTATAGTGTTTTTGAAATCCGCGCATATGCGGATAGCTCCAGACGGTTTTACTACTATTACAATGGGTGAAGCCCAAATGAGTATGCAACGCTTACAAACTACAGGAACTGCATTTGATGCCATGTGAAATGATACTTTGTGATTTTTGATTGTACCTAAAGAGGGACTGAACACGTCTGGGAAACTGTTAACAATGTCATGTACAGTTTGTTCACTTACTTTCTTCGTTTCCTGTTTGGACAATGTACATACTTTAGCGCCGGGTGGCAGTGGTAAGTTGTAAGCAAGGACCCAGTCTAGACCGAACAAAGGTAAGTCGTTTTTCTTAACAACGATTACCGGTAGCTTGCGTTTGGAACCAAACGCTTCAACAGAAATATACGTTTTTCCCAGAGTTTCAATTGGTACCCCTGTGTAAGCACTTAAGTTTTCTGTAGGGAACAGTTTAGGAGCTCCTATTTCCTCCCATAACGTTTTACCAATGATACTAAATGCTGCACCTGGATCGTACAACATTGAAATTGCATGTTTGTTTAACTTGACTGAAAGCATAACCTTTGAACCTTGATTTATCGCTTGTATTTGATCTGTATCAGAAAATGATTTTACACTTAGAGTTACTAGACGAGGGACTTTTTTGTAACATATTAAGTCGCTTACCTTTGTTGATGATTGCATTGCCCACTTTAAGACATACGCGTGCAAAGTGATTTAGTCCTCCACAGGCGTTGCAAGTAGCATCGAGAGCAGGACAGTTTGTTCCTCGTTCATGTTTCTTGTAACCACAACGAATGCAGTCTGTTGTTTTGTTAAGATGTAAGACATTTTGTTTGAAACAGTGTTTCTTCTTGTTTCTTGTTTCGATTGAATTTCATTATTTTTGTTTCTGTTGCTTATTTTGTTGACTGTTATGTGTGTATCACGGAATTGTGACTGTTGATTGTTGACATTTTCTAACAACGTAGCAGTGTTTGTGACTTGTTCCAATGTAGTATCTGTTGTAGCATGCAAGCGTAAAAGTTCAAGTTGCCAGCGATCATTGTTGATGCCCAGAATAAATTGATCTCTTAGCCGTTCATTTAGGTTGTCACCAAAATCACAGAGACCTGCAACTTCGCGTAAAGCAAGTTCGAAATGACTCACAGATTCTCCCTCTTGCCTGAAACGGCGAGTGAAGACAACCCGTTGCGATAGTGGTGCAGACGCTTTTGTGTAGTATTTCTTCAGTATGTCAATAACTTCTGTAAAGTGAAGATTACTGACGGGAGCAAGGCGTGCGTGGTCAAATACTAGCTTGAATGGTTGAGGTCCAAGGTTTCCTAGTAATAGGTCTCGTTTTGTATCTTCATTCTTGATTCCTCTGTTTCGTAATGCAATCTTTAAACGTTCATGCCAGTAAGTCCAATCCTCAGAGTTTCCATCAAAAGCATCTATTTGCAAATCGTCGGTTCGTTTAGTGGACTGTGCCATTTGTTGTGTCTGTGTCGTAGATTAAATAAAATAAAAATACATTTTGTAAGTAGAATATTGTATTAGATTACTAACGTGGCAGTTGTAAAACGTAAAACATAAACAAACAAAATATAAACAGAATAAGAGAACCAATTTCGATGGTATCAGCTGATTGACTATACTACAGGAAACATTTGGGTTTAGTTTTACTCATTGCTACAATAAAATGTGTGGTTGCATTTGTTTACATTTCGTGGTTATTGTGTAACCAATATGGCAACCCATAATAAAGCCCATGTTAATTTTCAATTAATTAAAAAAACAATTAAACACACAAATTATAATGGGATTGTGCATATCCACAGGAACATATTTTCCTAATGGTGTGCTTAGATTTTTCCTTCTTTCCTGGTGTGCTTCAGTTACTCAGACTGGGAAAAAAAGGATTTAAAAAATCATCCTTGCCTGGAAATATATAGATGTTTTTACTTGTAGTTTGCCACTGATTTAAAGTAAAATTACTTTGTACATATTTTAGGAATCATTGACAAAGGATCCTCCGTGATTGTAACTACCCACCAGCCAAACGAAGACAGCAGTCCTGTCCTCAGGTTCCGAGTCAAGAAGAAAGGTGTCAAGAACTTCACAGACTACGATGAAAATTCTGCTGTCTTGAAAAATATTGATTATGTTTTTTAAATCTCTAATTTTGTATTAAATTATTTGTTATGCTGTCATTTGTTACCTGTACAAAAATTTTGTAGATAAAATAATTTAACTTGCCTATCAAAAAGACTATTTTTGCTGTATCTTGTATTTACTTAGTTAACTAAGAAAATAAGATGTCATGTGTTAAGAAATGTTGGAGAGTAGCTGTAAGGTCCTATTTTAAATGGATAAATGGTACATTTTACGTAAGTTAGTAATTTCATAGGTTTTTTATTTATTGTGTTCAACCTTATTATTTTATTGGCCAGCAGGTGTTACATCTCTGTCTCCTTTTATTATTCTCTTATTTTACTATCATCAATTAAAATTATATACACGGATTCCCTTAGTATAATTTTTTTTTATAACTATCAATTCGTTAGCCATTTTCCATGAAACATTTTCTCTTTTTAAATAATTATTTTAAATGATTGATTTTTCACGCTTAATGAGTACATCGTAACATAAACTATTAATATAAAGATTGTTCTTGTCATTAAAAAACACTTTCGATTAAGGAGCAATGGTTGAAGAAAATGGGAATGAGATTTAAGAGAATTACAGTATTCCCTTTGTTTGTTTGTTAAAATCAATGCTTAGTAAAATTTCGAAAGGAACTAATAATGCTGGTGGAAGCTAGTCATTTTCTATTTTATGTCACATATACATAGAGCGCTGAAGTAAAGTCCAATAAAACTGGCGGATGAATGTCAAGCTTCTAAACAGGTCAGCTGATTTTTAAGAATTATGTCCAATCCCAGGATCAGCTAGCCTGCTTCAAAACTTGACCTTGATCAGCTAGTTCTATTAAACTTTAGAGTATAGAGTGTTTAGTTGTTATATTGAACAAAATAGGGCGGGTGGCAAAAATTTTAAACTCATCAAATTGTCTGCTAAACCTCAACTGAAGTGACTTAAATGAAATGATTTTGTTGAACTGTCAAAACTTTGTTTACGTTTTTCAGGGCCTACTCGATTCCACATTCACCTTTCAGTACAGGCCAAATGGGAGATGGGTATTCTCTTACCTTTGCTGGGTACATTTGAAGGGGTCCCTCCAGTAACGTTGTAAGCGACATAAAGTAAATTTTTCAGGAAATGGAAAAAAACATATAACTGGGAATGTAATGATTTAAATATGTTTTATTTGTTATATATAATTATAATATCATAAAACTAGCCAAACTGTGAAGTATTACAATATTATCGCACGAAATAAAAAAGTTATTACAAAAAAAGTGATTTTAAAATTGCAATAACGTTGTAAATGACAGTCGTTTGCAACGTTGTTGCCAGCTTGGCCCATGCAACAATGTTTTTTTTGTTTCTTCTTTTCATTTATGTACGGTTCCCCAGCATTTCTTCTCTGCTTACGTACATTTCTGGTCCAACTTTCGAACTTAACAGGGCGTTTTTTACTACGATTTAGCCGATCAACATCGGGACGGCGACAGACCGGTGCGCGGTGATATTGCAATTTTTGGCGGTTACAACGTTGCTGCAACTGTGGGACCAACAGCACTTGGTTTTCAACCTGTGGTAGTGCTGCCAACACAAGAGATATGAACGAAAAAATACCCTGCACTGATGCAGGATGTCGTTTACAACCTTACTGCATAGAAATCTCAATTTTGAAAAAGTTGTCGTTTACAACGTTACTGGAGGGACCCCTTCATTTGTTTACCAATATCCATAACAGCATGTAATAAAATCATCAGCTGGATCTAGCATAATTTGGCTAGTACACCTTAAAATGTCAAATGAAATACACAGCTCATTACTGAAAGGTGAATGTGAGTATATGTGTAAATTTGTGTTTACTGTAACATATGATCATATAAGTTGATTATAGGGATGTGTCGGTTCCTCAAGTCGGTTCTCGGTTCCACCGGTTATTTGCAAAAGAACCGGAACCGAGAAGCGACGTCAAAATGTCGGTTCCGGTGCCCATGGTAATCGGCGGGAGTAACTGCCGGCCAAGAAAGACGATTGATTGCACCGCGCATCTCCGCGAGCGTTACGCTGGTGGCAAATACCACCGCATACTGTTATTGAAGTTTGATAATGTTTCTTAGATTACTTTTGATCCTAAATTTATATAAAATTTAATGACTCTTGGTAGATTTTAGTCTCTAATTTTTAAAATTAATTGGAATGGAGTTATTTTCTATGGGAATTGTAAAATTATCAGTAGAAACAAATTTGGAAACTGTTATTTTTCACCTAGGAATTTTTTCTTTTATTCACATTGTATAATTAATTATTTTTAATATTATTTGTTAAAAGAAGGATCAATAAATAAATTAATATATCAGAAAGTATTTTATGTCTTGGTGAAACTTATACTTGAAAATTAAAGAAATAAGTCTTTAAATAAATACAGTTTATTTGTGTTAAAGTTTGAACATTGATTCATTACGTAGTGTTGAAATAAAAGATTTCTGTCAAAAAAATCTTATTATTAATTTCCCAGACATTCAATTGTTAGGTACCGCCACTTAACAACTACTTCAATCAATAAATTTATAGCATAAGTACTCGGAACCGAGAACCGATCCAGAATAAGAACCAAACCGGAACCGAACCGAAAAAAAGTGGAACCGACACATCCCTAGTTGATTAATTACTCAAACAAGTTACAATCATTTCGCCAGAAGAGCACTCACCCGCCCTATTTGGTGCCTGCGATTACAGTTAAACCATTAAACCAAATATTATTTAGGAGGCCTACCAACTCCTGTAAGGCTTGAACAAACCGTTGTAAGGGGTTTCTCGATTTATCGTTTGCATGTTATTAAATAATGTAATGTAATCTTTGTGCTGTGACATTTGATAGTCATCGTTGTGTTACTCAAGAAAGACAGTGTAATCTTATAAAGAGTAGCTCAAATATTTTATAGACTGAAGTAAAAATGTTTATTTCATTATCTATGTGTTTATTCCTAATCCCTACTTCTGTACAAACGAGTTCCAGTGTTTAATTTTTGATAGCATTGAAGACATTACATAATATATACATTCTCTATAATATATTCAATGTTAATAGTCTATGTGACTGCAAAAAAGATTAATTAATAATCTAAGGTCTCACCTTAACAATCCTAATATTGAGATCCAAAATCAATTTCAAACCCAAAAGTTCATCATCAGTTCAGTGACAGATCTATACGTACTGTCGCCCGGGGCAAAATCGGCGTTTGGCGCTCCCCCTCTCCTCCCAAGTAAAATCATAACTCTCCTAATTTCTAATGATTCTTACATGTGATTTATATGTACATGAGTTATCTCGTGCAACTGTATTACCAACCGCAAAGACGAAACGTATGGATTGCAGGTAATGGTAGGAATAACTTTGCGAAACATGTGGGCGACCGGGAAGTGACATTCAATTTCGCTAATTTTTTTTGTCAGTGTTTGTGGGAATATTCATAATACTTTCATCCTCCATTTACTCAAACACCATCCTCTACAAAACGTACTTAATCCTCTTTACGAGAGAACCTCACTGTAGCGACAAAACACAAGACTGACAAGCTCCTCAGTCGCGTCTATAATAAGTGTCGCAAAATAGTCTCACGATCATCGCTTGGCGTCAGACGCTATAGCTACTCCTTGCAAAAATACCTTTATAACAGGACCAAAATACATCCAGGAAAATTACGGTAATTACTACATTTGTTTATTCTTATGATTTGTCAAAACAGTGAAAAATTCTCAGTAAATATACATAGTGTTATTGTTGAAATTTGTTATTAAATTAAAGTTTTCACTTTTTTCTTAACCAGAAAAAGAGTGAGAGTCGCCGCTGACGCCCCCAACTGGCTGGCACCCGGAGGCAGGTGCCCCCTCTACCCCCCCCCCCCCTAGATCCGTCACAACATCAGTTGGGATCTAGGTCGACCAAACATCTAAATTTACATCCACCCGTAGGGTTTTGTCAACCCTACAGGTGGATGTAAATTTTGAAGTTTGGTCGACCTTGATCCCAACTGATGATGAACTTTCGGGTTTTAAATCGATTTTGGATCTCAATATTAAAATTGTTAAGGTGAGACCGTTTATTATTAATTGTATACAAGCAATCCAGAGGCTAAGATGATTGAATGCAAAAAGAGGGGAAATTTGCAGCCATGAGAATGTTAAATTACTGATTTGGTAAATATCAAATAAATTGAGGTTTTAAATTGAGTAAAATTGAAAAATTGATTCAAATGGAGTAAAATAAAGTCCTTGAATAAATTGAGGTTTTAAATTTCATATATTTTAATAGATTTTGAACAAATACAGATTCGCATTATGTATAAAATTGAGGTGGCCCCGACTTCACATTGAATCTCTAAACCTAGTTTAAAATATCTGCCTACAAACCTGAAGTTCGGACAGTTGGGATGTAGTTCTTCCTTAATTGTAGATGCCCACCAAATGATAGTTTTACAAAATTCTCTCAAGACTTCATTTACATAATTTGAAAGTTTATTTAATCTAAAATCTTTGGTACAGGGTCGGACTGGGTCCTCCAAAAAGGCTCCAACCCCAAGTTCTCTGAAGGTGCAAACCCACTGTGATTGACGGGGTGGGTGTCAATGAAGACAACACAAAATTACAATTGAAAATCTATATTATTAATTCTGTAAGCGATTTTTTTCAATCAAAATTGTGAGAGTTTGACAGATCGCAGTATGATGGGAGACGGCTCAAATTAAAGGTCCTGGTCCCAGGGGGTCGGGAAAAATACTGAAATTACTTGAAACTCACCAGGAAACGAGAAATAACGTAAAATATCTGCCATATAAAAAGCATTGGAATTTTAAAACGTCTGCTTTATTTACATTTAAACATGTGGTGCTAATGTTTGGTTCAAAGCCATATGCTAGATGATGACATGTGGGGTTTTTTTCAAAATGCAGCTAACTATGTACGTTCAATGTACTATAACAAATACATATTTACAAATTATGATAATAATTAAGGGTTTGAGTTTTTTCATGATTTAAATTTATAAAAAGTTAAGTACGTTTGTTTATGTCTATCTATATTATTAATTTGTAAGCGATTTTTTTCATCAAAATTGTAAGAGTTTGACAGCGTGCAGGATGATGGGAGATGGCTCAAATGAAAGGTTTCGGCCCCAGGGGATCGGGAAAAATAGCAGCTTAAGACCAAATATACCACAAAATGAGAAATAACGAAAAATATCTTCCATTTAAAATTTATTGGGATTGAAAAACGTCTGTTTTGTTTACATTAAACAC
This sequence comes from Flexamia atlantica, assembly GCA_035578135.1. Classification (NCBI taxonomy): domain Eukaryota; kingdom Metazoa; phylum Arthropoda; class Insecta; order Hemiptera; family Cicadellidae; genus Flexamia; species Flexamia atlantica. Next base: position 313,686 of record JAQJVK010000155.1, on the reverse strand, counting down.
GTGGTGCTAATGCTTGATTCAAAGCCACATGGTAGATGTTGACATGTGGGATTTTTTCCAAAATGCAGCTAACTATGCACGTTCAATGTACAATAACAAAAAATATATTAAATTTAAGATTTTCTGATTCTATAATAAGGGTTTGAGTTTTTTTCACAATTTAAAATTATAAAAAGTTCAGTACGTTTGTTTAGTTTATGTTATAACGATGCAGATTTAATACTAAATGACCTATTTATATATCTAATTACGTAAGGGAAATTTTTGCGCCGAAATTGTGGGCGTTTGGAATGTCGCAGGATGATGGGAGGGGGCTGAAATTGAAGGTCTGCATCCCAGAGACTCGGGGAAAATACTGAAATTGCTTTAAGCTTACTATAAAATGAGAAATAACGTAAAATAGCTGTCATGTTATAACCATTGAGATGTAAAAAGGTCTGCTTTGTTTACTTGAAACCAAAAATGCTAGATATAATCATAATTTTGTGGATCCAAAAGCCTATTTTCTCAGAAGGTATTTTGTACTATAGTAAATGCTTAGGGGCTTATTAGCCCCTTCAAGCCTCTAGTTATTGAATAGTTTCTTTAAATCAAGTTTATTGTTTGTTGTTTATTAGTGGGAGCTACAACTCTAGCCCTAACTTGAAAAAACAGACTAAAACCTTGTTTTTATTTGCTGAGTTGCGTTACCTTTTTTTTAAAGACACTGAAGTTATACAGGGTGTTTTTTTTAAAACGCAACCCATTTTTAAGATTTAATAATGCACTTATGAATGTGTAATGAGTATTGCTTTATTGATCTTTACATTTTATACAACTATTATTTAAGTTTGGTCTTATTTAGCTTACATTATGTGCTCAAACAGTCCGCCATTGGCATTTGTATAAAGTTATGTTCTTTCAATCAAATTCCCGATTATGTGTTGCAAGGTGTCTCTTTGAATTTCTTGCATTAAATTTATTATGTTTGTTTTGAGGTGCTGAATATCCTGTGAATTGCTTTCGTAGGCCTTACTTTTTATGTATCTCCAAATAAAATAATATACTGGGGTAAAATCCGGGAATCTTGGGGGGAAATAATCCTTCACCGATAAAATCAAGTTTCGGGTTGCGTTTTTAATGTGTGTGTCTTTAAGCACGATAACTCGCGTAAAAATGGTCCGATCTGAATGAAATTTGCCACTGAAAAGTAAAGTAGTGATTATCCTACATAAAGAATTCATGTAATATTCAGCACATTAAAACAAACATAGCATATTTAATGCAAGAAATTTAAAGAGGTACCTTGCAACACGTGTTCAGGAATTTGATGGAGAGAGCATAACGTTTTACAAATGCCAATGGCAGACTGTTTGAGCACATAATGTAAACTAAATGTGATCATACTTAAATAATAGGTTGTATAAAATGTAAAGATCAATAAAACAAAACTAATTACACATTCATATGTACATTATTCAATCTTAAAAAGGGGTTGCGTTTAAAAAAAAACACCCTGTATCATCTCAGGGCACTAACCAATCTCTAGTTTTTGAATTATTGATTTCAATGTTATTATTTTGGGTTTACTAATAGTCTCCTGCCGGGAGACAAAGTAATCACTTTGCTCCCGCTGGGAGACAAACTATTATTTTACTCACCCATTTACAAGGAGTAAAAACCATCTAAACATAGCAGGTGGGGGACAATCCTTTTTAATGCTGATGATCCAAACATGAACTATACTGACCCTATTTACATATTATGCTGTTAGTAAATATACATAATTGTCTTTCACGTCGGTTGTTTTTCTAAAAACTAAAGTAAATAAATTTTCTTGATAATACATTTTAATAAGTCAGTTATTTCTATGAAAAATTTTAATATTTGTACAATAATTGATATATTATAAGCATGCAAATATATTAAATTACATGTTGGCTGTAACAGCTCCAATAAAAAACAAAACATTTCAAAAAATATTGCTGTATTTGAACAGTCTGATAAAACACTGTCAACTAACTGATCTACTCCCAAAATTTTGTAGTTGGTCAGGAATTTTAATGAAAAAAATATAAATGTTTGATACAAAATATAAATGAGTTTTATTTAAAGCTCATGTTTTCAGATCTATCCTGCTAGTGGATTTTCCTTCAAGAGGGAACAGAGTGGCATAAAGATAACCTTAGGATTGTTTTGAGGCCTTAGACATGAAATAGGATTCATTATAATGTTTGCACATGTGTATTGAAGTTCAATTTTTTTTCAAGCATTCTATCAATTTTTGCACTCACTTTCTAAACTGGAGGGATATAAAAGTAAAAGCTGGTTATTTGTGGTAAATGATATTTTAATGAATCAATAAAACATAGTGTGAAAGGTAATTAAATAATTTAACCTACTCATTTTCTCCTCATTTATGGCAATGACACATGCAATTGCTTTTTCTATGATAGATAACACATACTGTATTTATTAGATATTCATAAACTAACCAATAACGAAAAATAAATACTGTTTATTTCCTCCAATGAAAAAACAATGCAAAATTAACTCCACGAACAATCTTACAACCACAGTTAGTACAGTCAGTCTACAACGATACTCCATTACTTTACCGCGGTGCGGCGAGGAAGTGTCACAATTGGCATCACTGGTTCCGCAGTTCGCGCCCAGGTGGCAGCACTGCGCCGCCGCCGCCACTGCTGCCAACCTGCCGCGTTACATAACCGGGAATGTTGTAGTGGTGAAAGTGTAGCCAGACAGCTGTTCGGTCGGCCAGTCGCGTCATTCATGTTCCCGGACTGTTGCGGCGCGTCGCAGGACAGTCTCGGAAGGATATTTCGCGTTGTCACCGCCGATTCGCCGGTTATCGGAGTCCTATCGATCATCGTGGCTATGACCGTCGTCGTCTGTGTCTTTGCCCCCTGGAGAGAGCGGCATGTCGCTAGTGACCGGCCCCAGTGACTGATTGTCCTTACGGTACGATAGTGTACGCACCGTAGTTTAGAAATAAGAATAAGTTATGTTTTTTGTCGTAAAAATACTTGAAATAAATTTTAAATTACCCGAGTGTTTGACAAAGAGCAGCATGAAATAAATATAGTTAAATAGCATAAACGTAGATACGTGTGTAATTAAATTTAGTAAGCTGTAGTAAATGGGATTATCAAAGCGGATTTTTATTTGGAACCGACCCAATTGAATGTAACACAGTTACTATGCGTCAGCAAATGGTTCATGGAAATACAGCCACTTAAATTGGTCTGCGAAAGGATTAGTATAGGCATAGATTTAGAGTTCAGTAATTATTTGACTGAAATTATTAATTCGCAGATATTATGTTCATTAACTTGACAATAGTCAGTGTTATTAGTTGTCTCTATGAATTTGAAAAATAATGTCAAATGGATCCTACACATATTAACACATCAAATGGTCACAACATGTTAAGAAAACTAAATGGCTACCTTGATATTGGTACCCATTTTGGTACCCTCGGTTGATTTTTAATTGTACAGGTTTGTTTTTGGTATATTTCATAAAATATTCAATTCTCAGTCATTCGAATTGATATGCTTTATTGTGCGTGCTTATTTTGTCTCCTATATTTGGATTCAACTTTAGGACAAATTTTATGTGGTGCACATTTTCTGGTTTAAGTGTTTGAATGAAAACGCCGTATATGATATGGGTACCGTGCTACGGTATCTAAATCTTATCGAAATAATCAATTGAAGGGTAAAACATCGTCGAAAACCCGTCGACAACTGCAGCAGACAAATAAAAAAAGATAAAAATAATTAAGGTTAAGTGGATAAGACGAGCGAACAAAACATTTTTCGTCAACCACACGCGGCCCGAATTGTCGGCTGCCCATCCACGTCACGCGTGGCGCGGTCGAGATGAATGCGCTCATTTGAATATTAATTTCACTTTCTAACAGATGTCGAGTTCCTTCTTCTTCTTCGTCAATCGCGACTTTCACTCAACCGCCACTTCCGGAAGAGCAAGTCTTTAATTTTTATTGAGAGACAATAAAATATACTAGTTAATATATATGTTAATAACATTTACAATAGGTATTGAATAAAAATTGGAAAGAAAAATACAGTTTAAATAGAGTAATTTTTAATCACATATTGGTAGTTCTTTCTACAAGTTTTTACGTGTACTGTCATACTTTCTCTGTCTGTAAGTTAAATCTTTCTCTAGTAAAAAATGAACAGTTTATTCATTTTTTTATATTCCATTTTTTGTTTATTGCATCGGTTTTATCAATAATGTCTGTGGAATGGCTACAATGACGATATTGCAAAAACTGCATAACGATATATTTACACTGTTATAAAGGGCTTCTGATATTTTAGTAATAATTTATCTGTTTTAATGTTTAGCCCGATAGGGAATCCAATCCCGGACGATATTTTCAATCCCGGGATTACGGGACTGAAAAATTTAATCCCGGGATCCCGGGACTAATCCCGAGATTGATCCAAACATAATATTTGCCAATAAAACAAAGTTTGAGTATAATTTCGTATATACATGGTATCGCAACTATAGTTCAGTACATAAAGCAGTTTTTCGTTTAGTTTTGGTTGTAAACGTATTTTTTATTGAAAAATTAGAACTTTTAAAATTATTGACATGGTCAGCTTTATCATGAAATATTCAACATATATACGACAGAGTGTAAACAGAACACATTATCAGATAGGAGTAAAAGAACGATAAGAATATGTATTCAAACATAAGTTGAAGAAGGCCTTACACGCAAAATAAGAATATATTTAGTTGCTTGACCAAGCAATATCAGAACTAGAAGTGAAACATCGCTTGGAAAAATGTAAGCAAAAAACTAAACTAAGATAAAAAATATTAAAAAATAGTCACAGTAGCTTCGAAATGTAACTTAATACCATATCACACTGTAAAAGATTTGAGTGTGATTTTAACACGAAATAGTGTGCTAAGTTGATTGTGTTAGAATTTAACACAAGCGCGTGTAAATTCGGATAATAGTTGCACGCCGTCGTTGTGTTGGAATAAGAACGTGTTGATTCCATAAATTCAACACCCATATTGTGTGTTAATACTGCAGTGTGTCATTTTGACCAACGCCTGTGTTAAATCTTTGACGCCGCATCGGTTGCCCGCCCCGGCCATCTTGTTTGTTTGTGTCTCAGCAGAATAAAATGTTCACGAAGAAAGAAGGAAATTACTTTTTCTTCAGCATTCTTTTTAAATTTAAGATGGGAGGTAAGTTTTACAGTGAGAGAGGATAGTGTTCTCGTAATAGCTCACAATGAAAATTTGGAAATTCGGCGTTAAGGGTAGGCCGGTAGGCCTACTTAGAGACATAGGAGGCGAGAATGATGACTTAAAGTACACTGAAAATATTGTAACGCGCAATATAACACCATAACACATAGGGTATATTACAGTTAAGTGGGTGGAAAAGCCAATTTCCAATTTGGAAGATTGGGGACTCCTAAGTCTCCAAATTCCAAATCCTAAAACCTCTCATCCTCGTTTTTACGATATTTATAAGTGCGTGATATACTACTGTGTGCACAGTATTTCTTAAGCGCCGATAGCTCAATGGTACAGTATGCGACCATCACCTGCGAGGCCGGGGTTTGAGACCCGCTACAGCTAGTACTTTTTACTAACTTTAACACAAAAGTTGTGTCAATTCAGCACATCAGTGTGTTGAAATATCAACACTGTCTTTCTGTGTTAGCTACTAACACAACCTATTGTGTTAAAAAGTAACACAGTTTAAGGTGTTGTTTCTGACACAGGGGAGGTGGTGTCAATATAACACATAGTTTGTGTGGACCTGCTGTGACTAAAGGACTGTGTTGATTTTGTGTTGATTTGACACACAAATTTTTTACAGTGTAACGTCCTTGTGAATTTTTTCAAACGCTTGAAAATATGAACTGAAAATCACTTATAGGCCTATAGATAATGTAATACTGCAAACAACTCATAAAACCACGATTACTTGGTCAACATGCAACGACATACAACTGTATTACTTTATTATAACTGGTCGGAATATATAGTAAACATCGATTTTTCACGTTAATTTGATGTCCCGAAAATCCCAGGATTGAGCCTGAGAATCCCGGGATTGAATATGCCCTAAAATCACACGGGATCCCGGGATTGGATTCTCTAGCCCGATATCAATCCGGTATACAATTTTAACTTACCTAACATAAGTTTATCAATATAGTGAATGTCTCGGTAAACATGCTTATTTTGGTTTGAATCAAATAGATATTTAAATGGATTTGACATACAATCTGTTATTTGAAAAACTATCAAAATAAATTCCTAAAATACTACTTTAATTTGAACTAGCCTATTTTGCGTAGGGAGAATTCTTCAAGACGACTGAAATAATGAAAACGTACAGTTTACATGAGTTTAAAAATTGCCTCGTGGCTCGCTGTTTATAACCGGATTGTACATCCAAAAATAGTCATTAAAATGTTTATTATTTTGTAAATCGTTAAATTATTGAATAATGGTTATTAGCTTTTATAGAGCTTTAACAAAATGAAACGAGAAAACAATATAGAATATTTTTTGGTTGTTTGTGTTTCAACCCTGATAACTAAATTACTGTTTAGTAAATAACATTTTCAAATTTTTTCCTCCTGACTCCTGACCATTTTTTTTTTTGTAAAATGCGCGGTATTGATACACTTCTTAATTATTCTAAAACTTGCTTAAGTATTTTGATTAGGATTTTTGCGGACATTTGCCATCACTGATTAGTAAAAAACAAGTTTCACGACGTTTCGGGATCTGGAATCTGATCCCGAAACGTCGTGAAACTTGTTTTTTACTAATCAGTGATGGCAAATGTCCGCAAAAATCCTAATCAAAATATAAAATCACCATCACCAACAATGAATTTCAAACAAAGACTTGCTTAAGTATTAAGTTTCAGGTCGATACTTCAAATTGCTCAGAGGTTATTTTCAATCATGTGAAAACTACACAGACGTACAGCGGCTAAATGGATAACAATTTCAACTGTCAATCTGCAATTTCTATTAATTTTTTGATTTAGAATACCCTCTATAAAAACCGCGATTGATGGTTTGACAATTACTGTATACATAAATACCTTATTTAACACCATCATAAAGTGATTACTCATCAAATATTTCATACCAATTTTACGATTCTCCATTCTACCAACTAGGCTAATACGTTCCTGCTAATCTATTTTTTCCTTAAGTTCTAGTGTGCAGCACAAGTTAGGAAGGCTTATATTCATAATTGAGTCAGATGAGATGGCATCCATAAGCCAATGCTAAAACGAACATTAGTCTTTTGGGCGGAGTGGCCATGACATTCGACTCAGTCTATACAGCCGCCTGTTGACCCGTGACCGCGGACTAGTTTCGGCGGCGATTGTTGATTGTCGCTCGCTCGCGTTGCATCACTCATACGCTCCATTAATTTACGACCCATAAATATCGCAATAAACAATTTTATTATTAGAGTATGATTCAGCTAAGCTGGCCAAAACAAAAGTAAACAAATTATTAGCTTTTCAAGAATTTAAGTTTAAAATCCAACTGTGCTGAAAACATCGTCAACGAACATCTGTTTTAGTGTAGCACTTGTAGCAAAGAAAAAGTTATGTTGCAATTGGAAGTTCACTTGCGCAGCTTAAAATATTACTCAGGGGCTTTTCCAAATTAATTACAGTAGCCTATCTATTAAAAGAGAGAGGATGTGTCATGGATGCAGCCTGGTAAAAAGCCTTAGATTTTCTTATAAAATAATATTTACAAAGAAAAGTAGGCGAGTTTTTGAATAGCAAGTACAACTTGCTGCAAGTCAGCAGCTGAAAAGAGAGATTGTTTCATATTGCGGTCAGAACTTATAAAAGGTGTGTCCTTATTGGCCCAGGAAAAAATAAACAAGCAGTTAAACAAACTAAAATCCATGTAAATCAAGAAATAAAATAAAATTAAACTTGGACAGGTATGTAAAAAGGTTGAATGAATATAAAAAATTCTAAAAATAGGTAATATTGTACACATTCTAATAACCTATAACAACATTGTAAACAAACGCAACGTGGCGATTTGACAGTTCTCAGAAAATGTAAGCAGACACCATGTGTAACCAACAGTGTTTTCAATATGACTTGTATAAACAATTTTGATTAGATGATTAGTACATGCTTTGGCCAACTTAGGTGAATCCTACTCTACGTAAATTTGTGCTATAGTTCTGAACAGCCTTACTGGCGGATGGCAAAATGTGGAAACTACAAATCATCTGCTAAAACTCATGATTATGTCGATCTGTCAAAACACTGTTTATGTTTTTAAGGCACTTCAACACTACTAAATTTGTCTTGCAATACTTTACCCAAAGTTGTCTTGCGCAATACGAAACGTAATATTAAGTATTACCACTACTAATGAGAATATAACCTCTTCTTAGACTAGCGGCAAGCTCTGCGAGAACTTTTACCGTCATATTACGTGCAAGTTTGATATAGATTCCAACGAGACCTTGTTTAGATTTAATATTTATTGCATATGAGCTTGCAGCATAAACTTTCATATGTGTAAGTGCATCTTTACTTAAACATGCGATCATCTGATAGATTGCCAACACAACACAGGTGTTTCACGCCAATTCCGAATACAGCGCACTCACTCACCCGCCGTAAAACTATAGTTATCCTATCGGTCACAACTCCCTATCGAACTCAGTAGTTGAAAATTCCTAAGCTAAAATTTGATGAATTAGCTTTATACCCTCTGGTCATTGACTAGTTAAGGCATGTGAAAAACTATATGAAAGAAAGATAAGTGTGAGGTAGGGAATTTCTTAAAATTCATTCTAAAGTAGAACTCTTCTTGGATTTGTTTTGTTTATTGACGTTCGTCTATTATAGAGACGTTGAAGATAGAGAAAAACTTTAGAGATGGTAAACGGAATGAAGTTGTTAGGTGGACGGGGGGGGGGATTTTATATTCAGCTCAAAGCGTGCATGAGAGAGTTTAAGATTATTAATATACCATCAGTACAGTTTAGACTAAATGTATTTCTTATAATGAAATACACAAAAACGTGGGCCTACTTACGATATAATCTATATAAATTATTTGTTCTAACGTGTTATTTGGTTTTTAAATGTACAAAACAGCTGTTTTAACTGTTTAACTGTAAGCTGTTTAGCTGTTTAACTGTTTTAACTGGAAACAGCTGTACAAAGTACACAGGAGCTTTTAATTGCTCATACGACCATACTTGGCATTAATGTAATGAAAATATTTAAGAATTATGTTCTAGAAAGGAGGGTGTATGAAATGTAGTAATAATGAAGTAGTATAGTGTCGCAGTACCAATACACCCTTGGTCAACAATTAATGTGGAATAGCGCCTGAAGAAACTCGAGACGCAAAATAGAGACAGGGGCGTACCTGTTTTGCGACTACAATGCCGTCATATCTTAGTTTCTTTACTCGTTGAATCTTATCAATATTTATTTAATTCGCTAGGAACTTTTTGTGATAAAAACTCCTACAGATTTGGACCGTTTTTAATTTTTTTAGGGGTGGGGTCGTTTGAAAGTGCTCGGCGTGAATTTTGCAGGAAATGAAAGAAATATTTATGAGTGTTGGTCTAAGGGGGGAGCCCTAGACACCCTTAAAGTTTCGAATTTGTAGATGATTTCTATTTCTAACACAAATATAAAAATTTTAAAGAACAGCTGATTATAGTAAACGTCGTTTAATCAGAGGACGACCATAAAAATCATTTTATTTTTTTAACGAAAACTTAGCTGCTGATTAGTGCATGGTAGAAAGGGTATACAAACTTTTTGCAATGAATTTTTCTTTATTTAATAATGTTTTGAATAAATTTTAATTTTTGTTATTTCACAGTAGTTTTTTTGGGCTTCGGTTTATCAATCAAACAACCAATAACGTTTCTGAGTGTGTTTAAAACTTTTGAAAACGGAAACGGAAAATTTTTGAAAAACGGAAAGTTTAATAATTTATGAATTAAAATATATTTAGGAAGTTTATTGTAATAGGGGTAGTGTTTTTGATTTTATTCATTTATTTCTGGGGGTTTAACTTTTATTTAACACTTAAGAATATGACCTGGTATACATGTTTCAAGAATAAATTTTATTTTCAATTTAAATTATAGCATACAGATTTATAGTATGTATAAGGTTTGTTGAAAATCAAAATAGGTCATGTTTCTTGTACGGATTTGAAGTGAAAGTTATTATCAGTGGGGGTAAATATATTCGCCTCTAGAAATATTTCGTTAAAAATGACACTGCTTGAATATCCAGCTTTAACGTATGCAGAAATGTGAATTAAATATATTTTTAAGTTTTCAAAAATCACGCAAACCCTCGTGTTGTTATTATATCAGTAGAGATCAAATGGAACGAATGTTGATTTTGTTATAGATATCGTAATTGTTATTTTCTCTTAAGGCTATGGCTAAGTTCACCACTACGTATTCATAAATACCCCCATTGCCGCAGACCTGCATACTCAGCGAATTTAAAATGCAAAACAACATATTTCAATCCAACATAATGAGATTTTACATGTTTTGGTAAGCTCCATAAGAATAACATGGGGAATGAGTATGCAGGTTTGCTGCTACGGGTATACTAAAACTGGGTGGTTTATTCAATATTCAATAGATCTGAACTAGAAGAAGCTATTTACTAAGTTTTATTAAGATATGTTGAGAAATAACCGAGATGTAGAATTTCACTTATTTCCCATAAGGTTAACATTGGGACAACGTACCGTGTTTACCACTTTCAATATCTCCGTAACCAATGGGCATACAACAGTGATTCGTTATACTAATTTGTTTGTTTTTTTTTGAGCTGAATTCAATGGTGCCAACAAAAATTCGATAAATCTTATTTTCATATGCAAAACACTAAAAAAAACATTTTTGGGGGGGTTTATCCCCCTTTACCCCCCTTCCGGTGGTCCGATCGGGCTGGTTTACGAACTCGTCCAAGGGATTACCACTTTACATGTCTGTACCAAATTGCATTAAGATCGGACCATTTTTACGGCCGCTATCGTGTTGACAGACACACACACACACACACACACACACACACACACACACATATATATATATATATATATATATTCGAACGAATGGTGTTTTCTGCTTCTGGTGGCCCCAAAACGAAAAGTTATGGTCTCGGGCTTAGGTCTTGCCATGAGACCTACGGTAATAGCTTCTTCCCTATAGGGAAATTCACTAAAAAGCGTAAAAATCCCTCTAAAAACCCCAAATTTCAAATTCCGAAGGAGATTTAGCATTGAGAAGCGCCGCGCCGCGTCGGCGGAGACAGGGCGTGTGGAGGAGGCGCGCGGGAATAAAAACTAATGTATTCCGCTGTGAACACAAAACCCGCTCCTCGTCTAATTTTAGGCTCTTAGGCTCGTCGCTCGGTCCATCACCCCGAGTGCATTCCTTCAATTCCTTGGAGAGGTCAGGGAGTATCCTAATCTCGTCACAGTTCCCAGGGAGTTGAACTGGAACTGGACTTGGACTCATCGTTGGCTGTGATAGCACGCATTCTCCCCAAAATTCAATTAGTCGGGGTTTTTCATTAAAAAATTCGATTTTTTTCAACGTGTGCTGACAAGTACTCCCGCCGATTCTTCAGATCGTTAAAACCGTAGAAGCCCATTCCGCTGTTAGCCCAATTCTAAAATTAGCCTAGTGTTTTGAGCGAGATGAGCCACATGATTTGATTCAATTTATAACACAGAAAATCTCTTAATTTACAGATGATATGATAGAATTATTCTAATCTTCAACTGATAAATTTTAAATTTGTCTAATCTGGTTGATATAAATTAATCCCACCATTGCATCACAGAGTGAAAACATTTTATGTTTTATCTAATATTGAGTTTAGATACGTAAACAAATAGGCTATTTAAGAAGTCAACTATAAAAGTTCGTAAAATTATTTTACGAAAACAGTGATTGCGATTACATTGAACATTGCGATTGCGATTACATTGCGAATCAAATAATGTGGCGTACACATTTTAAAGAACTTACACGTTCACATTTTAAAGAACTTAGTGTGAAAGGCCATCCATAAGCCCAAAGCTAAATTTACCATCATTCTTATGAGCAGACTGGAACAGGCTATTTGATTCCAACTTTACATAGATTTTCGAATCGGTGCGTTTACCGAAACCATAAATCTTCCCAGCTCTCTCATCCAATAAACTTTACCCGGGTTTCAATTCGCCAGCTCTTTCAGCCATTCAAAACCACAGTACCTGGTGGACCGAGCCTTGCTCGGTAATATTTTATATTTACCAGTTCATCCAATTACTATAAAACAATCCAACAAAATTAATGTATAATTACACTTTTTTATTTATCCATGCAATATTTGTCCCACACGCTGTATTTTCCTAGATGGCTGTAGTTTGGAAACAGCTGTTATGATTACTTGATTTGTTTACAGTTTTTTTGTTTATTTCGTTGCTATTATGGCAACTCATAAGGTCAATGTTAAAATTTTACAACTACTTTAAAATTCCCTTTACTACGTTATTAGATTTTTCTTTGGCCAAGTAATCTGCATAGTACATGTTTTTTAGTAATATATTACTAATTTCCAGACTTTGAAGGAAATCCTCGGAGCCGTTTTTGAGATCGTTTTGCAAACAAGCGCAAGCAAGCAAACATACAAAACACTGCTCATATAGGGTCAAGTGGGGTAATTGTAAACAGTTTTTACATGTTTCACCAACTTTATTCAATAAATCTCATAAGATAATTATTAAATACCAAATGATGGCTGAACATTATTATTTGATCCCTTTACTATATATTTTATGGAGAATAATTTTATTAAGGCCCAATTCGGAGTATTATAGGCAATTTACAATTACCCCACATGTTTACAATTACCCCAACCAAATTGGGGTAATTGTAAACAAGTCCCCTCAAAGTCGGAGAGAAAAAAATTTGGGTACATATAAGCACAAAATTTCCTGTTTTAAGAAATACAGAGACTTCCTTATTTAAGACATGTTTAAAATTACCCCAAAGCACATTATTTACATTTACCCCAACGGGCATTTTGGTATGGGTGAATAATTGATCACGTAGGCCTAATACTCAAGTAGTTTATTATTTAAATAAATTGTTAACAGTTATTTATGTAAAATTATGTATCATAAATATTAAAAATTATGTATTATAACTATATTGGCACTTCATATCGATCTTGAGCTTCTGCAAACATACAATTTTCGTTTTCGACTTCCCGAACAGCTCTTAATAAATCTTCTTCTGAATATCCTGGGCCTGCCTTCTTCTTGACATAGACTCTGGGCATCTGAAAAAATCCCAAATGCATTAGAATTGTAGTAAAAGCTTAGCTTTCCATGAATACACAAGGCATATGCCTAACCAAAGTGTCTCATTGAAGTTGGGTCAAATATAGGCCTAGTTTAAAAACATATGGTATTACTCTGATAATTAAAAGACAAATTACACATATTTTTATGATGGTTTGTCAGCTATATGCATACAATATGATTTCCAAGCAACCAAAATTTATGTTTACAATTACCCTGAATCTGAAATTTGGATGGGGTAATTGTAAATAGAGGCTAAGTTCCAAATAACTGGTAGAATGCTAAATAAAATATGATAAACTATAAGTAAATATGTTTTTACATACCTTTAGAGTGATTACTGAAGATAAAAAGTGAAGATCTTGAACACAATTATAACTTCCAAAAACTCTAACAACGGTAAATTCACAAGGTTTTTGCAGTTGAAAAACTAATTGATAAAAACAAAGAGCAAATGCAATGCAAAATGGAGGGAAGGAGGATGGGGTATTGGAGGGAATAACAACATGTGTTTTGATGGCAGGGTGACCTACATAAGTAGCTTTAAAACAAAAATTCCCAACTTGTTTACAATTACCCCAAATTCACAATTACCCCACTTGACCCTAAGAGTGTAGGATGTAATTCAGTTCTCTCCAAAATTATTCATTTACATCCTATGCTGCGATCTGAATCGGTATATCTGTATATGCAATCTGAAAATATAAATGCGTCTATCACACCGGCAGACCGTGCGATGCGGCGTCTACGGTAGGCTATATCGGTAGGCAGTGTTTGGTATCCATGGCGACAGCTCGGTCAATACATGCGTGCCCTTGCTCCCCCTGCCCCCCTCCAGCGGAAAGGTTATTTCGAGCCACCCATGGTGGATTTGGAGTTTTTATCAGATTTCCTCTATAGGGAAGAAGCTGTTACCGTAAGTCTCATGGTAAGACGTAAGCCCGAGATCATCCCCAGATGCCAAAAACACCATTCGTTAATTTTCATATATATAATGTGTCTTTAAGCACGATAACTCGCGAAAAAAATGAACGTGGCTCCAATCTGAATGAAATTTGGCACAGACATGTAAAGTAGTAATTATTCGAACGAGTTCGAAAACCAGCCTGATCGGACTATTGGAAGGGGGGGAACCCCTCCAAAAATGGGGTTTTTGGGTTTTTTACATAGAAAATTAAAAATAATGTTATTTTTGTTTACATCATTGAATTCTGCTTACAAAACAAATAATTTAGTATTTTGAATTGTTACTCTATGACCATTGGTTATCGAGATATCGCTAGTGGTAAACACAGTTCGTTGTCCCAATGTTAACCTTATGGGAAATAAGTAAAATTCTATATCTCGCTTATTTCTCAACATATCTCAATAAAAGTTGGTATATGGTTTCCTTATAGTTCACATCTACTAAATATTGAATTTAAACCACCCAGTTTAAACGTACCTGATGCAGCAAACCTACATACTCATTCCCCATGTTATTTTTATGAAGCTTACAAAAACATCTCGCTATTTTGGATTGAAATATGTATTTTACATTTAATTCGCTGAGTACGCAGGTCTGCTGCAACCGGGGGAATTTTGCAATGAGATCAATAAAAGAATGTTGTTTTGGATGATGCTTTTCTGTCTAACTGGCTTAAAACTTTTTCTCTTTCAAATTTCGAAATTGAGGTTGAGCACTTGCAACAAAACTGTTGAAAAAATTATAACCATGTTCTAGTATTACCCTTTCTTCAGACGGTTAAACTGTACAATAGTTACAGTTCCCTTAGAATTCAAATAAAAATTACAAATTGAACATTATACTTTAAAACCCTACGGGACGAAGCCCAAAGGGATTTAAGAACGTATAGGCATTTGAGTTGGCTGTTTTTAATGATTTTATAAGGTAACTTTGTGCAACGTTTCAGCCCGGTTTTCCGTAGCCTTTGCGTTTTGTTTTTTGCCTAGTATACATACGTCTGCCAGAACATTTTACAGAAGAACATTCTAACCACCCCTTTTTTTATAATTTTACAGTAGGAAAGATATTAGCATCACTGCGTTAAAAAATTAGACTTGCATAATTTCGTTTTAAATTTTATTTGGAAAATTTTCCTTGAGTATACATTAATTCGAATACAGTGTTAGGCATTTAAATAAACCACCAGCATTGAAAGTTCACATAGGCAGCAAGAATCGTCTTCACTTTACCGTTGTTATAATAACTTACTGCGTTGTGGTTGTTGAACACTGGTTGCTATACTTCTTGTGCAAACTGGACAACAAACATATTTCGTACGAAGAATCGCATGTTTCTTAATTAATTTCGGCATGTAATTAATTAATTGACTGTAATTAGTTAAATAATTGAATTAATGTAATCACGTAGTTCATTCTAATTTTAAAAAAATATTTACAAGTGATAGTAACCTTTTTTTGTGTTACGCTACATAGCATAATATGCCTCCAGTTCTCATACCTTCAATGACCTTATCATTATCATGTGAACAAATATTTGATATTTTCTCCTCGTCCCTGATAGCCTACAAGGTTTGAGACTCATTGGATGAGAACCTTGTAACTCGAAATCCGTGAACACTTTTGCCGTTCTAATAGTATTTACTGTCTATTTAGGATTTATCGTAATGTATATTAACAATATACATTAAATTTGGATACAGTACAAGAAGTTAATAAAAATCTTATAATCACAATTTTTTTAACGGGCAAAAAAATTAAAATATCTTTTTCATATTAGAGAAACATTTTTATCATATGTATTGCCTATTTAAAAAAGGGGCTTAAGCTATCTATAATTAATAGAGGTTTTTTATTTAATGTCAGTTGTAACTTTCATGGTTGAATTTAGAACCATATTACTTAAATTGAGAAATTCTTGGATATTTGGTTATATATAAATCCTATCTTGAAAACGGCCCCAACGATTTCAGTAAAATGTTGCACATAGGTGTAGTTTTTATTTTTATGTTAACCAACGTGGTTGGATTTGCTGGAGAAACGCAAATTTTGTAGAAATATCAAATTTAAAGTTGATAATTTTTAACAAAGGGTTATATTAGTTGCCACGTTGGTTAAAGAATAACGACGAAAAAATAAACAAAAGAATCCTCCAGCTGTTCATAAACAAGTCGCTTAAAACTTTTATTTATATACTTTTATTTATATGCTTTTTTATATCGCTTAAAACATATGAAGGTGTTTTTATGCTTTAGATTTACTAAATTTTAATCAGTTCAATGTTTTTAAAAGTTTGCAAGCAAGATTTGTGTGATAGAGATAAACAAATTTTCGAAAATCTACCAAGAAAAATTTAACTTCATTTTATGAGGACAAGGTTCATCCCAGCGACTACATAGTAGAAAGTGATCGATGCACTATGTACCATGTGTACATTGGACTATATATTGTACTATTGTACTATGTATTGTACTATGTGGTCGATGGTTCATCCCAAGAGATCATGAGATCATCGAAAAAATCTCCAAACCAAGATTATCTAACGTTTCCAAACTTGCATTATTCAACTCAAAACACCTCAGCTTGCGCTGCAAAATTTAGATGTTTAGAAAATGTATTTTCCGTTATTTTAAAATCAATATTGTCTGATTTAAATTTTTTGCGATTTTGTAATATACTATCAAAATGGGAGTGTCGAACTTGCAATATGACAAACCGTTGAGATCTACAACAACGTAGGCCTACGTCACAGCGCTTGGCCACTGAAACGAGCAATAACAGCATCGATTAGGTTAACAAAGACTGAATAAATTAAATAACTTAAAAAATGAAAACTTCATTAAATTAAACTATAACGTTTTTTTTGGGGGGAGTAACATCAATTTGTATGTTTAAAATTTTACTGTTTTCCCCCGAGCGAGGCTCGGTCCCAGATATTGAAAATATAAAAGAAGTGCCATCTCCACCCCCTAGCCTATCAGTTTGTAAGCCGTGGATCTTAAAAAACGGCGTCTATGTTTTAAACTGAGATTTAGTCTTCATTTAATCTTCAATATTGTAAAAACAATTCTCCTCGAGTATGTTTTTCAAATTTTACTTGAATTTGGAAATGCCATGAATTTGTTTGCTGTTTTCTGGTAAGACTAATGTATATTCTTACTGTCATATATTTTTGACTTTTTTGATAAAATTATCTTTTACATGATGTTGATTTGGTTGTTATTTCTTGTATTGTAGTTGTGCGGGTGTTAATTTGTAGTGGGAATTGTGATATGTTTTTGTGGATAAAACAGACATTTTATTGTATGTATATAGATGCAAGAGTTAAAATTTTGTGTTTTTTAAAGATAGGGAATATATGAATCTATTTTTAGATTCTTAAAACGTTCGCGTAAGGTTTTATTAGAATAAATTCTTTGATTCAATAATGAGTCCCTTTATAATCATTGAGTTGAAAACAAAAACTGACACTTTCTAAATTATTAACTTAGCAACAGTAACATGTACAAGGAAAGCATAAATAAAATAAAATATTTGACAGTATATACAAGGAAAGCGTAAATAAAATAAAACATTTAACAATATAATTAAATACTGTATAGGTTTTTTAGACCGTGCCGAGTGTAATAACCTACGACCTTGGGGTCCCTTATCTTATCCGCGGCCACATTGTTATCTTGGAGTCATTTAACTATCTCCCACTGTTGGTTATTCAAATTATGATTTTATGGTTCTTTGTATTGCGCAAATTGTGTGTATAGACTCTGTCTTGGGTAACACCCTAAATTGTTGGAAAATTACCACACGTCATTTTAAAATAAATTAAATATTATTTCAATCCCCAAGAGTTATATTTTTAAATAGTGCAGGTCCCTGTTATGTTCAACCTTTGAAGAGAACCTTATTTGTAAATTTTTTGCAGAAAAGGATTGAACCATTAAATAAATACTCTGCCTTTAATTATTAAGCTTGTAGTCATAATGACGAATAAACCACCTGGTCTTGGCCAATAGGCCTAAGAAAGTTCCAAACTTCAAGCACTACCACAGAGAAGAATCAAACAGAGGTATCTCCTAATGTTGCGCTCAGCGGGTGTCGAGCGCTGGCCAGCGGGTGTCGAGGACTTAGTTCACCATTAACGCCGCGAAAGAGCAGCACTGTCGCTACCCTCTTCTAATTTAACTTAACTGCAGCTAGAAACTGGATGTAACAAGTAACTTCCAGTGGATTTAACTTTAACTGGATTTAACTGTAACTAGAACTTGGGCGCAACAGAAGACCCATTCAAAAACGACCTCTGTTTGATTCTTAGTGGCACTACACAAATACCCAGTAATTGTACCATTATGAAGCTACAGCCATTGACTTTGAATCTCTTAAGAGATTCAAAGTCAATGCTACAGCTCATTCTCTACACTCTTCTTCACTAAAAAAATTACTACATATGAACAAAAAAATGCATAGGGACGTTCTGGTCGAGATATTATTTAGTGTTAAGCGGATCTTGATTTAATTCTAAGAAATTAATTAATCATTTATTTAATTTTATTAGAACGATCATAAAAATATTTTACTTGCCACCTTCATTACTTTCCAGTTTCTTCGAATTCTGACGAAGTCGACCATTTAAAACCATTCAAAGTGGGTTACAACACGTAACTTTTACACCCCAGACGGGGCGTAGTTTTTGTCGTCCGTCTGGCTTTGGAAAAGGGGGATTCCGCCCTAAACCGCGTGTCGCCGTTATCGCGAGGTTCAGACCCCAGACAGACAGATTACAGGCACAAAAACCCCACCCCGCCGGGGCGGCAGACGCACAAAAAATGTCCCGGCTAACCAGTGATAAAGGGAGTAACCCTCAACCGTTGAAAAAACTCATTCATCATGTTTACTTCGTGTTTGTATTAAATCCGGGGTTGAATATGTAAAGGTATAATTTTTACTTTCTCCCCCCTAAACAATGTATATGGAGAAAGTATTATTTCGTCAAAATTTTCGAATTTGAGTTGTTAGTGGATATATTCGTTTTAGTGCTCCCTGAATCCAAAAAAGTGGTTTTTGGCGTGGTGTCTGTCTGTGTGTGTGTGTGGATGTATGTGTGTGTGGATGTATACAAAGCTAGAGACGACGCCAGTGGACCGATTTTCATGAAATTTGGCATATAGGTATAAAGTCGTGGTATCTCCAGGCGTATTTTTCATTTTTTTGAATTTTTGATCTTTAAGGGTATTTACCCCATAAAAACCCATAAAAAATGACAAAAATCCAAATTTCTCATAAACGGCTCTAACGATTTTGATAAAAATTTCATGGTTTTTAGTGCTTAAGATGACAAACAAAATGACACCACCCGCATGTCTGTAAAAATTCAGGTTCAGAAGTTATGGGGGTTTGAGTGTTAAAAAATTCATATTTTTCAAATTTCACAAAATATGTAACCTCTAAGGAAAATATAATTGCAACCATTAAATTCGACTTGAAAAACTAAATAATCCAGTATTTTGAATCATTAGTTTACGTCAACCAGTTGCGGAGGTAATTGATATTTTAGTTCGGCGGTAAACGCAGTACGTTGTCCAATGTTATCCTTATGGCAGATATTTAAAAACCGAAAT
Organism: Flexamia atlantica; assembly: GCA_035578135.1. Taxonomy (NCBI): domain Eukaryota; kingdom Metazoa; phylum Arthropoda; class Insecta; order Hemiptera; family Cicadellidae; genus Flexamia; species Flexamia atlantica. Next base: position 293,684 of record JAQJVK010000155.1, on the reverse strand, counting down.
CTCCGTTATTTACTAACCGATTTTGATAACATTTGGTATATATTTATGTGATAATTAATTGTTAATTTGTTTTATTCCACTAAATATGTTTTCTGGTTTTAAATGACTTGAAGGGAAAAAGTATGAGTCAGTTTCCTGATACCGTTTAATACCCTTTTTTTTGTCTTGGTAAAATATTTTAATATGCTGAATTAGTGTGTAAATTGGGTAGACCGGTGGGTTACCGGTAATTTTCCTAGTGCAGATTAGAAATGACTGAAATAATCAGTTCTGAGTGTAAAGGTCGGGCCAAATGGCTTGGCCAACCCGTGCATGACTAATGTTATTTTTGGATGAATTTACCATTGGGATTACGGACGGCATGGTTCACATTATTCGATTCGTCCTGTAGCCCAGTGTGATGCCTTCTTTAGCCTCGCCGTTTAGACTAGCTGATTATAAACGCAGGATCGTGAATTTAAATCCCAAGATTAATGAAATCTTTCCCTATAATCAACCAGATGATAATAAATACCCCCGTTGCAGCAGACCTGCATACTCAGCGAATTTCCAGTACAAAACAACATATTTCAATCCAACATAGCGAAATTTTACAGGTTTTTGAAAGCTCCATAAGAATAACATGGGGAATGAGTATGCAGGTTTGCTGCTACGGGTATATTAAAACTGGGTGGTTTTAATTCAATATTTAGTAGATCTGATCTAGAAGAAGCCACTTACCAAGTTTTATCAAGATGTGTTGAGAAATAAGCGAGATATAGAATTTTACTTATTTCCCATAAGGTTAACATTCGGACAACGTACTGTGTTTACCACTTTCAATATCTCGGTAACCAATGGACATAGAGCAGTGATTCAATATACAAAATTGTTTGTTTTTTTGAGCTGAATTCAATGGTGCCAACAAAAATTGGATTAATTTTATTTTTTTATGTAAAAAACTCAAAAAACCCATTTTTGGGGGGGTTTACCCCCCTTTACCCCCCCTTCCGGTAGTCGGATTGGGCTGGATTACGAACTCGTCCGAATAATTACTACTTTACACATCCATGCCAAATTTCATTAAGATTGGACCATTTTTACGCGAGTTATCGTGCTTAAAGACACACACACATATATATATATATATATATTTATGAAAATGAACGAATAGTGTTTTTTGCTTCTGGGGGCCCCAAAACGAAAAGTTATCATGGTCTCGGGCTTAGGTCTCACCATGAGCACTACGGTAACAGCTTCTTCCCTATAGGGGAAATTCGCTAAAACTCTATTGATCTGGACTCTTTAACAGTAGAAAACAAACCTTCTCGGGTATCTAACCAATTGTTTCAGTTCTTGCTCATAACAACTGACTTTATAGACTTTTTTATAGGTTATAAACAGTTTAAGGTTTTTCAGTACGGCGTAATATATTGGGACATCTAGGGACTTTATTTCTTTGGAGTAGCTTAAGGTAGCGTATACAAATTACATCAACATTTTAAGACTCTTTAAGCTATAAAAAATATTAATTCAAATTGTGATATATTTTACGGCTTTGGAAAACCGCCGTTCGTAAATCCCAGTTACCTACAGCGTTCTCTTTGCCCTCTTCAACAACGTTGTATGACGAGTCAAATGATACTCGACAAAAGACTAGAGTTAATTTTACCATTGTCCTTATTGGACAGTTGAGGTCAAATCAATTGACTCCCTGTACAAAATGTTTTCCTCGACTCGTGTGTTCACCCGGCAAAGGCATGTCCCATTTTCCTCTGCCAGTTCAACCGAAGCTTTTCGCCGGAAAAGAACATACAAGTCTCTAAAGGAAATTGAAGGGGTCCCCCGTAAATCGTTCTAAGCGACAAAATTTCAAAATCGGAGATATTCGGTGAAAAAGGTTCTCCAGGACATGAGCTACACCGTGGTATATTTTGTTTTGAAGATATTTGAGTTGGTAGCCCTGATTTCGTCTGTCAAAGTTTGCTTGCTTCGCGAGACTGCACGGACTTTCTGGGTAATAACGTTCTATTCGCCGAAAGATGGAATCCCCGCCGGTCGTTGCGCTGTCACCCAAGGACCAAAATCGCGTAAATAAAAATAAAAGACGTGAAGAAAATATTGGAAAGTGGAAGGATAAGACCAGGATTGAATATAGAAAAGGTGGATTACCCTATATTTCAAAAAATAAGAAGCCAAGGCCTGGAAATTGCCCCCAAAAGAGGTGGGTAGAATAACGTTTTAAGCACCACATTTGGATAACTTTTAGCAAAGTGACGTATCACGTTTTATTAACAACATTACGTTTTTGTACTTTTACATCAATAAAATTGTATTATATTCAGTTTTATTTTTGTTTCTGTTGGTATTCCTACTCTCCCTCAAGTTTTCTTCCAAAGTAGAAGAGCAGTCCGTCAGAAAACGTTCCAAGCGCAAGTCATTTAGAACGTTATAACCCCTAAAAAAACACGTAAAATGTTTTAAAATGCTTGATGGCAAGTACAAATTAAATATAATGCTACATTATGATGTTATAAATAGAGTGTTAAAAGGTTATACATGATTATAAGTTCTAATCTTGAAAAAACCGTAAATTTTAGAATTCAACTTTCAACCCTTGATTACTCAAAACTAGGTTTTTGTCGTTTAGAACGTTTTACGGAGGACCCCTTCAATTACAGTCAGATACAAATAACGAGGCCCCGGCCTAAGATAAGCCCGTATCTAATTAACATTAGTCCTATGGATGAACCGGGCCATGGTATTTACAACAATAATAATCATTATTATAATAATTTATTTCCCCTTTTACAAATTTTATCATTAGCTAACATGGCACTTATGTATATTTTGGTATATATGGTGCATATAATAAATAAGATGTAGAATAAACTATGTATAGCTCTTCTTATTTAATAAATCAAAATCTTGATTTTACCTAATAATTCTTATTGAAAAAATGTTAAACGTAATAATACATTACCTCTATTAGGATAATTTTGATTTTTCTTACCTTTTTTTACGTCTCGTTCTTTTTAAGATTTAATCGTAATTTATTATACGGTTTGAAATCTTTGTATTGAAAATATCCTATGTACAAAGTGGTTCTAAGAGCAGATATGTCAATATTTTGAAATGAATAAAGATTTAATGGTTTCGAATTTTTGAAAAAAAAAATTTGACGAATATGATCGTTTTGTAGATAAAAACTGAAGGTATAGTCTTGATTTGAAAATGTTAAAAACTATGTTCACAGAAAAATTTATTTTGTTTCAATATAATTATCGCTCATTTATGTAAAGTAAATAATCGTTTTAAATATTAACTTAAGCTTCCCCAAATTGAAATTTCAATTGCAATTTCAATTTCATATGCAATTGCATATGTCAATGTCGGAATAATTAATCCCGAATATATTGTCGTGAGGACATCTTCTTGGCATGCTAAAAATTCTAATATATAGGTCTACTCTAAATTAGATTCGGACCATATCAATATTTTGGATACGATTTATCGTTTTTTACATCGATATTAGACATCCGATATTATCGGAATATCGATATTGTACTTCGATATTATCGTTAGTATTGATATTAGCAAATTTTTAAGAAAAATACATGAATGAAATACAATTTAACCTTTTCTGGTGTCGAGAACTGGAATTAAGCCGACCAATGTGCCTACCGATGTGAGATAATGGTAGGCCTATGGTAAGGCAGGGATATTTAACTGTTAATTAAATTTTAATTCAACTTTTTAATCAATCTTATAGGCCTAAGCTCTAACAGATAACTTATTAGCTACAAGAAAGGGTTTTTAGTTAAATTTTTTATAATTTGTTATTTTGTTGTAAAGATATGGTTATACACAAGAATTTCCAAAAATTATCTTGACTATGTAGGCTACTTGAAACAAGAGTCTTTTGCAGTAAAATAAATTATTTTACTGTTATTGATCTATACTTCAAAGTATAAATTGTAAACAATTTTACGTCAAATGGACGTCACAGGTGTGCTGCTAACTGTTGTGATACATACCGTATGCATTCGATTAATTTTTAACGAAATTTTTCTGATATATTGATATTTTTCCGATGTATCGATTTTTCATCCGATATTATCGAATATCGATATCGAGGGTCCGATATTATCGTCGATATAAATGTCGATATTTTCTTTCGATATCCAAACACTAGTAGCTACCTTCCTGCCCGCATGTCTACAGGTGACCCCAAATTCTAATGTCAATATGTAACCTGCTTATGTACTTAAGAGACGGCAGGGCGTTGACCCCACCACTGCAGTACTCCGTGGCCAGTCCATGGCAAACGCCACCGTTCGATACACAATTCAGTGTTCGACTATTCGACTATTTTACAATGTAAGATAATTAATTCTCAATGTACGATGTAATGTTTTATCTGCTGTAAAGTGATGCTGTTTATTAAATTATTTTCCGCGGTTAAAACCAATTTATGTTTCACTCAATTTTATTGATGGTGACATACAAGATGACTGCAGATTTTAACTTTAACTGAAGAATTAAATGAAATGAAATGAAATGAAAATTCTTTATTTAAACATGCAAAGTTAGGGCCACATGCCCTTTCTTACACTTAACATGGATGAGTTAAATATATACAAAATAAAAAGATAGATGATGCTGTGGAAAAATAACACAGTATGAATCTTCAGAGACCTATTACAAATAACTTATGACATGCTAGGTTTCATTATATTCATGTGATTAACAACAAAAAAGATATACAACGATCTCAAGATCGATAACAATATGGTTCAAGTTATTAGATGTTGCTTGGGAAACTATTTGAAAACATTATAAAAAAACTTGTAATCAAATTATCATGCATACATTCCGGAATAAATTAGCCTCAGAGCATGAAAATTAAAATAAAGTTTTTCCTATTTATTTTGGTTGAAACCCCTTCACAGACAGTAATACTATCTCAATACACGTAAGAAAACTGTTAAAGTTTCACTTTTAATGATTTCCTTAGTCCTCAAATTTTAACCTGAACATTCAACATTCATTTTTGTTTGCTTTCGTGATCTGTCCCTACGTTTGAGCCTAAATCAAATTATTTTTATGAATGAAAATTTTGTATATTCAATGAGCGTATTAAATATACTGTAACACAAAATACAAATACGTTCTTAATTCGGTATGTATTAATGAAATGGCAATTCCTGTATGTTATAACATAAAAATTACTTGATTTGAAACCTCAATTCACATGAGTAAAAATTACTTGATTTGAAACCTCAATTCACATGAGTCCCTTATACGGAACTGGAAAACTTCAATAATTTTGAAGTAATCATTGATAAACATTAAAAATTAGCGTTTATCAAAACTATGATGACCTTTAATTTTATCCCATACGGAACTATAGCCTACCGTTAATTTTTCCTAGATAAGGAAGTTTTTATAGAGTTTTTAAGATATAAAACATATTAACTGTCAATTCGACACACATATTTTATCCTGTGAAACCGGTTGAAATATTTTTTGAAGTCCATAAACTAGTTGTGAACATGGTCTAACTGTCCTGTAGGAACTTGGAACGGCTGCTTGGGTTAAAATCGAGTTAATAAGAATGTAATGGGGTTGTTTGGAGACATTTTCCGTGTGTTAAACTTTTATTGTACATAAAATGTCCATAAAATTACAGCAGGGTAGCATTATTTCAGAAAACATGCCAATAAAGAGGATATGCCCCATAGCTATTACCCTACTATCGGTCATTATCTCTGAAACTTATTATTCTTTTGTAATATGTTTTTGTAACATGTTATTTATACTTTTTTGACTGATGAAATCATCAGAAGCAAACAAAAAAAAGTAGAAAAGCAAAAGTGTAGTGGTTCTTATTTTGTTTCTCTTAAAATCATCAGAAGTTTATCTTCGTCTGAAATCATATTCAGACTGAATATAACTGGCCCTCTTTCTAGTGTTTTTTATAGCGTTACAGTCATGCTATAATAGTGTATAGATTGTTTGATATAAATATAACTAGACGAGGATAGTCTTAGGAGAGGTCCCTAACTAACATCTACGAAAAAACAATACAAGCTCCTAATTTTTAGTAAAAACAATAAAAACTTTCAACACGCGATTTAAACAGAAGGGAACCCCTTTTAATTAAGATGTTATCATAACACAATTATCTGGCTTTTGGTCTGTGGTTCATTTTACGTTTCCTGTGTGGCATGCATTAAACATCGTTCAGGTGTTTGAATTTCAATTAATTGGATCATCAGTTTCAAGGATGAGCGCGTGTCACTATCTTATCAAGTGGGTTGTAATTTAATAAATTATGTATCTTCTAGTTTGTTCTTAACAAAAAAAATCACAGTCATTAAATCCGTCGGGAATTATAAATAAATATCCTTAAATAAATATCTTTAAGCTCGCAATCAATGATCATATAAATAAAATACCTACACTTGAAATATGACATACCTTAAAATAGGTTAACATGAAAAAAGAAAGTTGCAATTAATTTGAACATGCTCGGTATGTTTATTGTAATTTCGACAAAAAGACAATTTTTTAAGTTTTAGTTTAAATTTTACAAACATTTCTTATTATTATTCTTCATAACTTGAAACTTGTTCTGAGCACAACAGAGCACAGGACCGCCGGAAGCGGGACACCTCAGCTGCATTTCAATGCGTGACCGTCTGCAATTCGACGTTCGTCAAAGTGCATTCTCTGTTTAGTTTTCCAAATATTGCTCGGTGTAAAATTGAAGGTTGATGTTGTAACAGCGACAGTTATATTGTTGTAGTATTACGTTACTAGGCCGGGAAGTACTGTTTTGCCGGGGATTTTCATGCGAGTACGGCGAAACTTCCCGGCCGTGTATCGTACGATATTTTTCATCATACTACGCAGAAAACGTACCTTCAATCAAAACGTAGTCATTATGCATAAAAATACGTTTCTCAAACATTCTAACCTAACCTATAACAAACAGAAAAACGTTTGCTACGGATGCAGTGCTGCCACTACATTCCTCTAAAAAGAAACCAATAAACCACCAATAAACAAGTATTAAACGTCGGTTTGCTACAAATCAGCTGATTGTTTACTTCCGTTCTTTCCGGCCTAGGCCGGTAACGGGTAACTTTCGAGCCAACAAAAAGGAACAGAAAACAGATGGTTCTGTGTTTGTATGATGAAAAAAACATGTACACATGACTAGCACTCTAAGTACTAATTCATGCGTTTTCTCTTAATATCCAAACACAGTAACTCTATTATTCGAATTCATTAAAAATCAAATAAAATAAAATAAAATATTCTTTAATGATCATTGCACAAAGTACAATAAATGGCGTCAATAACCTCCCCACTTTCCGATTCCATGCAAAAACACTTTTCGAAAGAATTTTTTTTACATGGGAAACACTCTGTGACCTTATTCTATCACTATATATTTGGTCGTTAACCCTATATATTTAGTCTAAGTACTGGGTACTGCATTCAATTTGGTTTTGTTATCTTGAACAAAGCAAGAGGAAAAACATTTCTTAAGAAGGTGCAAAGACCCAGATGAGGTTGAAGGGTTCAATAAGTAACAGGGTCAGATACGATTCTGGGCCACTGATAACGTCAGTAACACTGATAACAGTGTGATTAGGAAGTAGGTCGGGTGGTACATAACAAGTACATGTAGGGGCCGTATAGTCGGGTTATTATTACTTGGTGCTTTACGCCCCACATTAGCGAGTGATTAGCAGGCGCGAGGTAAGAAGAAAATGACTGTAGTCTCATGTGGGTGGGGGTCACTTTCGCTCTCAAGCTCGGGTGGAGCCAGTGTTCCCAGATTTAAAACATCACATTATCGTATCGGACTACGGAAATTATCGTAGATTTACTGAAATTATCGTACGGTAGTAAAATTCGTGAATTTGATAAAATTTTACCAAATTATGATCTAAAAATTATGCCACGAAATTCCAGAAAACTCTGTAACACTGCCAGAAAATCATTTTAAATACTGAAACATTTATTCGTTATCCTAAAAAAGTAAAATAAAATAATAAAATTGAATTTAAAACATTATCATATTACCGAACCAGTCTAAATTTTGATCGTACCACAGACAAAATTATCGTAAAATTGCGATAAGGTCGTATGGCATTAGTTCAAATTCGCTTCGCGGAACATTTCATATACGAAACACAAAAACGTCTGAAACATTTCTACAACTATCCGCGAAACAATGTATTTTAGTGGGGCCATGATTTCACCTTTCTTACCGAAACATTTCGCGACATTTTTTATACAGATATACTTAACATGGTTTCGTGAATGTTTCGCGAAAAACCAAGTTGCACTAATGTCATGCGATGGTTAGGTGTACGTCTAGGAACGTTGGGTACGTTGATGACGTGTTGCCTGCTGCTTCAATATGAGAGGGAAACGAAAATAACATAAGATATTTCAAACTAAACATGAAAAACCTAGTATGTTTATAGTATTCACTAGCGTATTTACTGGTACACCATACCAGCTATACCAGCACATACTGCCTTACTGGTAGCTTGTCATGATAAGGAAACTAATTTGGTTTATTTGACACTTATGACCATGACCGAGTGACAAAAATAGCTAAAAGCGGGGTTTTAGTATAGCTTTTAGACAAATGCCGTCAGTCCATTAGTCCATTAGTCCATTTGTCCATTAGTCCTAATTGTTGTGTAGGAAACCCGCTTTTAATTTTGTTGAATGATATCACCATCCAAAATATTAAAGTCATCGAACAAAACATTTAAAGTCAATAACCTCTACCCTCTATCCACTTACGAAGAAAAATATAAACCTGTAAAGGCCTTTGCCGCTAATCGAAGAAAGGAAATTAAACGGTAAATTATCCTAAACTCAAAAATGTTTTTGGATATGAGTGACAATTTTAATCGAAAAGCCCATTTATGATCACGTGATTAACGCGTGTGAGTCAACGGATGGCATGCGGCCAAGGACCCCCAGATGTCATTATGTTTTGGAATACAAAATGTGATCATGTTTATCTGACCGGCCCCGCGCCAAGCGGTGGGCTGGCGTTATGGCAGAGAATAATTGCCTTAAGAATCACAATTCGTGCCAAAATCAGGCAGAGGAAGATTTAGCTCTTTATGTGCAGTATGATGTCCCTTAGTAGCTTTTTAAAGGGTTGTTTTTGGAGCCAGCTGTCATTGGTTGTTGGGCTATTATTAGTTAACAATCCTGTCTAAGGAACATGCCAACCTTAGTCAGTAACAAGGCTACAAGATCGCGCCACTATCATCACGATCATCACACTCATCCTTCACTCATTTTCAGGGTAACGTCCTCCATGAGGTACCTGTCTTATTAAGAATGATTACGAATGTATGTACGTTGATTAATTACGCCAACATAATTTCAATTCAATTTGAGATAACTATCTGACATTTTGTTGCAGAAGCACGATTCGTATTTAATGATATTTTAGACTACTTCTTCAGTTACTACCGTGGGAATTTATTATCGTCGAACAAAGGCGAATGTGACTTAACCAACATTTGGGGACAAGGCTATAGAAGTACTTCATGGCGAAGTACTATTCATTTCGCGACGTAAAAATGAGACATCCCGAACGCTTTATACACGTTCGTACTGGCCTAGATTTCGCCCTTTATCAACGACAGCGCGAACATCCACCAATAGATCTTCAGACGCACTATATTTTCCTGAAACTATGAAAATTATACTCAAGTGAATGCGGACAGTGAGGGAGAATTTTACATAGAGTTTTCTTTCGGCATTTGCCGTCTTTCATTTTTGACGGCTCCTGAACTGGTATGACTAAATATAAATCGAAAGGTCTTACAGTACCTTTCGTCTCCAGTTCTACCGGTTGAGATGTCCTACAACCAGGTTTCGGCACTATTTTGCCATTATTAAGTAGTACGTCACTTCTCCATGAAGCCAAATACCCCCGTTGCAGCAGACCTGCATACTCAGCGAATTTCAAATCCAAAAGAACGTAGTCCAAGCCAACATAGCGAGATTTGACATGTTTTTGTAAGCTCCATAAGAATAACATGGGAAATGAGAATGCAAGTTTGCTGCCGCGAAAATGGAAATATTTGAAATTTTAGACCATTATCCATTAGATCTCATCTAGATGAAGCTATAAACCAAGTTTTATCAAGATATGTTGAGAATTATGCGAGATATAGAATTTTACTTATTTCCCATAAGGTTAACATTGGGACAACGTACTGTGTTTACCACTTTCAATAACTCAGTAACCAAAGGACATAGAGCAGTGATCCAAGTTACTACATTGTTTGTTTTTTTTTTAGCTGAAATCAATGGTGCCAACAAAAATTTGATAAATTTTATTTTGTTATGTAAAAAACTCAAAAAAAACATTTTTGGGGGGTTTATCCCCCTTAACCCCCCCTCCTTAATCCCCCTTATAAAAATTCAAACGAATGGTGTTTTTTGCTTCTATAGGCCCCAAAACGAATAGTTATCATGGTCTGGGGCTTAGGTCTTACCATGAGTACTACGGTAATAGCTTCTTCCCTATAGGGGAAATTCGCTAAAACTGTAATCACTGCTCTGTCGAGTCGACATCGTCAAAAGTTCAAAATATGATATACACGGACACGAACGAGATTCGTTATGTGTCTCTTGTTCGTGTCCGTGTTTCCGTGTATATCATATTTTAAATTTTTGACGATGTCGACAGAGTGATTACAGTTTTTAGCTTGATGAAGAAGTGACGTACTACTTGATAATGGTACAATAGTGCCGAAATCTGGTTGTTGGACATCTCAACCGATAGAACTGGAGACGAAAGGTGCTGTAAAACCATTTACAATGTTTCCACCTCAGCTCGGTCTGTGACCCCGACGTTAACGACCTTTTATCACAAGACCAACAACCAACTAACGTTATCTATCCACTCTCACATTAACACCGAAACTTCTCCACGCTATCTTCCTCCTGCTTCTTCGAAGCCTTCGTCAATCAAGAGACTTTTCCTTTTTACCCTATTTTTCGCCGATGTTTTCCTTCGCCCAGTTATGCTCACGGCTCACTAACAACGTAGTTAAGGAAATAGTTATTATAAATATGTAATAACAATTTCCTAATAAGTACCCATAATGTAATGGTTAGTACTCCAAAAGAGAAAATAGACGAAAAAGACAAATTCTGCCTCGTGAATAGCGATCGATAGTTATTTTAAAAGGAAAAACGAAGGAGGTTAATGGCAGAAAATTGATGTAAGCCCAATGGGTTTGGCTGTTCTCTTTATGCTGCTAGCTTTAAGTGTAGAATAAATAATTTGCATAGTTTATAATATTTCGTAGCCAGATGATCTATTTTTAGTTTCACTTTAAAACGTTTAGTTTTATTTGCACGGTTATGAAACTAACCTAATGCAAATTGTCAGTGATGACATTAATGATGGTTAGTAGTGTGAGATGGTGGTGATGCATTAATGGTTTGGTTTGCACAACAGGAGGGTTCTGATCTCCCATTCCTTTTTTATGTATTTTACAATCAAAATCAAACTATTGCAACTCGGGTAATAGTTAGATTGAAAACTATTTAAAGTATTCAATAGTGTTTTGGGGCATATCTAGTAAAGAAATTTGAAGCGCATTTTTGTTATTCAAAAGAGCTATTAGAAACTTTTGTGGGCTTAGGCCTCGGGACTCAGTTTCAGAAAAATTCAAAGATTTGCCGGATTTTCAAGTTTTTCTTCATCATATATTTTTGAAATAATTCTGTATATCAAAGAGCTATAGATGATTCAGACACTTAATCATCATTACCAAGAAATCTCAACATAAATCCATCTGCTGAAACACATTTCAAGCCTTTCTCAAACCAAACCTTGTTATGCTGGAAGACGATTTTTCACACCTTCCTGACCTTCCTTCAGACATTGAACAAAAGAGCTATTAAAAACTTTGGTGGGCTTAGGCCTTGGGACTCAGTTTCAGAAAAATTCAAAGAATTGCCGGATTTTCAAGTTTTCCTTCATCATACATTTTTAAAATAATTCTGTATATCAAAGAACAAAAGATTCAGACACATAATCATCATTACAATGCAAGACCTCTCAACATAAATCCATCTGCTGAACACATTTCAAGCCTTTCTGAAACCAAATCTTTTTATGCTAGTAGACAATTTTTTCACACCTTCCTTCAGACATTACAAAACTGTTAATCCCAATTGCTTTAAGAATAAGTTAAAAGTATCTCATATTGACAAATGCTATATGATCTACCTCATCAGCACCAATAATTATTCACATCCTTCTTTATTATCTTTCTTCAATGCCATCATCTACTCTTCCTTTTTCTTGATTGACAACTTTTGAAGAGAGCCTCAAAATAGATTTTAAGAAATCATTATATTGTTTTACATCAAGAGAGTTGTGATGACGGGTCTCATGCCATACTGTGGTCAGTCAGGCTGAGAGCGGAGGTTTCAGATAAAAGGTGCTGCTATACATACACGTCACGTCACGTCGCGTCCATTTTCAAAGTGAATGAAACCTGTGTAATCAAATGGAACCGGCTATACATACACGTCATGTCACGTCACGTCTCAGCACGGCCCGACTAAATGCTCTGACGAGCATACACAGCCGTATCGGCCGAATTGGGACGCGACGTGACGTGACGTGACGTGTGTGTATAGCCTACACCAACGTCCACTCGGCCATTTGGCTCTTAGAAACTAGAAAATGCGAATCGATACGAATCGATGCGAATCGATGCGAATATGTATAGCACCCCCTCCGGCATCGTCGAATTGGCCTAAGTGGACGCGACGTGACGTGACGTGCATGTATAGCAGCACCTTAAGAGGCTAAGTTTATCCCGGTACTTTCACATCCTTATCTATCAAACAGTCATTTTGCTATCTGCGAAGCAACGTCGCTTCTGAGTGCGCCAAAAAGACGGATGAAGTCACTGGATGTTGACTTGTTACCACCTTTCCCTCGCAGCCTGTCGCTAATTTACCGTGCGGATGTCGAAGTTTGCTCATTGGAACTACAGATTCCTACTTTATTCTGGAAACCTCCTTATTCCGAACTCCCACTCGACATCTCCTGAAGGTTATCCAAAAACATTAACTACTATTCCAGAGAATGTTTTTAAATTTTTTTGGGGTCCTCTTTTGGGTTTGTTGGTTTAGGGTATTATTTGCTTTCACTTAGTACCTCGTGCCTGATTGCATCTTAATGCGTCTTATTTCGGTGTTAGAGACATTATTTGGTTTTGAGATACAAGCCGTTTAGAGGAAGGATTAACGACCTTGGTGGCGCTGGCATCGTACATAGGATATGTAGCTGTACAAGGACAAAATAAAATAATTAAAATATACCTGAATAGATGTGTCTTACATGACCTACTATACAGGATGTCTATAAAAGAACTCCGGGATTTTAAAAATTCATGTCTTAATACAGTAGGCCCCCTCTTAACCGACCTCGTTTTAACCGACGATCGGATTATCCGCCCTTGCTGGTCAAATATTAAAGATCATTTTAACCGGCCCTGTTTTTAGAACAGTTCGGTTTAACCGCCTTTTCTAGGAATTGCGGCATATCCGTTCTTATTCCCGGCGATGGGAACGTTATTTATAATATTTAGTTTATTGAAGTGTTTTGTTTTGACCGTGCTTTGGGGTTATTTGTAACGTTTCTACAGTAGTTATTTTGGAAAATATGTTGATAATTATAGTTTATTCTCTAAATAGTCCAAGAACTGCTTTATAACGATGTTAATAGAATCATAAATCAACAGAGCTTTTATTTTTAGGTGTTTAAAGGATTACCCGTTTTAACAGACCTTTCAAGTTATCCGACCTAGGTCCGGTCCCGTAAGGGTCGGTTAAGAGGGGGTCTACTGTAACAGTTTAAGAAAGCGAAATTTAGTTAATTTCTCTGAAACGAGTAGCTCATCAAGTTTTTCTCATAAAAATTGGGAAATGTTTCGTCAAAATATGGCAGCGCTGCGGAGCGTTGATCTTGAAACAACGTAGCGCGGCTCACAGTGCTGTCTGGATTGCCGCGCTAAGGCAACGCCGCAACAAAAGGCTAAATGCATTATTTGGCAAATAGAAACTAAATATGTTGTTACGATACAAAGAAAATTTCGAAAATTCGTGATGTTGACCATTTCAGGCAACGAATAATCAATTGTGTGGCAACCGTTCCCCAGACATGCTGGCTAGAACATGGGAAAAGGTGGAATGTCGTTACGATGTGTGCCTTGCCACTATGGGGCTCGTATTGAACTTTATTAAATTGCTGGAAAAAACTTGAAAATGCAACCTTTCCAATCATGTATTAAACAACTATACAACTTTTTTACTTCATTAAAATATTTTGCCTCAAAACCCTGGAGTTCTTTTATAGACTCCAGGGTTTTGCAAAAAACAAATACACCCTGTACAATCCCTATGTAATTTTCAGACCTGCATGTACAGTCGAGATCAAATGACTCGGCCCTGTCTGTCCATAAGACTAATTTTTAATTTTAGCATTGGGTCTGGGGCCACGTCATTTGGATCGGACTGTCTTGCATTCACTGTTTGAGCTTTAACTCACCGGTTCCCTTAAACAGATCCGCATTCCCACCCACCGGGGAATTTGCAGTGACGATTTATACGGGGGCCTTGGCCAGGTCTTGGTCTGTACCTTGGCTTCGGACGTTGACCTGCTAGCTGTCCATACTGGGGCTTAGGTATGTGCCATAATAGATATTTTGTGATTTTAGTTACTTTCACGTTGGTTACAAAGAAGTATTTGTTCATAAAAACCTAATATCTATATTTGGTTTCTTATTAGGTTTTCATTTTACTATTTTGATAAGCTAAGGCTGAATACTGAGCCTTAAACTGATGAAAACCTTATGAAAATTGATTTAAGTCGATTAAAAAAATATTAAAATTTAAAATCACCAAGATTTAATAAATATTACGAAATTATTTTATTATTTATTGCTGTTACAGTTATTTTATTGCAAAAATAAATGTTATACGCAAAACTATTAGCCTACTACTGTTAATAATTAACCGGCTGAATTAGCTGAAAACTTTTAGTCATGAATTAGTATTTCCAAATTGAATGTATACCTATTAAATTTAGCTTAAAAATACAAACATAGCGTATATTGTATATGTGTGTAAACACAGATGCAATAAATTGAATGTCCTTAAAATATTGAAAGTTTTATGACAATAAATAGTTCTCATTAATAATACAATCACATGCCCGCCGATAACAGTGTTGTTGTTTGTCCTACATTTATTTGACTGAGTTGAACTCTTGGGCTTGTTTTGTAACCGAAACTTCCAACCAACTCCAGGAAACTTTGTTACCAAGTCTTTGACCTACATATACCTGACAAAAATAGCAAAATTTATTCAACAAGTACTAGGATATTTTTAGTGGTGAAACTGCAAATCTTGAATAAAATAATAACAAATACAATTGTACTTACCATGTAATGTGGGAACACACATTGACACTTTATTTTCAAGAAATGGGGCATGTTTAACGACTAGATCTATTGAAAATGTTAAAAATATTCACGAAAAATAATTATTTGCCTAGGAGAAAATGGTATACTCCTCAACGATAGTAGGAAATCCGTATTTGTAATGTAATACAAAATATTTCCATGTAGGCGATTGGATTTAAATCGGGTACTAAAATATTTTGAATTAATTGAGATAGGGTGAGTTATATATTTTTAATGTAGATGAATTTCCATTACTTTATTTCCATAGCTGATAATGAAATCAAACAAGAAACTTTCAATCTAGAAATTCCCACCATCCCATAATTGCTTATCGTACAGTGTTGGGTCAGAAGGAAGCAAACTTCATACCTGATTGATCCAACAAATTATTTGCGTTAACCAATTAAAAAAATAATTTTATAGAATGAAGTAAATAAATAACCGAATACGATTTTACCTATTCATTTATCAGACCAGTCTTTCCGTACGTTTAGAGCTCACGGTTTCTGAAGTCTCATCCTCTCAAGGTCAAACTCGAAATCCTAAATGAAATTGACAAAAGACAACATCTGAAGAATCGTCTATTTACATAACCATGACCCTTTATGCTTTAATTTACTGTCATACTTTTTCTTGAAACGCCGACCTACCCAAGTAGGCCTAGGTATTTTAAGCAAATTATAAATGAGAGGTGACTGTAGGGGATAGTGAGCGATCTTGAGGTCTTGTCAAAGCTATGCTCCTTAGATATAGGGCTGTTAATTTCGCCCAGCGTCAATGGCAACAAAGAGACCTACGGTTTGACTTGCGATCCAAACCACAATTTCGGCAATAAATGAAGAGGTTTAATTATGAGGTCGGTCTTTACGGATGAACATGGGTGGATTTGGCCCATAATCTTTGGGGGTGCCAGCTCATGTAACAAATGAGTTACTGTAAGATAATGTATATAGATTCAAAATTCAAACCCTTATTCAAATCGTCTGATTTAAACGGCTACTTAAAAAAACTGTTTATTTTATTGAACAAAAACTCCTTTGTATTTTAAGTTATGCCTTATTCAAATGAATCATCAATCTATTTGTGATATTAATATTATTAAGAAACCAGCCAGAATAATGTTATTGATCATTACTTGGAAAACATTTTGAGAACCGTAAAATTTATTCAGTTTTCATAGCATATTTTTTGGCAGCATATTTTAACTTATAAGCCACTTTGATTTGATGGTTAGAAAATAACTAAATAATTTTAAATGAACGCTATGTAACATAATCTAGATTCAAATTATAACAAAAAAATAAATAAATAAAAGACAGTAATGAAAAGCAAATAAAAAGCTAACAAACAAATAACATTGCCTATAAATTAATTTAATTGAAAAGTTACACTAGAAAACATGGTTTTTATTCCCTTCTAAAGTATCCACTAAAGGTGCTGCTGTACATACACGTCACGTCACGTCACGTCACGGCACGGCTCGACTCGAATGCCCTGAAGAGCATACACGGCCAAATCGGCCGAATGGGACGCGACGCGACGTGACGTGACGTGTATGTATAGCTTACACCCACGTCCAATCGGCCATTCGGCTCTTAGAAACTAGAAAATGCGTATCGATGCGAATCGATGCGAATAAGTATAGCAACCCCTCCAGAATCGCCAAACTGGCCGTAAGTTGACGCGACGCGACGTGACGTGACGTGACGTGACGCGACGCGACATGCATGTATAGCAACACCTTATAACTCAGGAGGTGCCAGGCACCCCCAGGTATCCGCCCATGCGGATGAACGTAGTATCTCAACACGGTTCGTCTCACCAGGTCAGGCACTGTATAACCCGAGTAAAACGACGTGACCTGGCAAAATTAACCAAATGCAAACGTTAACAGTCTCATGGAAGGCCTGGATCACGCCATTCGCCTCGCACTACACTAGAGGCCGCCGCCATTTTCGTTGCCATTTTCGATCAGCAGATGACCTTGAGTAGCAGTGGGCCGTTTATCCCGGCAGAACGCAGATTTGTCCCTGTCTGCGCCGTCAAAACAACTCGCGCTTTCAATATCCATTCAGCCTGCAGTCTGTCTGCCACATCGTCTCGGGATTGGAGCAAAGAATATGTTCAAGGTCAAGACGTGATTGTTGGATGAAAATACATTTTTTGGGGATTTAAACAAGTTGGAAGGTCTCAACAACTGTATTTTATAACCCGATTCGCACGGTATGTGTGTAGGTGATAAGTAGATTTATGGATAATGTAAATTAGACAACTTTTAGTGTGTTGAAATAGTTTTAATTTTTGAAAAGAAGGTGAATGATATTATAATGACTAAATATATGTTCATTGTAGTGCTATGCAATAGTATAACGCATAACTTTCTTGAATAATTTCCAAGATTGTAATGTAAAATAAAAATGTAAAAGTCACTATAAAATAAAACTTGCTCCTCAAATCTTAACTCATCCGTCATAATCAACTCCTTCGAAATTTAGATGAATAATTGATACTTTCCATGCTTCCATACTTTCTATGCTTTCTTACGTAACCTGCAGAACTATTAATAACAAACATTCTTACCCATATTTACATTCGAACGCGTCCTCGTTTTTGATCAAAACATACGACACATATCTTTAACACGTCACATTATTTTCTCTTATCGTCTGGGTGAGTCGTTTTCGCCAATGTTCAGGTGAACTGATTCCGTACGATTAAATCAGATTCGAGACGGCAATCAGGCGTACAAGTGGTGACAATGGATTCGACCGGGCGACATTACGAAAAACAGAAGTGGCCCAGAGACACTCCCTTGTGATAGTCTGCCAAGTCGATTTCCAGTTGAATAATACAAGGCAACCTCGATACAATGAACCGCAAACATCAAGTCTCTAGGTATTAACATTTTCAAAATTCCCCTAGAATCTGCCATAACACCAAAAACCCACAGTGTTTCATGTTCTTTAAAGATATTAGTCTCTACAGGTATCGAGGTTATACTGTATGAATGTATGTCTAGTGTATTTGACTATAACTAGATGATGCCACATGATGACAAGTTTTTGACTTGTATCGTAATTTTAGTTTGATTATGTTAGCATTGATCTCTTTAATTCATGAAAAAAATCACAATCTATAACAAATGTATATATTTTGTAACTGAACTCATTGTTCTTAGATCTGTACAAAGGGCACGGCAGATTGAGGGCGGGTTTTTGGGAATGTAGTTTAATTGTAGATGGTTGGTTTATTTGCTGCCATACAATTGCCACCTTTGAAATCACTTAAACAACCAAACAACGGGTTAGTTACGTCTGTTATACAGGGAAGGACACAGCTAGCTGATTTAGCAATTTCAAAACTCTCAATTACTTTACGCCTGGTATAATTTAAAATGTTGGTTAAGTATGGCAAGGTGTAATTATCATCACTTGAAGTTACTTACGAGACAATTGTGCTATTGCTGCATTTATACTTTACAGACGCCAGACGCGAACCATCACTTCCTTTTGTCGAACCGCTGCCAATGTTTATCGATTTATCTGGTTCTAGAAAACTTGTGTCCGGATTGGAAAACATAAATTATTGTATAAATTTACTGAAATTGTGAACTGAAACAACAGCAGCATAACTTTTTAATGGCTGAGTAAAAACATGTGATCTGTGACGTTATTGGAAATGAGATACAGTCTTATTCTGTGTCATCAATGCTTCAGAAATGGAGATTTTCAATACAACTTGTAAATGAGTTTTGAAAAATTTTATATATGTTGAGCAATTATTTTCGACGCTGGGCCATGAGCATTAGTAAAAAAAATCAAACCATATTGATGATATCCTAAATCCAGCATAGCGATTATTCATCAATATGTTTCTAACTATTTTTACACACAATATTTGCGGAAAAACAGTTTCAAAAAGTGACTTACACCGCACGGCGCACCACCTACGATACATTCAGTCCCACAGTCGCCGCGCTGGGTCCGAGCCAACGCGTCAACGCGCAAAAGTGAAACCGGCGCGCAGTTGCGCAACTCGCTATCGGTATTGAGGGCGCGCATGGAATATGGATGTCTCTTATTGGGTCGCTCTCACCAGCGCGTGATAACGCGGAGCATGAACTTTGGAAGAAAACTGAAAAATGTTTTAAATATATATTTTATATTTATACAGAGTGTTTTATTAACACAACCCATTTTTAAGATTGAATAATGCACATATAAATTTGAAATAAGTATTGTTTTGTCAATACGTACATTATACAAGCTATTATTTAAGTTTGGTCACATTTAGCTTACATTATCCAACAATCCGCGATTGACATTTGAACAAAGTTGTCCTCTCTCCATCAAATTCCTGAACAAGTTCTGCAAAGTACCTCTTTACAGTTATTGCATTAAATTCGTTATGTTTGTTTTGAGGTGCTGAATACCCTGTGAATTGTTTTCGTAAGCCTTACTTTTTACGCTTCTCCAAAGAAAATAATATAGTGGGGTCGAGTCTGGGATCTTGGGGGGGAGTAATCCTTCTCTAATAAAATAAAGTTTTGGGTTGCGTAAAAAACACCCTGTATTTTAATTAGATAAAAAGAGTACTGAACTAAAAGGTTTTGGGGATAACGGCCTGTACAACTGATGGAGACAGAAAATTATGGACAGTAAACTATGTGTAAAATAGTCAGGAAACATTAACTGCAGATTGTAAACGTCAATAAAGTGTTAACTTCATAGATTACTGGCAGTACCCGTGTCTTCGCTCACGATAAAAATTTTACACATCGCCCTTCAATAATATGGGTTTGCTTTCTCATTTATCACTCTTGTTATAAAGTAGAACCTCGATAAGAAGACACTCGATAACACAAAAACCTTGATAAAAAGTGTACTTTTCAAGTCTCCTTCATATTGTAATGAATGACACTTAATGTCTTTTTAAAATGAACCTCAGTGAGAAGACTCCCTTGATAACGAGAATCCCCCTTGACTCTTTCCAGAATCCCCTTGAGAGTCTTCTTATCAAGGTTCTACTGTAAAAACTTATTTCTTAAAACTGAAAAATCATTTTAGAAATCCTCCTAATACGCAGATTTACTGCGTTGGGGTTGTTCTATTCCTAATTCCTGCCTAAAAGTCCTGTTTATACTAAAAGTGCAAGCGTATTCTGAGAATGCTGTTCTGTATGTAATGGATGATGGGCTCAGCAACAAATTTCCTTTCATTCAAAATTTCAAATTGAATGAACCTTTGAATTTGAAACAAAGAACTTTAAAACCGTCAAACTATGCAGGCCAATATGAACGTTTAATGAAAAGGTAAAATCTCCTTCAGATTTTACTTGGAGAAGGCCTCTTCAGAAAAGTGGCGTTCCTGAAGGCTGCACTCGTTGTTTAGTATGCAGGTGAACCGGCGTCTTGACGTGACTTACGAACAATGGGAGCGTTGTTTGAGCTGCAGGCTTTAGAACTGTTAGACTTTGAAGGAATGAGCTTTCTAGAATTCCCTGTTAGGCAGACGCGTCTCCCTAGGATATTGAGGAGCATAGAAGGGATTTGCACTCGCAGTGGGATCCTAAACTAGTTTTTGCTAGTATAGGTACCAATACTAGGTACAGTAACAGAAGTTGTCACGATTGGAGACAGTGTTGTAGCTAGCTGTCTTTCAGTGGAAAAACTTCAGTCCCCATTAGGGGATGCTGGGTATGACGGCAGGTTGGGCGAGGGAGTACTAGCGACCAAGATGAGGGCCAATATGAGGCCATTAGATCCCTTGAGGCCCTGTTCCAGCATCCATTGGATAAAAGTAAAGCTTTGCCCACCCAGTCTAAGCTTGGCCAAACCGATTCCATCTACCTATTCCTTTTTCCTTTCGCATCCCTTGTATTAATCTACTAAAGGCTGTGGAGCCTAAGGGATAATCGAAGGGAAGCTTCCTTTCCTTTCCGGTAGCCATACATAACACAAAATTATGGCTGAAGTACCCTCACAGAATTTTCCTGTTACCCAGACTACCAGTTCCTTCTTAAAAAAAGGGATTGGCAGGATGGGACATGGTTAGTGACGTGGTAAGTCAACCTCACCCCTGATGGAGGAGGGAAACATTACCAACCCTCCCTTCAGATTCCCGCAGACAACTCCCCAACCCGAGATCTCCCAGGCAATCCCATGAAGATGGACCGCCACCCGGGAGCTCTCCTTGTGATGAGTCCCAGCTCTCCTTGTGATGAGTCCCAGCTCTCCTTGTGATGAGTCCCAGCTCTCCTTGTGATGATTCCCAGCTCTCCTTGTGATGAGTCCCAGATCTCCTTGTGATGAGTCCCAGCTCTCCTCGTGATGATTCCCAGCTCTCCTTGTGATGAGTCCCAGATCTCCTTGTGATGAGTCCCAGATCTCCTTGTGATGAGTCCCAGATCTCCTTGTGATGAGTCCCAGCTCTCCTTTTGATGATTCCCAGCTCTCCTTGTGATGAGTCCCAGATCTCATTGTGATGAGTCCCAGCTCTCCTTGTGATGAGTCCCAGCTCTCCTTGTAATGAGTCCCAGATCTCCTTGTGATGAGTCCCAGCTCTCCTTGTGATGAGTCCCAGCTCTCCTTGTGATGAGTCCCAGCTCTCCTTGTGATGAGTCCCAGCTCTCCTTGTGATGAGTCCCAGATCTCATTGTGATGAGTCCCAGCTCTCCTTGTGATGAGTCCCAGCTCTCCTTGTGATGAGTCCCAGATCTCATTGTGATGAGTCCCAGCTCTCCTTGTGATGAGTCCCAGCTCTCCTTGTGATGAGTCCCAGATCTCATTGTGATGAGTCCCAGATCTCATTGTGATGAGTCCCAGATCTCATTGTGATGAGTCCCAGCTCTCCTTGTGATGAGTCCCAGCTCTCCTTGTGATGAGTCCCAGATCTCATTGTGATGAGTCCCAGCTCTCCTTGTAATGAGTCCCAGCTCTCCTTGTGATGAGTCCCAGATCTCATTGTGATGAGTCCCAGCTCTCCTTGTGATGAGTCCCAGCTCTCCTTGTGATGAGTCCCAGATCTCCTTGTGATGAGTCCCAGTCAGGTCGTTTCACCCTCCAGACTAGCAGACCTAAGGAATTCGGGTAATGGTCCCTAATCTTCTCCCAGATGGGCAAGCCAGGATGAACCATAACTTCCTCAAGGGCTTGGATCTGTCTGAGTATTCAGACTCGTCTGGGATTTAAATTTTTGGTCATTCTCGATATCCAATAAACTTACCAATAGAAAAATCAGTTTCTGTCCAATTCAATTTGCTGTACTGTACTCATTGTCGACCACTTAGTGTAAACCAGCCAAATAATAGCGTGCATGGACACTCCGAAGCCCACAAATGGCATCCGGGAATGTTAGGGCCTATATTCATAACCGACTTTAGTACACTGGTTTTACGATACATGAGGCACATAAATTTTGAAAACACAACTCGTTTCCCAGGTGGCGTGATGTTTCTGTCCATAACATACCCGGTGGAATGTTTCATGTTTAGTTTTATGAGCTGCGTTACATTCTAACCTTAAGAGATATTGTCCATTTCGCAAACCGTTATAACCATACAGTTCCCTTTGTAGGAGTGGTGTTGGGCTAAAACATAATCTTTAAATAACTAACCTGTCTCAGTTGAAGAAATTCAGTAAACCGTTTATTGTAAGGACAGCTTGAGGGTTTTGTCTCAACGGTATTAACAGTATTTTTAATTACCTTGAGAAGTAAATACTTTAGCCTCTCGTGCCCTTAAATATGTTATCCTTTGGATAATTGACCTTTTCAAAAAATAAACCACGCCTGAATTGCGACGCGTCCGAGAGGTTCCACCGTATACGTTGTAAACTCAGCAGAGTTCAAATTGCTCCAATTTTTTTATAAACTTCTTACTTACGTTTACAGCGGGGAGATCCGGCCTTCCAAATGCACTTTGCCGTTACCTTTCTTCTTATAAACACCTACTATTGGTATCAAGCACTGTTAATAGCTTGCGTTCGGATCATCTTTGGAAGGTACCGCCAAGGTTGTCTGGTCGATTATAAAATCGTTGTTTCCAATTATCAATATCAAATCCTTTTCTTCGGCTTTATGTAGTATCTCCAACATTGCAATCATGCCGATTAGGCTGTTGGGCAACCATCCGCTTTCCATTATAGAGTTCTATACTAGAATTAATAAATATCTATGAAGCGAGATAGGGAGGGTAATTTACAAACTTATCATTCGCCAACAACAGGCCAACCCTACGAAGGCAGACAAGAACTACACGAGGAATTCCGAAATCTCCAAAAAATCATCAGTCTCAGATTCACTATCTTGCGGGCAATCAATAAACTTTTAGGGAATTATATAAACAACATCGAAGCATTTGATTCATCCTCTAGGAAGTGACGTCAAGACAAAAAAAACTGCTCCAGCAAATGATATACTTGGCAGAACCTTGCGAACTATACTCTTTGGCCTTTGTTTGTTCACGTGAGGGGATGTGCCTTTCGCTGGCGAACGAAAAGTGAAATTTCCCTCCCTCTCGCGCTTTATAGTTGTATTAATTCTACCACGATAAAATCACAACTCAATCTTTGTTACATGATATGAATTTTCACCTGATTTCCTTATGTGTGCAAGGAGAGATCCGACATGTACTACCCGTTTCCCAGCATGATGCACAGGGTTAAACAGCGAGTTAAATAGGTTGGCCCAGCCGGCCCTTTAAGGTCAATATTAGTTTTAACTGGGTTTATGGACGGGCTAGGGCAAGTTATTTGACTCGACCTAGACTCGCTGTTTCCCCGCTCTCGGGCAGAGTCCTGCGGCGGGCGGCGTCTTGTCAGTCATTAGCCAATCACCGCTTCCTGTCAGGGTCAGGGTCGTCTGGTCGTCTGGTCGTCTGGTCGCGTATGACCTGCCAACTGCCCACTTGATACGGCCGTATCAAAGATATAGCTTGGTATATCATAGTGCTATAGCTTGGTAAGACATAAGACATAGCTTGGTAAGCTTGGTATAGTGGTAAGACACAGAGGTGATATGGCTTTTGATGCACGGTTAAGCGGCATTTTCGAGACAATCCTTTTGATCTACGGGAAAGCAGAAAGATTTCAGAACCGCCCAAAACATGCATTTGATTCTTGAGAGATAAGAGGGACCTGCACTCCTTCTCCCCCAAATTCTCTCTTTCTCTCACATCCAATTTGTTACACGAACACTATAATTTAAATGCAATATACAACTTTCCTCTCTTTTTGCCAAAACGAAACTAACTATTGTTTATCAAAACTAACCTTACTTTTAGCCTCTCCTTACCTAACCTAACCAAGATGATGTAGTTTAACATTTTTTCATTAGTCAATAGTTTATATTTTAGGCAAAAAACTTGAAATTATTTATAGAGTTAAAAAAATTAGCTTTATTCAAGTAAGAACCTAGAGGTGAGGGAGAGAGAGAGAGAAAGAGAGAGAGAGAGAGAGAGAGAGAGAGAGAGAGAGAGAGAGAGAGAGAGAGAGAGAGAGAGTGAAGGTCTCTCTCTTTGGATCGCAAGGTATAACTTAACACGTAATAATAAGTGGATCCTTGGGAAACGTATTGACGGAAACCTTCAGATACAGCATATTGATGGGGATTTGGGCCAACTCTTGTTTTACGTTTAGGGGTTTGAGAATTGAGGATTGATTTTCTTCTTCAAATGTTCCAATTCTGATTTCGGGAACGCGGCAAAGTTGGCCAGATTCATGCGATTTGTGTCGCTCCGACAGAATGTCGGATGTCAGAGAAGTTTTGATGAAGCAAAAAATTAGTCCAGGCAACGAAAAGGTATAGAGGGAATTTTTGGAACACAATTTTTGACTTTGCAGCTTTGTTTGGGCTATTCAGGAAGTGAACATATCAAAAGTCCCCGTCTGTAGCCCTTGAGCGGGGGGAGAGAGGGGGTCTAAAGGTACCTTTGTTTTATATCTTGAAAACGATAAATTTTTAGTATCTCCTATTAAATTTGAAAATTAAAGAAAATTAAATATCCTGTAAGAAAAGTTTATAATACGTCTATTTTGGTCCAAACATTAACAAGGAAAGCACTAATTTTATTAATATTTAAACAAATATCCCTTCCATAAGAAATACATGTAAATTTGTGGGTAACATACATGTTCAATGGGGCAACGCTTTTTCCACCTTAAGGAAAATGAACAACATTCAGGAAATATTAACAACATTTCCAGTAATTTGACACCTCAATCATAAATGTTGGTCAAAAATAAAGGTGTTGGCGAGCTCATAAAAACGTTATTTTTCAAGGAATTCGTACAAATTATGTAATATCAAATTGAAAGATAACGTTTTTTTGTGAGCTCGCCAACACCTTTATTTTTGACCAATTTTTATGATTGAGGTGTCAAATTACTGGAAAATGTTGTTAATATTTCCTGAATGCTGTTCATTTTCCTTTAGGTGAAAAAAGTTTTGCGCCATTGGGCTTGTATGTTATACCCACAAATTTACATGTATTTCTTATTATATGTATTTCTTAAGGGATATTTGTCTAAATATTAATAAAATAAGTGCTTTCCTTGTTAATGGTTGGACCAAAATAGACATATTATATAATTTTCTTACAGGAAATTTAATTTTCTTAAATTTAATAGGTAATACTAGAAGTTGATTGTTTTCAAGATATTTAGGAAAAACCAAAAAATGGTACCTTCAGACCACCCTCCCTCCCACCGCTCAAGGGCTACGCACGGGGACTTTAGATATGTTCACCTCCTAACTAGGCCAAACAAAGCTGCAAAGTCAAAAATTGTGTTCCATGATCTATACCTCTATTCCCTCTATACCTTTTTTTTAGCATTCGTTGCCTGGGCTAAATGCAAAGAAACAGAATTAATTTATGAAACAAACAAAAATAATCTTTTTTTCGTGCTATCAAATGTATCAGCCTATTCAATATCAGTGATACTCGAGACACGTGTAGTGATCTCTCAATCCCAGAGCCGCCTACTGCCCTCTAGCGATCTGCCAGTCATTGTCGTTTCAACCTTCATTCGCGAATCCAATTTAAACGTCTTTGTTAACTTACGGAGCGCTGAGTACGACCTCGCGCCTGTCTACGGACGTGTATAGCTCGAGTCGAGTATCGTGGCCTAGGAGTCACTAAGCCGAACTATAATATTTTGGACATCAAACTCCTAAATATGAGTTTGACCATTAGGTCAAACCTAAATAACCTGATGTGTTTGGTCGCCTTAGGACGGACCATTAAAAAAAAGGTCCGTTCTAAGGCGTATTCCAAGTAGATACTTATTTTTTTTAACAATAACCATTACTTGTCATTTATGCAAATGTCTCAATAAAAGTTATTTTTAAAACATTTTTTCCTTTGACTGTCAATATATCCACCAAATATCGATATCAAATATCGATATTTGCGTCTAATATCCTCGGTTTACGTTGTAAGTACCTGGTGGACCGAGCCTTGCTCGGAGTTATTTCATGTTTACCAGTTCATCCAGTTACTGTAACATATTTCAATGTCATCAAATTGATAAATAGAAACCTTTTTTCTTGCTCCATGGACTCTTCATCCCACTTGCTTTATTTTCCCTCGATGGTTGTAGATTCCAAACAGCTGTTATGATTACTTCATTTGTTTACACTTTCCTTGTTTATTTTCGTTGCAATAACGGCAACCCATAAGGCCAATGTTATAATTTTACAACTTTGAAATTCGATTTATTACGTTATTAGATTTTCTCTGGCCAAGTAATCTGCATGAAAGACGTTTTTGAGTCATAAATTACTTATTTACAGACTTTGAAGGAAATCCTCAGAGCCGTTCTTGAGATCGTTGTGCAAACAAGCAAGCAAGCAAACAAGCACAATAACATTACCCATATATGATATACTTAATTTAGTAGGTTAGCGGTAATTAAATGTGTTTAATTGTGTTTCTAAGTACATAATAAATAACACATTTAAAATTCTAGATAATATATTGTACCAGTTAATGTATAATGGAAAATAATATTACAATTAACGAATTCTTTACGGCGCTTTGCGCTGCTCGGGGTTACTCTAGTCTCTAGTATGTAACAATTTTGCTTTTGCCAATTGCCAATACTACTTTCTGTTTTCTGTCCGAGCGACAGAGAGAGCCAAAACGCCGAGTAGCCGAGGCCGAGTGCAGTTTCCACTAAGGGATTTTATCCCTTTTCAGGAATATATCAGGCTCATCCCTTTTCAGGGATATATCAGGCTCTTGAGGGATAAAATGGAATTCCGACTTTTCATCAACTAAAGCACTGTGTGGTACCTCCAGTATAGACTCCATCCTCCTTGACATTAACAAACCATGGGCGGATTTCTGGGGGTGCCAGTCACCCCCTGGCACCCCCAGGCACCCTCAGGCATCCCCGGGCACCCCCAGAAATCTGCCCATGTGTCATTTGACTCGACCTCGTACAGTAACACTATCACTTATAATAATCTATCTACACTACATAGATATTTATGTTCCAGTGACTGACGTTGATGAGGTGTGGTACTGTGACATAAAAAATTTTATGTAGTGTAAGTATAGCAGAAAACAAGTGTACCAAAGTATTGCGATTGTGTTACATAAACTATTTCTGAGTCAAATAAACACATGTAGGTTACACTATATTTCTATAATAGAAGTGAAGGATGAACTGTGTTCGTATTTTGAAATCGTATGTTATGTCCAACCAACAAAGACATGATTGTGATCCTGTAGTGCTTGGAAACCATTTTGGATACACTAATATATTAGTGTATCCAAACTCGTAATACCAAACTCGTTTCATGTGCACTTAGGTTATGTAACTCGTTTCAGAGTTTGGTATTACATTAATACATATTAACTATGCTCGTGTTGTACTAATATTGTAGTGCACATAAAACACACTTGTGTTTCAATAGCGAAATCGAACCAATTGTGTTAATCCAGCACCCTCAATCTTTTTGTGTTAAGTATATATCAATTAAGTTGAACGTCTGAATTTTCTATCCGAATACTAATAGCGAATAGAGTGAGAGAAAGAATTTTTCGACTCTTTCCAGCCGGCTGGTTGTAGTACTGCAGCAAAAACTAGTGTTTGTATAGAGCAAAACTGAGTCCCTTTCGTAGATGATGGCTAGAACTAGAAACTAACAACTAGTTCCCCGCCTGCGCCGCCTTCCACACAACACCTGGGGGGTAATTACTATCGAAAGTGAAATGAGCTGATGTCGACACACACATGCGCACACACATGCACTCACACACATCCGACACACGCACACAAGCACACATATACATTCTACACACACTCACACAAGCACACACATATTCTTCACTCTCTCACAAGCACACACATACATTCTTCACACACTCACACAAGCACACACATATTCTACACACACTCACACAAGCACACACACATTCTTCACACACTCACACAAGCACACACATATTCTACACACACTCACACAAGCACACACACATTCTTCACACACTCACACAAGCACACACATATTCTACACACACTCACACAAGCACACACACATTCTTCACACACTCACACAAGCACACACATACATTCTTCACACACTCACACAAGCACACACACATTCTTCATACACGCACACAAGCACACCGACACAAACACCTGCGCGAACATGTGACCCATATGCCCAAACGAAGGACACCGGGTCCCTCATGTCCTCATTCATACATAACCACAGCGGGCCGGGACTGCGCAGTAGGCTGTAGGTCTTCCAGAACAATCCGCCATGACAGGTCTAGGCTGTCTGGTTCTTGTTGCGGCTGAATAAATAAAATTGCTCGCAGTAGGTGTTTGTTTTTCGCCAAGTTCGTTCAACTTTGAGGTACGGAAAAAGGATGTTTTCCCAGGGGCTGTCCATACATTATGTCATCTGAAAATAGGAGGGAGGGGTCCAGAATGGAAATGACGTAGGATGATGTGTATGGGGGAGACGCTGAGATGACGTCATTTTTCAAATTTTGTTTTAAAACTATTTTAGATAGGAAAATTATTGTAAACCTTCGATGTGAATTATAAAAATAAAGTTTAACAACTAAGAAAATTCATCAGGATCTATGTAGGTACTATATTTTTACAATTTTCGATAAAATGGCCATTTTAGCTTCAGGTTAAACAAAGGTACAGTGCATGCCCATTTTAAAGATTATTGTTTTTAGATTTGGAGACAGCATCAGTGGCCATCACTATTAGTACCTACTGAGAAGATAAAAAAGTTCTGGTTTGAATCGTTTATCAACATCAAATTAGCCCAAGACGGGTCTAAAACTTAATTTGATGGTATTAAAAACCCGATAGAAGAAATCTTTAATATGGGTTTCCCTCATTCTGACGATATTTTGGCAGTTTGTTCACTATGACGTCATTTTTCAATAGCAAGGGGGGTCAGGCAGATCATGACGGTAGGATGATTGTAGGGAGGGGGTAAGGGTCCGAAAATGGCAAAAAAGCGATAACGTAATTTATGGACGGCCCCTTCAGTTCAGTAGAGATGGCTATGGTTAATGATTCCTATAAGCCGAACAAAGGGTGGGTTTCAGATTTTTTTTGCAGCGGCACCATGGATTTTGAAAAGACCTCCGATTTTGTATGTAGTTTGTGCAAGACTTTGTATCTGAGGATTAATAACGATTAATATTTAACCACTTTCACCTGCAAAAAGGAGATATTCTAATAAAGCTGATGATCTGAATAATTGTACCATAACTGCATAAAAACAACGACGGAGTAGGCGAAATTAAGAGGGAGGCGGCTTAAGAGTTGATGAAGAACTGCCAAACTTGAAATATTTTTACGATATAAACCGTGATATTAGTACACTTTGTGCTTGCCAGGTTCAGTGCCTTAGCGAGTGCGAGGCCCTGGGCAAGAAAACGTTTGCGAGGCCCCCTCCCCCCAACGGCAATCCTACTCAATGCCTTCTTAATTCTTAGACAAATATTAAATCACATGTAAATTACATTTAAGGGTGGCCCACTGATGGAAAACATCGAAGATCTTGATACTTCCCCCATAGGCCAGTGCACAAATTCTCACATTACGCAATGTTAGAGCCTAACAGTTTTGGAGTTCCTAATTCCAAGAGTGAACATCATTACGTTTGTCTGCTTCAGTGCGTCCATGACTTAGTGTAGATACAACAAAATTGCCAACTTTTTGGTCGCAAATCTCTCATTACTTTTTGATCAAATTTGCCACACTGTGTTGAACACTGTTGAATCGAAGCACTTATTAATTGGAAAATATAAGTAGGAGGGTTAGGAAATTCACGGTCATAAGTTGAGAATTTTAGGTGGTCTCCTCACCCTACAGTTTGGTGAGTGTATCATGCGACGCCAGACGCCAACGCTATCGTGAAACATTTTTAATTCGCCGGAAATAACCTTTCCCCATAGAACGGATGAAACTAAAGGAATATTAATTCACTGCTACTTCCCCACGGTACCTAGTGATTACTGTATTTACTTTGAATACTTTCAGTAGTTAACATGTTATTTTCTACAGGCTTCGCGCAAACCATACACCTTTATCAAATAACCTAAAAGGTGAAGATCGTATATGGCTTACCGTTTTTCCGCCTTTTTAAATTGTAGTTTTAATAATACTTGTGTAATCATTCTCATGGTTTAATAAATATCTCTGTGCTGTTTTATTACAATTGCTCTATTGTGTAATTTTATTATTTATTGTCACCTATTTTAAACAATGTAAAACTCCTATCGGAAGCGCAACTGGCCAGGTTCTCCTTTTTGCTTTAACCCTCTCGGGAATTTCCGTTTGGAGCGACATTCCTATGAGGCTCATCATATTCCTGAGAGGCTTCGAAAGCAACAGCAAGGCTTGGGTAACTTTAGCTCACATACTCGCTTGGGTACAAGGGAGATTTAGTCAGAATATATCAACAGTTTGATCAAATCTTATTGTAGACGACTCTCCCTGCACCATGGTGTGGTAGTCACTTTGTTATGGAATACGAAATCAGTTTTAGGTTAATAGTCTGATACTAACAAAAACTAAATTTATAACTAATAAAGACCTTTAATTCGATTTAGTACATTTTCTCAAAACCTGATATTAAGGTAATTCTTTCCTCCTTATGGGCGGTCCCCCTTGAAAGATAGGAAATAAATATATGTTAAATTGTTCAAGTACTTTTTAACGCACTTCATACATCATCAATATTTTAATTTAACTTTATCTACGGCCCTTTCAATAAGCACCAATAGAGTTACATTATTAAACTAAATACAAACCAGTTGCATAAAGTAAACTTTAAGTTACAGACTCTAGACCAATGAGAGCTCGGGCATTTGACAAATGCAGTGTCGTGTTATAAATTATATAAATTATGCGATTTGCACATAAACTCGTTGTTCCTTTACGATTCAAGTTCAGTTTTAACATATAGCAAGCTGATCTCAATTAATAGACCTGTCAACCTGTTTCTATCCAAAAGAATAAAATAGCAACTTTGGAAGCCCCTGGTGAGGAGCCCTAGTGGAATTTGAAAATAAAAATAGGCCCATGTCCTTTCCTGATATAGTCGCTCTATTCCTGCAAAGTTTCAGCTCAGTTGGTCCAGTAGTTTTCAAAATCATAGAGGACAGATATTGACACAAACATCCATTCTTTCACATCCTTCTATAATATTATAAATGTGAAAGTATGGATGTTTGTGTGAATATCTGTCTTTAAACCACGTGAAAAATACTGGACCAACTTAGCTGAAATTTTGCAGGAGTATAGCCTCTATATCAGAAAACACCTTTAAGTAAACAAAAAAATTTTGTAACTTTGATATTGTTTATTTCTAATTAACCTGAAACACAGCTGTTTGCCTGCTTGAGATTTTTAGATGAGGATAGTACTGCATGAGCAATATGTACTCAATTGTATTAATCTTTGTTCTATTCCACTCTACTAGTAACGTGCTATAAAATTTTAAAGTGGCTGGATGATTCGTTTACTTACTTTTTCGTTGTTATTCTATAACCATCATGGCAACTCATATGACACCATGTTCAAATTTTTGAACATGGCGTATGATACTGTATGATAGTTTGCGTTTCTATCATACAGCAAATTCAAATATGTAGATGAGCTTAAAAATAAAAACTACACCAAAGTGCAAAATTTTACCAAAATCGTTAGAGCCGTTTTTGAGAGAGGACTTACAAGAATTGCTAATTTAAAGTAAAAGGATAAATTTAGACCACATGAATGTATTTTCTCCCCGGCGGGGCGCCGCGACCGTTGACCCGGCCATCGCTCCACTGACCCCGCTCTGCTTCGATTTGTCGCATAACGATAACTATTTGAATGATGTATAAAAGATGCGAACGAAACTGTGCCCCATGCATTAACCAGGCGCTCACATGGTCGTTACCGGTAGGCCTAGTGTTTGGAATCAATATCCGTTACATCGGAAATTCGATATTTTGGTTCCGATATATCGTTATTTTATATCGATATTAGACTTCCGATAGTATATGAATTATTATTATTATTATTTTATGGCCAGCATTGGACCACTTCAGTCAATATAATGGTCAGGTTCTTCTTAAATTCTGTCTCTTCTTCTTGTCCGCCCAGTACTTCTTCATTCTTTCCGACCGTTGTTTTCTTTCTTCTTCCGAAACCACTCTTCCTTGTCTCTGATTGTTTGCTCCTATTGGCAGGATGATATTTTTGTCTTTGAGTACTGCAAGCGCCTCTGACTTATTTTCCAAATCTTCGAATGATATTTGCAACCTTCTCATGTCCTCCTTAATCTCTGTAATCCACCTAAAGTCACTCTTGCTATTCCACAACTTGTCAATTATTTTCCTACTTATTCTATTTTCCGGTGTCCTTAAAAGATGTCCAATGAATGAAATTCTTTTCTTTTTAATTATACTTGTCAATGGCTCTATTTCCTTATATACAGTTTTATTTTAGGCCAGTCTCCAAACTCCATCTTTTTGATATCTTTTGTTTATACATGTTCTGATGATTCTTCTTTCTATTTTCAGTATTTTATCTATTGCTACAGTGTTGGTTGTTTTAAATATAGTTTCACTTGCGTATGTTATTTGTGGAAGTATGACTGTTTTGTAGTGTTTCAATTTTGTTGCTATTGATTGGCATTTTTTGTTGTATGTGTTTTAGTAATATTTTGCATTCTGATCAATTTATTAATTCTATTTTACCATGATGGATTTTCTTTCAGATTGTATGTTATGACTTCAATTATTATATGAATAATATATTACATGAATATTGATATTTTACTTCGATAATATCGTTAGTACTGATATTAGCAAATTGTTAAGAATAATACATAAATCAAATACAGTTTAACCTTTTCTGCAATTTTTCATTAGTAGTAATTAAATATTATTTGATGAGTAAATATTAAAGATGTCAATTTGGAAATAACTTATTAATACGAGAAATGGTTTTAGTTAAAATTGTTATTATTCGTTGTTTTGTTTGTTGTAAAGATAAGGTTAGGCTATCCACATGAATTTCAAAAAATTATCTTGGCTAAGAATAGGCTGCTTGAAACAAGAGTCTTTTGCAGTAAAATCATTTATTTTGAAGTTATATATCTAAAATTACACTTCAAAGTATAAATTGTTAACAATTTTACGCCAAATGGACGTCACAGGAGTGCTGCTAACTGTTATGTTACATACCGTATGCATTGATTAATTTTTAACGAAATATTTCAGATACATGGATATTTTCCCAATATATCTATATTTTTGATCCGATATTATCACAATATCGATATTGAGGGTCCGATATTGTCATCGATATAAATATCGATATTTTATTTCGATATCTAAACACTAGTTACCGGCCTATGCCTTCCGTTCCGAACTTAAATATTTCTGGCGAATGTACGAGTACGATTTTAGACGGATTCGTTCATAGAAGTCCGGATGTAACTTACAGCTTTCTCTAATCCGTTAGTGCGGGACGTAAATAAAATGCATTTTGAAGAACAATGGGCAATTTGCAGCGCACGGTCGGTCGTCGTGTGTGGCTGGGGTGGCGAGGCTTTGTTGGGTAATTCTGGTGATTCTCGGGACGGAATCGTGCGGAAGCCGTGTTGATCACGCGTGGGTTGGATGAAATTACTAAT
This sequence comes from Flexamia atlantica, assembly GCA_035578135.1. NCBI lineage: Eukaryota > Metazoa > Arthropoda > Insecta > Hemiptera > Cicadellidae > Flexamia > Flexamia atlantica. The sequence continues at coordinate 258,982 of JAQJVK010000155.1, read as the reverse complement.
TTTAGACGAACTTTCCAGGTTGGTGAATTTCAGTTTCGAGATATTCATTTTCTTTCAGAGGTGTTAGTGTGGGCATCACAAACTCTTAAGCTACGCATCCCGGGATAATTATGACGTTTGAAACTATTAGAATACAATTGTTAACGTAAGAATGCCTAATAGTATATTTCATTACGAGGACCTAAAGTGGCGCTTTTCGTACAAGGTCAAGTTTTACAACCGAGGCTGTAAGCCGAGGTTGAAAAATGACCGAGTAACGAAAAGCAGCTTTAGGTCCGTGTGATGAACTATATTTTTCGTTATATTACTCAATACAATACGTAAACTACTTAAGAAAACCAAAATGTTACAGCTTGTTTACCTTTAAAGATGCCTTCAAAAGATACCACCGTCTTGTTTTTGCTATTCGAAGCAATCAGCTGATTGTCTGTTTCATTTGTGTTAGGGTAGACTGACAACAATGAACAACTATCGACGTATCGAACGCATGTAATAATCGATTGGTGAAATGAGCGAGTTTCACAAATTGATTAAACTGACAACAATGAATGTTTCGATTATTTGTAATCGAATGAATATTGTTCGATTATTACGACGTACTCGGCACTTTTTGACTTTTATAGTCCAAGGACTATAAAGAGTCAGCTGGTATCGAGTACATCAGCTTTTAATTCCTAGGAATAAAAAGAGTGTATTTAGGTCCGGAAAACATGGATTAAAAACATCTGTTTTTGGAGCAGTATAACGAAAACTATGTTTATCATAAAGTAATCAAAATGGTATATACTTTACATTTACATTTATGTAATAAAATTAATACGAACCACTCATCAATTTTTAATCTTAATTTTAAGATTCTTTGAGCAGGGATTTGGGGGTTGCGTCGTATTAAAATAATAAATGGCAACTATATTTACGTTCAATGAATCACAAAAATTTAAAAATTGTGTGAAGGGTAGAACAAATCCATAATTAGGGCTGGAGGTAAATCATTTCAAAGACGATTCATAGTAAATTAATCGTATTGTAAATTAAGCCAAAATATACCATTACGTGAAGAAGAGTTAACCTGATTTGTTTCTGCTTCATTGAGGCTTCATGCTAATCTGTGAACGCTTTAATAAAATTGTATTGACAGCATAGAGAGCTGTCGATAGCTTTCGATTCAATTGTATAAACTTATTGAAAAAATAATAGAAATAATTTTGATTTTTTAAGACACCCGTTATAGTTCATTCTTGAATCTAATGAGAGGAAATCTATGAAGTATTTTATTCTATTATAGGTATTGCATCTTCCATCTATAAATTAAAAGAATAAGGTGAATTTTAAGCAAGGTAAAATTATCAAACTAATGGCTCAATTTTGTTGATTCGTAAGTTGTCTGAAATCCTACATATACTTATATTTTTTAGAGTCTAGATTCAGTGTGGACCCAGAAACCCTTAATAAGGCCTCAACTTTCGGTTCTCGCACATTTAAATAACATTGGGCAGCAAATCAACATAAACGATTGGCGGGTTAGGCTATCTGTTAAAAAAATACGAACCCGCATGGTTCGCTCGTTATTATCAAACTGTACATTATATTTGAATCAATTATAAATTAAATTAAACTAGCAGGTAACACCGGGGCGAAGTAACTGAATATGGTTAACTTACTTTTACCAGTCATTAGGTATTCCTAAATTATATTTTTATTTTCACTTTGCTTTTTGCGGATTTTCGCCAGCACAGATTCATGGCAGTAGCTCCTAATTTTTATCTGATACCATTTTTGAAACAAATAGGTTTTTTAACCTAGCTGTAAATGAACGTTTTGCCTTGATATTCAAATTTCTAAAGTTACAAACACAAAATCGCCAGTTGAATTTTCATTTTAGTTTCAAACATTCCTTCGCCGTTTTACAATTCTGTCGGGGGAAATTGTCCACCAACGCCGCGTGATGGAATCACATGCCATTGACCTGCTTCCTCTCTTCATCGCGCTATTTTTACCCGTGTCCGCGCGGTCCAGACGCCTCGCTCGCCTAGGCCGCAGCACACGGCCACAACACACTCTCCACTCTGACTCCACTAACAAAGAACCTAACTGACTAATACGTCATACAGATTAAATACCCCCGACATAGCAGACCTGCATAATCAGCGAATTTCAAATGCACAAAAATATATTTCCATCCAAACATAGCGAGATTTGACATGTTTTTGTTTTCTCCATAAGGATACCATGGGGATGAGTATGCAGGTTTGCTGCCGCGAAAGTGGATATTGGGGATTTTAGACTAATATACATTATGTCTCATCTAGTTGAAGGCTCAAACCAAGTTTTATTAAGATATGTTGAGAAATAAGTGAGATGTAGAATTTTAACTTATTTCCCATTAGGTTAAAATTGGGACAACGTACTGTGTTTACCACTTTCAATATCTCGGTAACCAATGGACACAGAGCAGTGATTTAAGATACCAAAGGTTTGTTTTTTTCGAGCTGAATTCAATAGTACTAGCAAACATTTGATTATTTATATTTTTCTATATAAAAAATTCGAAAAACCCATTTGTGGGGGGTTTATTCCCCTTTACCCCTCTTCCGGTGGTCCGATTGGGCTCGTTCACGAACTCTTCCGAGTGATAACGAAACTACACGTCTGTACCAAATTTCATTAAGATCGGACCCTATTTACGGCCGCTATCGTGTTAACAGACACACATATATATATATTTTTTTCGAACGAATTGTTTTTTTTTGCTTCTAGGGGCCCCAAAACGAAAAGTTATCATGGTCTCGGTCATAGGTCTTACCATGAGTACTACCGATAACAGCTTCTTCCCTATAGGGGAAATTCGCTATAAAGCGTAAAAAATGCAAAATTAGTTATGTTTAGTCATCCAATGCACCTGGAATTAACAAAATAATGTAGAACACAGTAATTGTCAAGAAAAATAAGTATATGTACGAGTACCGAGCTTTAATGTTTATTTATGTACTAGATTTGTTAATAAAGGGAATTTCTTCAAGGTTAATGGTAAAATTTATGGAGTCCTCAAACTAAACCATCTACAGGATTAGCTTCTATGAGAAAACTTTATTTTTAATTGCATAGGACTCAACACATTTGTATTTCCTAGGTAAATTTGAAAATTTCTTAGTGATTCCATCGGAACAAAATATAGCCACAGGTACTCCTGAAGTGTAAAAATGAATTGAAGGTAAACCCTGAGATAGCGTTTGCTATCACATTTGACTCCGTACCTTTGGAAATAATTAATTTTGAAATACTAAAAAAATAAACCTGGGAAATCTCGAATTACGGGAACGTTCTACGACTTCATATCATTACATTTTACAAACGCAAGCAGTTTTGAACTAAGCTTTTGAGTTTAGAGTAAAACGAAATACATTAAACACATAAAACAGAATAGATTATATTTATTTCCTCAGAATATTATTACATTCTAGAACATACGGTTAAAAAACGGGTCCAGAAAATCATCTCGTTTGAGCTCATGCGGTTCATATTATGCCCTCAATAAGAACACTTGCACCGATGTCTTATGCCTTTTTACACACGAAGATTAAACTTTTTGACCATCATTTTACAGAGCACCTTGGATTTATGTAATTCTTTGTCCTTACGGGATATTTTCTTCCTTCTGAACAAAAATACCCCGTTCAAATCGCGTTTGTAAGTCAAACACCCTCTTTAACACGTTTCTCACGAGGTATACTCTAGTGCACCTACATTTTTAGTAACCATTGTGTTAGTTTCCATACTCTAGTGCACCTACATTTTTACCAACCACAATGTTTGTTTCCATACTCTAGTGCACCTACATTTTTACCAACCACAATGTTTGTTTCCATACTCTAGTGCACCTACATTTTTAGTAACCACAGTGTTTGTTTCCATACTCTAGTGCACCTACATTTTTACCAACCACAATGTTTGTTTCCATACTCTAGTGCACCTACATTTTTAGTAACCACAGTGTTTGTTTCCATACTCTAGTGCACCTACATTTTTAGTAACCACAATTTTTGTTTCCATACTCTAGTGCACCTACATTTTTAGTAACCACAGTGTTTGTTTCCATACTCTAGTGCACCTACATTTTTAGTAACCACAGTGTTTGTTTCCATACTCTAGTGCACCTACATTTTTAGTAACCACAGTGTTTGTTTCCATACTCTAGTGCACCTACATTTTAATAACCACAGTGTTTGTTTCCATACTCTAGTGCACCTACATTTTTAGCAACCGCAGTGTTTGTTTCCATACTCTAGTGCACCTACATTTTTACTAACCACAGTGTTTGTTTCCATACTCTAGTGCACCTACATTTTTAGTAACCACAGTGTTTGTTTCCATACTCTAGTGCACCTACATTTTTAGCAACCACCGTGTTTGTTTCCATACTCTAGTGCACCTACATTTTTAGTAACCACAGTGTTTGTTTCCATACTCTAGTGCACCTACATTTTAATAACCACAGTGTTTGTTTCCATACTCTAGTGCACCTACATTTTTAGCAACCGCAGTGTTTGTTTCCATACTCTAGTGCACCTACATTTTTACTAACCACAGTGTTTGTTTCCATACTCTAGTGCACCTACATTTTTAGTATCCACAGTGTTTGTTTCCATACTCTAGTGCACCTACATTTTTAGTATCCACAGTGTTTGTTTCCATACTCTAGTGCACCTACATTTTTAGTAACCACAGTGTTTGTTTCCATACTCTAGTGCACCTACATTTTTAGTAACCACAGTGTTTGTTTCCATACTCTAGTGCACCTACATTTTAATAACCACAGTGTTTGTTTCCATACTCTAGTGCACCTACATTTTTAGCAACCGCAGTGTTTGTTTCCATACTCTAGTGCACCTACATTTTTACTAACCACAGTGTTTGTTTCCATACTCTAGTGCACCTACATTTTTAGTATCCACAGTGTTTGTTTCCATACTCTAGTGCACCTACATTTTTAGTATCCACAGTGTTTGTTTCCATACTCTAGAGCACCTACATTTTAGTAACCACATTGTTTGTTTCCATACTCTAGTGCACCTACATTTTTAGTAACCACAGTGTTAGTTTCCATACTCTAGTACCTACATTTTACTAACCACAGTGTTAGTTTCCATACTCTTCTGCACCTACATTTTTACCAACCACACTGTCTGTTCGCAGGTTGTGGAATGCCAGAGGACAAGATGGTGGCGCCCCTGGGAGAAGAAGTGGTCTGGGACAAACAGGTGACCAACGGCGGTGCCATGCACAACGGCACGACACTCTCCGGCTCGCCCAACCGGAGGGGCGAAGACCTGCAGTGCGGGCTGGGGGTGTGCACCCCGGGGTGGCTGCAGGTCTTCGCCTCCAAGCAGGCCTTCCTGGTCACCTTCTGCATCACCTGGGTGCTCCAGGGGATGTACTACACGTACTTCGTCAGCGTCATCACCACGATAGAGAAGCTGTTCCAGCTGCAGAGCAAGACGACGGGGGTGATCATGAGTGCGACGGAGATCGGGCAGATAGGCTCGTCCCTCCTGCTGACCTACTACGGCGGCCAGGGGCACAGGCCGAAGTGGATCGCGTGTGGCATGGTGTTGTTCGCGGTGGCTTCCTTCACCTGTTCCCTCCCCCACTTCATCTTCGGCGAGCAACTGATGCAGAGTAGAGAGGTCATGTTCAACAGCATCACGCAGACGCCGAACTCCACGGTGATGAGACCCAGTGTTTGTCACGCCGCGGAACTCTTCACCTACTCGAATTATTCGTCCTTAGACTTTGAAGAATGTCGGGAGGAAACGATGCAGGAGCAGAACTCGCAGACGAAGACGACGAAGAAAGTGTTGGTGATATTCTTCGTCAGTTTGTTGGGCGTGGGGATGGGACAGACGGCGGTGTACACGCTCGGTATCCCCTACATAGACGATAACGTGGCCAGTAGAGAGTCCCCTCTCTACTTCGCCATCACCATAGGTGTGCGGATCCTGGGACCCGCTCTGGGGTTCATCCTGGGCTCCTTGTGCACCCTGTTGTACGTAGACTTGTCGGTGGACCCCCCGGTCACCCCCAAGGACCCCCGGTGGGTCGGCGCCTGGTGGCTGGGGCTCGTGTGTATCTCGGCTCTGCTGATGCTCGCGTCCCTCGCCATGTTCGCGTTCCCCAAGAGGCTGAGCACGTGTCGGGTCGTGGCGCCCTCGGTGAAGAAGAGGGAACGCAAGAACCCGAGCTTGAGGGACTTCCCGAAGGCGATCAAGAGGCTGCTGCGGAATGACATCCTGATGTTCCGGACGGCCAGCAGCGTGCTGCACATCCTGCCCATCGCGGGGCTCTACACCTTCCTGCCCAAGTACCTGGAGAGTCAGTTCCGCCAGACGGCCCACACCGCCAACATGGTCTCTGGTAAGTGCCCGGATCAATTATTTATTTTTTTGATTGAAAAATACCGGGTGTCTCACTTAAAGTGAACTAATAGCTAACTTTTTTATTATAAATCTGGCAAAGAACTTCTTATGGGGGACTTCCCTTAATTTTTAAAGCTGCTTTATGGAGTCACTTCGAAATTTAAAAATATGGCCGCCATTTTCCAATATGGCGGACAACTTTGATTTGTCTTATGGAACACCCTATATTTTATGGCGTTTTTGAATTCTACGCTTAATTTTAGGAACTTTTTATACTTCCTCATTTTTTCCTAAACTCAATGGTTCAGGAGGCATGAGCAGTTAAAGTTTCATTTTTCCTCAATCAAAATGCATTGTGTCTATTTAACTATGCCATCCCATGCATTTCTTATGGAGTAAAAGCATATTCAAAATTCTACATGCCTATGAGTGAGTCTCAACTAATAATGATTTTATGATTAAATTTCAACTAGTCACATTTTAAGACACATAAATCTTTGGTATCTTTTATTTAACTCAACCGTTTTCGATATACAGACTACCAACAATTTCCCAATGCATTTTAAAGAAGGAAAAATCAAAATTTAACTGCTCATACCTCCTTTATCATTGGGTTTAGGAAAAAATTAGAAAGTATAAAGAGTTCCTAAAATTAAGCGTAGAATCCAAAAAACGCCATAAAATATAGGGTGTTCCATAAGAAAAATCTAAGTTGGCCGCCATTTTCCAATATGGCGGCCAACTTAGATTTTTCTTATGGAACACCATATTGGAAAATGGCGGCCATATTTTTAAATTTCATAGTGACTCCAAAAAGCAGCGTCAAAAATAAAGGGAAGTTCCCCATAAGAAGTTCTTCATCACATTTATAATAAAAAAGTTAGCTATTGGTTTACTTTAGGTGAGACACCCGGTATATACATGCACAATGCACATAGCACAGTATAACATTCCTAACTTTCATCACAGCTTAATGTAAATACCCAAATCAGCTATCTCTACTAACTCAAAATAACAAACTCAATATAAAATATTAAAATAAATGAACAGGTTACATATACTTTATTAGTTGACAAAACAATTTATAATAATTTATATCCCTAAAACAGGAAAAAAGTAAAAAAAGATTGCCTTCATTAAAAAAAATGTTCATCATACTGTATATCTTTTTACATCGTTTACTAAATAAACTTAAAGTGTCACAAAAATATCCAAATAAAAACTGTTACTGTTTTTATTACTTAGCATTCTAAAAAATGGAAAATTAAAGTGGCTTACAGTATTGAGAAATCTTTGTTGTCCCCACACTATGGTTAGAAACATGCAAGGTAATATTTTCTAACAAATAAGAAGAATCGATAAAATTGTTGATACTTCTAAATAAAAACTGCTACAAAAATATATTTATTCTCAATGATAATCTTGATATACAAGTCTAAGATCCATTTTAGGAAAATCTCTCGGTGGACTTGCCAGTTCAAGATAATTTTGAAATGTTTAATGTGACATCTGAGTAGAAAGTGTTGGCGGAAGGATGAAAAATATTAGCGTCATGTGGGGAAAAATCGTCTGAATTTGCTACAGAATCGAGCGCTGAAATGCATCTTGGTCAAAATCCATAAACTTTTGTGAGGAATCTGCGTCGTGAATCCGTACGTCGGGATAAAGTATATGCAGCCTTTTAAGTCTAAAGTAACCCAACTGTACAAAACTTCAGGCTTCTTCTAATTAGACCAACAGTAGAGTCTAATAGTAATACCCTAATTAAGGTAGCTCTGGAAGGAAATTAAGATATCGATCAAAATTTTATATTGTTCATTTACAAAATTTATAAATATAAAACTCATTTAATCCGGCGCACAGTAGGCTTTCGTTCCTACGCGGGATCCACGCCATAAATTCATTTATAAAAAAAAATCTTTGTCATTGGCATGAATTCTTGAAGCTAAGTTAATCAAGTGAGAGCAAATTCGTTGTTTTTACGATTCCTCAAATTTACATTTTTCTGTAGCTAGAAGACTGAATGTTGTATGCCCCCCCTTTTGTCTTAGACCGGGAGCTTGGAGGTCAAAAATTACGTCATAAGGTGCACATATAAAAGCTATATCGTTTGGAAGAGGCATCCTGGGGGCTGTCAAAAATGGATTTTTTAGCCCTCAATCTGGGGGCTTTCTCCAAGGTGGACAAACTTGAAAATAACCCATAAAAATGGTTTTTTTTGGAATTTTCATGTAGAATAATTTAAATGATCAAATTTTAGTTCAGACCATTGAATTCAGCTTAAAAAAACAAACAATTTGGTATGTTGAATCATTGCTCTATGTTCATTGGTTAGCGAGATACTGAGGATGATGAACTCAAAACGTCGTCCCAAGTTAACCTTATGGAAAATAAAAAATTAAATAAAAAAAATTAAAAAATAAAATTGTATAACTCGCTTATGTCTCAACATATCGTAAAGAAACTTGAAATGTGGCTTAATTTAGTTAAGAACTATTGTATATTAGCCTGAAATCCCCCCTTTTTGCATTTCCGTGGCAGTAAACTTGCACACATTTTCCCCATGTTATTCTTATGGGGAGAAAATAAAAGTATATATCATCCTTATTTTTTAACATGCCATGATAAAACTTGGCACAAGACTTCTTCTAGTCGAGTTTTATTGAATATGGATTTAAAACCACCCAATTTGTACACACCTATTGCAACAAACCTGAAAACTTCATCCCTATGTTATTCTTATGGAGAATACAAAAAAGCCACATTCAAGTTTGTCCACCTTAGAGAAAGCCCCCAGTTTGAGGGCTAACAAACCCATTTTTGAAACCCCCTTGGATGCCCCTTCAAAATGGCACAGCTTTTTCATGTGCACCTTATGACGTAATTTTTGACCTCTTAGCTCCCGGTCTATCTTGTCTTATTTCTACCGGCTGTACACCTTTGCCTTCGACCTCTAAAAAGCCGTCATTGGCAATATTGGCTGGTAATCGAATGTAACTTTCTAACCGCAGGCGACTTTCGTTGTTTTGGCACGTGCGTCGGCGGCGTTGTATTGGCCAAGCCTCACACCTGGACGCAGTTCAAGTGTTCGTACTGTGCATCAAAATTATATTCTTTTATTCTCAAGACATACTGTTTTTTAAAGTCTTATTAACGGGAGATAGGGACTTTTTGCTATCCCATGTCAATCATATGGGATGTAAAGCTTTTTTTTAGGTACACATAACTCAACAATGGTTAGTTGTATTTGACTGCAATTTTTACCCTATATTAAGAACACATGAACCTCCATGTTTGCCTAAAAAAATAAATCTACCTACATATATAATATTTTTTGCAATACATATTTATTTTGGTTTTTAAAATTACAAATTTTAAAAAATATTTAAAATAAAATTTTGAATTACATGTATCTTACCATAATAAATCTGCTACAGTAGTCTCCTGTTGTATTCATAAATCACTGTAGAAAATTTCAGCTTAATAGCTTTATTAGTTTTTGAGATAATTGTACCTAAATACACAAAACTCGATTTTCGGAAATCGCACTCTAAAAATCGAGTCAGCAATTCAAAAATGACTGCAGCAAAGCATTCAATGTATTTTTACCATATAAAATATTCATTTAAACATATATAGTGTTCTAAAAGGGAAAGAAATGGAGAACTGTCTTAATAAAAAAACTAAAATTGTCATTATTGGCTGAAAAAAGTCCCTGTCTCTCCTTAAAATTTAATCGCACATTAGTGAAGTACTAAAACAGATATATTTCTTCGTGGCTCTTTTTGGGCGGTTTTGGTGATCTTATTGTGCTTATATCAGTGCGAATCTTGACAACCTCAGATCAGTAAGAAAAACTTTTTTTAATTTATTAATTAATCGATAAAGATCATTTGAATTAAACGAATAGAGAAATGTAATTTTGATTTTCAGTGGCAAAAGAAACATAATACCTTTTGAAATCATCTTGCAAATATAAATATGTCACAGTCACAGTAACTAATCTATACAAATATATCACCTTTGTAACAAATATAAATACCTTTGTAACTTAACTTGATACTTACCGGACGGCGCTCTAATCATTTGCATTGTAATCTAGAGTAACTTAACTTGATACTTACCGGACGGCGCTCTAATCATTTGCATTATAATCTAGAGTAACTTAACTTGATACTTACCGGACGGCGCTCTAATCATTTGCATTATAATCTAGAGTAACTTAACTTGATACTTACCGGACGGCGCTCTAATCATTTGCATTGTAATCTAGAGTAACTTAACTTGATACTTACCGGACGGCGCTCTAATCATTTGCATTGTAATCTAGAGTAACTTAACTTGATACTTACCGGACGGCGCTCTAATCATTTGCATTGTAATCTAGAGTAACTTAACTTGATACTTACCGGACGGCGCTCTAATCATTTGCATTGTAATCTAGAGTAACTTAACTTGATACTTACCGGACGGCGCTCTAATCATTTGCATTGTAATCTAGAGTAACTTAACTTGATACTTACCGGACGGCGCTCTAATCATTTGCATTGTAATCTAGAGTAACTTAACTTGATACTTACCGGACGGCGCTCTAATCATTTGCATTGTAATCTAGAGTAACTTAACTTGATACTTACCGGACGGCGCTCTAATCATTTGCATTGTAATCTAGAGTAACTTAACTTGATACTTACCGGACGGCGCTCTAATCATTTGCATTATAATCTAGAGTAACTTAACTTGATACTTACCGGACGGCGCTCTAATCATTTGCATTATAATCTAGAGTAACTTAACTTGATACTTACCGGACGGCGCTCTAATCATTTGCATTATAATCTAGAGTAACTTAACTTGATACTTAACGGACGGCGCTCTAATCATTTGCATTATAATCTAGAGTAACTTAACTTGATACTTACCGGACGGCGCTCTAATCATTTGCATTATAATCTAGAGTAACTTAACTTGATACTTACCGGACGGCGCTCTAATCATTTGCATTATAATGTAGAGTAACTTAACTTGATACTTACCGGACGGCGCTCTAATCATTTGCATTATAATCTAGAGTAACTTAACTTGATACTTACCGGACGGCGCTCTAATCATTTGCATTGTAATCTAGAGTAACTTAACTTGATACTTACCGGACGGCGCTCTAATCATTTGCATTGTAATCTAGAGTAACTTAACTTGATACTTACCGGACGGCGCTCTAATCATTTGCATTGTAATCTAGAGTAACTTAACTTGATACTTACCGGACGGCGCTCTAATCATTTGCATTGTAATCTAGAGTAACTTAACTTGATACTTACCGGACGGCGCTCTAATCATTTGCATTGTAATCTAGAGTAACTTAACTTGATACTTACCGGACGGCGCTCTAATCATTTGCATTGTAATCTAGAGTAACTTAACTTGATACTTACCGGACGGCGCTCTAATCATTTGCATTGTAATCTAGAGTAACTTAACTTGATACTTACCGGACGGCGCTCTAATCATTTGCATTGTAATCTAGAGTAACTTAACTTGATACTTACCGGACGGCGCTCTAATCATTTGCATTATAATCTAGAGTAACTTAACTTGATACTTACCGGACGGCGCTCTAATCATTTGCATTATAATCTAGAGTAACTTAACTTGATACTTACCGGACGGCGCTCTAATCATTTGCATTATAATCTAGAGTAACTTAACTTGATACTTACCGGACGGCGCTCTAATCATTTGCATTATAATCTAGAGTAACTTAACTTGATACTTAACGGACGGCGCTCTAATCATTTGCATTATAATCTAGAGTAACTTAACTTGATACTTACCGGACGGCGCTCTAATCATTTGCATTATAATCTAGAGTAACTTAACTTGATACTTACCGGACGGCGCTCTAATCATTTGCATTATAATCTAGAGTAACTTAACTTGATACTTACCGGACGGCGCTCTAATCATTTGCATTATAATCTAGAGTAACTTAACTTGATACTTACCGGACGGCGCTCTAATCATTTGCATTATAATCTAGAGTAACTTAACTTGATACTTACCGGACGGCGCTCTAATCATTTGCATTATAATCTAGAGTAACTTAACTTGATACTTACCGGACGGCGCTCTAATCATTTGCATTATAATCTAGAGTAACTTAACTTGATACTTACCGGACGGCGCTCTAATCATTTGCATTATAATCTAGAGTAACTTAACTTGATACTTACCGGACGGCGCTCTAATCATTTGCATTATAATCTAGAGTAACTTAACTTGATACTTACCGGACGGCGCTCTAATCATTTGCATTATAATCTAGAGTAACTTAACTTGATACTTACCGGACGGCGCTCTAATCATTTGCATTATAATCTAGAGTAACTTAACTTGATACTTACCGGACGGCGCTCTAATCATTTGCATTATAATCTAGAGCGAGCTGTTAATAAAGTTTTTTCATCTTTCTATTGATATTAGTAACCTTAGTATGAAGGATTGTAGTTTGAAAGCTTTTCGCATTATTAAATTGAACCATAATTCTGTTCGCCTGATTTGATGTACTTTAAGAAGTAACCATCGTTTGATAAGGTGAGTTAAACCATCGGCGAGTGAGAGCAAAAAATCCTAAGATTCTCACAACCTGCTTAGTAAACGCTAGCTATAAAAAAATCCAAATTTCTCATAACTTTCTAAATAAACATAAGATAAAAACATTCTTTACCATGTACTAAGTAGTAAGTACTAAGTAGTAAGTAATAAGTAGTAAGTATTAAGCAGTAGTTGCCCCATGATCTAGAATGTAAATTTATCTAAACTAATTTGTTATGAAATTTTAATTCCAACTAAAATATTCGGAAATGTTAACTTTTTATAAAATTAATCATTTTACAAAGTCCTGCACTGCAATCGATATATATAAAAAGAGAGTTGTGTGTTGGTATATTTCGGACTACAGCCAAAACTACATATCGTAGACACTTGACCTTGGTGTCAAATTAAAGCTTGGAATCTCATGATGTGCACTATGGTGCTTTTGATATATTTAAGGGCTTAGGCCCAGGATCGTCCTATAGGGACCTATGTCAAGAATTTTGTGAGTGCTTTTAGTTGTTGCTATGGTTACCATTAGAAATAGCCATTGTCGTTACTAACAGAATGCAGCACAAAGAAACAACTAGAAAACGAAAAGAAAAAATTAATCTCCCGGGCAAAGCCGGTGTTATCAGCTAGTTATCTTATAAAAAGAGAACTACTTCAGTACAAAATTAGGTCGAAACGTGATAAGAGTTGGATCGAACAAGTTGAAGAGGAGTGCAGGTTACTTAACCGGATAGTCTGTGTTGACGCTCTCGAGTCAACCCGGGCCGAGCGGTGTCAACGTCCGCCACAGATAACCGAGCGGTCTATCTTTATCTTTATTGGGTTTGTTGTGTCTGGGGTTTTGACAAATTTAATAAACTTATAAAGCTTTACTAATTTTAGTTATTGCACTGAAGGGATTATTAGTGTTACGCTTTTATATTTAATATGTTCATGTGGATCGTCTTTATCTTTATTGGGTTTGTTGTGTCTGAGATTTTGTCAAATCTAATAAAACTTCTAAATCTTTACTAATTTTAGCTATTGCACTTAAATGATTATTCGTGTAACGCTTTTATATTAAATATGTTCATGTGAATCTTGGAAACTAATTAAGAGGACATCGACCTCTTTTCTATTACACAAGTGTTTGGTAATACAAATCGCACAAACGAAATATTATATCATCAAAACAGTTTCGGTCAATGTCTAAAAATAAGCGAGGTTGGAAAAGCCACTTTTGGGCTGAAATGTTAATATATTTTTAACATAGCTTGCAACGAAATATATTGGGCCGTAATAAAACTTTCATGAAACTCAAATTTTATAACTCGTTTTATGCACCTAATACGAATTTGATTTTGGCACGCTTGTTTGTAAGCTGTCGCCCTTCAGTTGATATAATATATTAACTGTAATAACAGCCATTGATAACATGAGTTGTTTTGATCAATCAATTACATTCACATGAATAGGACAAACTGTATTTTTAGAAACAATGAATAATCTGATTTGTAAAATCGTGCAGTAATAAACAGTTACTCGACCACTCTGCTGCTGCTTCGCTTGCTAATACTTTTTATGATTTTTTGCTATGAAAGTACATCTTTATTTTGTGCTCAACCTTTAGAACTACTTCAAATCATGTTCATATATTTAGTTGTAATAAAAGTGAATCGAGTTTGGTCCAGTGTCAACGGATAGCACCTCTCTTATTAGCACTGTAAATTCAGCCCTCAGCTATATTTAAGTGGTATTCTTTCTTAAAGGTAGTCTCTGGTAAAAATCCTAAAATTAAAGGTAATTTTAAGTATTTAACCATGTATTATACTTCAGATGGACCTAAAACCCCTATTCCCAATGTCATTTATTAAAAAAAAATTTAGGGCCTAAAATTCGATTTTACCGATTTTTTTAAGGTTTTTATTTAATCGTTATTCCAAGAAAAGTATTGGACCTACACAATGTTCAAAGGTATCATTTTGTTAAGAATTAAATTTAGTTAAAAATCACATATTTTTAGTTATGTAAGACAAAAATTACTATTTTTAATTTTCCTTCAAACTTTGTACTTTTTCCATTTTTTTTATAAAATTTAAGATTTTTAAATTTTTTATCCACTGATCCAAACTTATTCAAAATACGTGATTATTTAGATAATTTATCTTAGATAACCCCAAAAAATTTGAAGACTGTAGCTTCAGTAGTGTTTTTGGAATATCAAAATTTATAGGTCTATGCTAGATACAGTCAAAATGCTACTTTCGGTAATCGCGAAGGTGATCGCGAGTTTTCTAAGGCAGTGTTTCATGGAAATATGTGCCAAAATAAAGCAAAAAATTATATCTATTGATACATTTACAATTTATATAATGGTTACATATTAAATATGACACAGTAACAATATAAGAGTGTCAAAATAATTTTTTTACACGAAAATAATACGAAAACCGCGAATTTTGTTTTTCTACATAGCAACGTATAATATGAATTTTATGGCATAATAAAGTTGATAAAAACTATGAAATGCTGTTTTTTGTATTCAGGAATAAACAAGTAAAATTAGGTTTTAAAATGTGAAATTTTCAAGATTTTGGCCATTTTTTCCAGAGACTCCCCTTACTTCGGAGACGAATTGGCTAATCTAAATAGATGAACATTAAATTACACCTCAAACTCTAAACTCCCTCCAGCCATAATCGAGTTGGGACTCCGAAAAGAAACCCCTCTCGTTAATTTCGTAACAGTTGATGACGTCAACTTCTAGTATCATAGGTGCTGAGCTACTGACTGAAAATAAAAAGTAGGAAGCTGAGAACAAGTGTTTCCGGCGAATAATGTTCTAATCTCTCAAGAGCTCGCGAGTGAATTACACCACGACATTGTTGAACGCACAGAAGCCAACACATTGTTGTCAGATAAGAGGCAAGTTGTTAACATCTTAACAGTTTGTTTCGATTATAGACTTCTGCTGAAACATTTTAGGTCAAGCCCAATCATACTACTTGTGAAGTTTGAATGTTTGGATTGGTTGACAAGTTAAGTTTGACCTAAATGAGACATTGAGTGTTAGCTACAAAACCTAGTTTGCTTTATTGGACCTTATTATTTTATGTTTCTTTCAAGCAAGTGATTAAGTTATTGGACTAGTGTACCGCTGTGTTTATCAGGAAGTATTTATTAAAATATCGAGGGTTCAAGCAGCTTTTTCTAAAAACTTGTATTGATTCTTAAATTCCTTTACTAATTCATTGCCATTGATGAAGACATAAAGCCCTGGGATAACAGTGAAATGCATGTTGGTGTAAGTGAAATTTTAGTAAAACATCTATATTGTATATCAATTCAAACCAGACAAAGTTTGCAATAACAATAAAAAAATTGTTGTTTTTCAATATTCAGTTCATTGCCTTTAACATACTGAAAGAAAAAAATTCACTTAGAACTAACTTGTATAAAATGCCTGATTATATAACTTATATAGATAGACTTTATATAAAATGCCTGATTTGTGAGTATATTAATAAAACCACCATTAGAAAGCTTAACGAAATATAACAAAAGAATGCTTATCAATTGTACTTAGAACTAACTTGTATAAAATGCCTGATTATATAATGCCTGATTTGTGAGTATATTAATAAAACCACCATTAGAGAGCTTAATGAAATATCTTTTATTCATTGATTTTGCTTGAAAAAGTTATGGCAGCATTCATTTAACTACAAGAATAGAATAGAATAGAATAGAATAGAATAGAATAGAATAGAATAGAATAAATTTTTATTTTCTCAACATTCACTATTACAAACATTGTAATACAATTTATTTTGCAAGAGTCAAACTCACAGTTTTAAATTGTCTATAAAACATCTAATCCCTCACACTTGCCAGGCTGAAATAAAAATAAAAATAAAAATTACACTTTTTGAGAAAATAAAATAGGGCCTCTTTAGGCAATGAGTGTTTTGAGGTTCCTTCACTTAATATTAAAAATAAAACAGTGAACAGAATTATAACTCATATAAATTAAAAAATAATAATTTAAGTCTCTACAATAACAGTGATTTAAATAATTATAAACAAGTAACAATACTATTCAATTATAAAATATGTATTTCTTATTATTTTTATCTATTATTTACTATGAATTGGAAAACCGTGGGAATAAATAAATAATGATAATAATAATAGTAGTCAATATTGTGATAATTCTTAATCTGGATATTAAAATCATGCTCTTCATTCCCTTCACTTATAAGAATTCAGAATGTAGAATACGTGTAGAATGTAGAAATGGCTGAATACATGTTTCTTGCATATTGCAATAAATAATGTCAAGAGCAAAAAATAACTTTTCTACGTGCACCACAGGGCTAGGAGGTATCCTAGTTATAAGAATGTAGAATGTAGACGATGTACATGTTTCTTACACAGAGCAATAAATAATGTCAAGAGCAAAAAAGAACTTTTCTTTGGACATCATAGGTATAGGAGGTATCCTAGTTATAAGAATGTAGAATGTAGACGATTTACATATGTTTTACACAGAGCAATAAATAATGTCAAGAGCAAAAAATAACTTTTATATGAGCATCACAGGGATAGAAGGTATCCTATTTATAAGAATGTAGAAAGTAGAAAATGTATGTTTCTTACACAGAGCAATAAATAATGTCAAGAGCAAAAAAGAACTTTTCTTTGGACATCATAGGTATAGGAGGTATCCTAGTTATAAGAATGTAGAATGTAGACGATTTACATATGTTTTACACAGAGCAATAAATAATGTCAAGAGCAAAAAATAACTTTTATATGAGCATCACAGGGATAGAAGGTATCCTATTTATAAGAATGTAGAAAGTAGAAAATGTATGTTTCTTACACAGAGCAATAAATAATGTCAAGAGTAAATGAAGAACTTTTATATGTGCATCATAGGGATAGGAGCTATCCTAGTTATAAGAATGTAGAAAGTAGAAAATGTATGTTTCTTACACAGAGCAATAAATAATATCAAGAGCAAAAAAGAACTTTTCTTTGGACATCATAGGTATAGGAGGTATCCTAGTTATAAGAATGTAGAATGTAGACGATTTACATATGTTTTACACAGAGCAATAAATAATGTCAAGAGCAAAAAATAACTTTTATATGAGCATCACAGGGATAGAAGGTATCCTATTTATAAGAATGTAGAAAGTAGAAAATGTATGTTTCTTACACAGAGCAATAAATAATGTCAAGAGTAAATGAAGAACTTTTATATGTGCATCATAGGGATAGGAGCTATCCTAGTTATAAGAATGTAGAAAGTAGAAAATGTATGTTTCTTACACAGAGCAATAAATAATATCAAGAGCAAAAAAGAACTTTTCTTTGGACATCATAGGTATAGGAGGTATCCTAGTTATAAGAATGTAGAATGTAGACGATGTATGTTTCTTACACAGAGCAATAAATAATGTCAAGAGCAAATAAAGAACTTTTCTGTTTAAATCACAGGGATAGATGGGAGGTATTCATCTCTACAGAAATAACTAGTTTCAATTAATTGATCAAAATGTACGTACTTTTAGTATTGTTTGTTAACAAGCAAATCATGTTGATGATAAGATTATAAATAAAATATCTTTATATATGTTACTCTATGGCAGGTATCGGAGGGATCCTGGTGATGGGACTGGGGATCATCATGTCCGGAGTGTTCATCCTGAGGGTGAAGCCCAACGCCAGGTTCGTGGCCGCCTGGATAGCCTTCACCGCCGTCGTCTACGCCATCGGTAACTATTCATTACCACAGTAGACACTGATACTTAGGTTGAAATTCATTGTTGGTGACGGTGATTTTATATTTTGATTTGGATTTTTACGGACATTTCTCATCACTGATTAGTAAAAAAAAGTTTCACGACGTTTCGAGATCTGGAATCTGATCCCGACTTCAGGTTGAAAAACCTAGAACATAACAAGATTAGTAACACATATCAAAATAAGGTTACGTACCTTTAAACTGTCGTCAATTCTCAGTAATCAATATTTATGATTTACTCAAGTTTCGGCATACAAGATGCCATTTTCAAAATCCAAATACAAGAATATATTCAGTCGTCATTATTATTTAAAATTTGGTACATTGATTGAAGTTATAAGTTAAAAAGAACACTGACATACACTTAACACTTAACACACTACACATGGTACCGGCCGGCACAAATACGAGCTCCAGACTCCTGGAGCCTGGAGCTCGTATTTGTGCCGGCCGGTACCATGTGTAGTGTGTTAAGTGTTAAGTGTATGTCAGTGTTCTTTTTAACTTATAACTTCAATCAATGTACCAAATTTTAAATAATAATGACGACTGAATATATTCTTGTATTTGGATTTTGAAAATGGCATCTTGTATGCCGAAACTTGAGTAAATCATAAATATTGATTACTGAGAATTGACGACAGTTTAAAGGTACGTAACCTTATTTTGATAAATTGCATCAATTCAGGAGGTGAATAATGAACAAGTAGTAACACATAGCCAGGATAACCTGGACAAAAAACATAGCTGAAACTGAGAACTAGCAAGCAGTCACAAAAACGTGGTCACGCAGTTTTTTTAGAGTTCTCTGTTTTAGCTATGTTTTTTGTCCAGGTTATCATGGCTGTGTGTTACTAATCTTGTTCTAGGGTTTTCCACCTGAAGACGAAATCAGATTCCATATCCCAAAACGTCGTGAAACTTGTTTTTTACTAATCAGTGATGGCAAATGTCCGCAAAAATCCAAATGTAAAAAAAATGATACTTTTAATTCAGCTAGTCCTCATTGTAGACATTAGTGAGAGGTATTTAAAAGAAAGATTTTCCTTTTCAATACCTCAAATCCGATATCAAATCCGGGGATCTTGGAGCGTATACTTCTTTTACTTATAAAATAAAATTTGGGTTGCGTTTAAAAAAAACCACCCTCTACAATAACTCAGTTTGATCACTATAACACCTTAGGGACTCCTTAACATATTCACTGTGAGCAATAAAAAAGAAAAAAAACTAATCTCAACGCTAAAGAAGTTTACTTCACTAAAACATATTTTTGTATGTGGTAATTTGTTGTTGCCGAAACCAAAGCTACCAGAAAGATAAGCAAGACATATACAAAATGCTATCATGTGGCCATTGGCGGATTTTTGGGTGAGCCAGGGAAGCCCCCTGATTTTTGTGAATTTTTTTGGCAATAAAGGAAAACATTTGTCAAACACCATTCCTTCAAATTTTGTTTAATGTTTCATTTGATTTACTTTGTTGTCATCCTATTTTTTTGTTTCAAATTTTTTCTTGTTAAAGTTTTGTATGAAAATAATGTCACTTAGTTATGTTATTCAAGTCAATTTCTTTGTTATTTTCCAAACAGGAAATCAGAACGGCTTATAATTTATAATAAATAATCTTATTTGAAAGCAAAAATACGTTTCATAAATTCTCAAAACATTTTTTTAGCAATCTGATCATCAATCATTACATTTTAACCTAAGATTCTTGCACCAATGAATTGTATCCATTTGTAAAATTATATTACAAATGCATTGTTACTCTTTATAATTTTATGAGCTACAACATTAACTGTAACGGTGTTTAGTCGAATAAAAGAAATATTTTATTTAAATAAGCCTTTAAATTGTGAGCATTTAAATAGGAGTTTAATTTTGAGTCTGAACAACCTCATATGTTAGGCTAGCTGGCTCCTGCAAAGATTATGGGTGAAAATCTGCCCGTATAAGCTTCAGTTCGAGCAACTGATAGTGGATTGTGGCATGACACAGTGTTGTGCCATCAACATAAGTGCTCCAATTTTCATGGCACAGCACTGTGCCACCCACAGTGGATGTGTTAAGCCACGGTGAGACTCCCCTGGGGCTCAACTATACTTCGGATGATTTATCCAACAGTTACACAGCCCCGTACCCGCACGTATCATTCGGCTAATGAAAACTAACATCTTCGGCCTTGGAACCGGTTATAGAAAACCCCTCGGACACTGTAATTAGCAATTTGTGCTTTAGTACATATAATCACTGGCGGCAATTCCAGCGGCCGTATTAAATAGGTAATGGGTGCTGAGCCATGCTATGACCTAACAATTACGCTGTCTGGATCGTTTTTGTATGCATTATCCTCGCTGATGCAGCTGGGTCTTATCGGCAATGGCTGTAAGCTTATCTTAAATGCAGATTGATTAGATGTAAAATAGTGAAGCTTGGGAGAAACAGTTTGTGGGGAAGATTTCAGATCGCTTGTTTTGGGAGACACACAGAGTTATGAAATGAAAACTGAAACATCATATCTTTGTTTGAAAAAGACTGATATACTCATACAAACCCAGTTTCCTGATTGAACAAAACATCAAAACATTTACAGACTTCTCTCTTTTTGAATTTCCTTTCAATATGTCGTGTTTTCTATAAACTTGTGCAAATTGTAATGATACATTTACCTCAACATGGAAGGTATATGGTAACAGTCTTTTAACTAATTCTATGGACAATGCGAGTGATACTTAAAACAATTTTCTCCCAATTACGAAAAAATTGCTTAAAAACTCTGTATAAAAATCGATCTGATAAAGTTTTTTTTCAGAGGCTTTGCAATTTAAATTCAACAAAAGTAACATTCAAACAATATTATGTAAGTTAGATTTAAACTGTGGTAACATGGAATGTTTTTAAAATTCATTGATTCTATGAATGGGTTTTTAATTAAGTTACACTTGATCCAGAATAAATTATTTTCTATTTTTGTTTATATTGATTTAATTATTCAAGAAAGACTGTTTATTATTCAAATGAATGCAAGAAATACTGTACTATAAAACAATTTTCAAGACTCGACAATAGGAAATACAAGATATTTTATCCCTGCCAAAATTTCATGCTACAGTAATATTCTTAATTTTCAGGAATGGGAATTCTGATGACGATCGGGTGCCCTATGGACGACTTTGCTGGTCTACAAATTGGAGAGGGGTGAGTGACAATTGAAAAGGCACCCACACCTGGTTAGAGTTATTTCAGAAATATATTTGACTTTCAAAACAGTCAATTTGAGTTGCAAATGATCTAAAAGTGTTGATGATTGTTACACTGTCAAACTGTCAGTGAAGCAAAGATAAAGTAAGTTGGTGTAATAATTTCACAACATCATTCTATATATCGATATCCAGAATGGTTACATTATTACATAAACAACAACAAAAAATTCAGTACTTTCTAAAAGAAAAATGTGAAAGATAAATATATTACATAGTCCTGTTACATTATTTTTTTATCAGTAGTTTATTTAGTGTCCAAAAATTCCAGACAAGAAATATGGTTGTTAATCAGAATAATCTGGATCAATAGGTAGTTATTGTGTTCATGTTTTATTTTTATAAACATTTTGTAATACTTTTCTATAAAAAAAAATGTAAGTTGGGGATAGTTTGT
This sequence comes from Flexamia atlantica, assembly GCA_035578135.1. Lineage (NCBI taxonomy): Eukaryota > Metazoa > Arthropoda > Insecta > Hemiptera > Cicadellidae > Flexamia > Flexamia atlantica. The sequence goes on along the minus strand of JAQJVK010000155.1, from coordinate 236,513 downwards.
CATAAATCTGTTAAAAGAAAAGAGAAAAGGGGAGGAATACTTAAAATTATATTAAAAGAGCTGTATTCATTTTGGCATATCTTCCATATTTTAAGTGCCTTAGATGAAGTAATCTTTCAAACTGACCGAACAGCGTAGTTTATAAGACCATTTTTTGAACAGTTGAGGTGTTTCAACGCTCAAGAGTTTTAGTGCTGGTTGGAAGACGTACATTGAGCATCATTTATTAAATTATTCACAGTATTTATTTCCCCCCCCCCTTGTTTATTTTTGCCCTTTAAATATCAGGGGGTAAACCCCCTTCGACCCCCCCTTATAATTGATTGCCACTGGTCAGTAGTTTGCTGGTCAATCTATGTATTAAAATATTAATGTAACCGTTCATCTAATTGCCATGAAGTTATTCTAAACATCCATGGAAATTCTACTTTATTCCAATTTCTTTAATTCCTTAGAGCTCCTAGGTTCCCCAAAGTGTCCCTTGGGCCTTTGGGCTTCCAAAGTTTCTGTGTTTAATCTTGTACATGATAGTAATAGTTACAGGGGATGAAATTGAAACAGGGTCAGCTGTAAAAATCGCAAACTTAATTGAGTAGAAGCATGAACAGGTTATAGTTTGATAAAATTTGACTACGGATAAAAATAAAAATTATCATCTACAGTGAGCTTTCGGGTGTGGTACGGGACGGGAGGTGATTCATCCCACAGACCTGCCTCCCCTCCACCACATATGAAGAACTATACAGATTGGCAACCTAATGCATTTTTTCGTGCCCATTTTTTCTAGCGGCATCAAGTTTGTTGGGCTGTTTTGCCACCTAAATTGCACCGGTATCAGAGTCATTATTGGCTATATCTATTCTTTAGGACCTAAAGATTTGATATTGATGAAATCATCCGTGAGACCAGTGTAATATGGGCAACAAAACAACCTAACAAATTTGATGCTACACAAAAAAACGGACACGAAAAAGTCCATTAGGTTACCAGTCTGTATACTTCTTCATCTGTGCCTCCACTCGTAAATGATGTATTTCCAAAAACATTCACCCTTATACTCTTGGCTATAAGGAATCTATAACTAAGTTAATAGCATTGAACTGTAAAACTGTCATCAGATGCTCGATAACTTTTTCAAGATGGCAGGAAGGGGGTGAGAGGGTGACAGTTTCCTCGAAATATTAGTTGTATGGCTAGTACTGCTGCTTTTGGGGGGAACAACCTAGTGCCTGCAGTTCTCTACCCCACACTTGTAAGCTCCCTTCAGTCCAACTATAACTGATGACCCTGCTGGCCCGAGCATAGGACATGTGCAACCACTAGTATAAATAGTATATTACGTATATATTACGTATACGTAGTATATATATGCTTTTGCTCGCGCAGGATTTTTTTTTTTGCGAATATGGCAAAACTTCCCGGCCGTGTAACGTACAATATCATACTACACAGAAAACATTTTTTTCATTCATAACGTACTCCTTGCATAAACATACCTCTCAAACCTTCAAACCTAACCTATAACAAACAGAACAAACATTTGCTACGGATGCAGTGCTACCACTACAATCCTCTAAAAAGAAACCAATAAACATAAGCATTAAACATCATTCTGCTGCAAATTAGCTGATTCTTTACTTATGTTTTATCTGATCTAGGCCGGAAAAAGTTTATCTGGCCAGCAATGGGTAACTTTTGAGCCAACATAAAGGAACTGAAAACAGATGTTACTGTGTTAGTATGATGAAAAATATTTTTCTTGTCTTTTATAAAACAATTTTTATAAAACCAGAATCAATTTCAGTTTAGGGTCAGCCAAGTTTGAGTCGCCTTGCAAGTTGGACTGCAACTGTAACATGACCAAGTTCAACCCAGTCTGTGGTTCGGACAAGCTCACCTACTACTCGCCCTGCCATGCGGGCTGCCAAAACTACACTCTCAGCAAGGACTCCAGCATAGTCGAACAGGTGAGAGCTAAAAAACATAGGTTTTTGTGATTCCAAAAAATCATTTTTTGTCTTTGTGTGTTAGCTTTTCTAGTTGGCCTTTTGGTTTGTAAGCTTTGATGGGATTGGGCCCAACATTTTTTGTCCAAAAGACGCTTCATGTCAGAGTTAAGTTCAGATTTTATTTCATGGAAGATGATGTTTTAGCTGACGTTTAGAAAATCATTTTACCGTTCAGAAAATCCAGCTATGCTACCTGTTTTGGATTTTTTGTAGATTAATAAATTGAAAGGATATCAAGCTTCCCTCTCGCCAGTCCCAAAGCCGGCTCCAGACATGCGTCAGCATGCAGAAAGCAACGATTCGCCAATGTGCCAGTAGTGCGGAGGGGTCTTAGTCTATTTCACAAGTGGCAAACATTGTGTTTGTTTTTTCCCATTCAATATCGACCTTTTTTAGACATCAAAGTGGATGAATATTTGGAGAAAGGAACAAAATGTATTGCTCATAATATCTTACAAGTGTGTAGACGTTTTCTCCATAATCGCCAAATAGCAAGACAATTAGTTCCCCAAAAGTCAACCATTCGGTGCAATCTGAATGATGCATGTCTGGAGCCGATTTGAGTCTATTGCAACCTTTGACATGATTAATACAGACAAAGCAAAGAAAAATAACCCTTGAGTGGGCGCATGCAGAGTTTTCCTCTGCACGTGTTTTTTTATCAAAATAAACAACCATAATGGGTGTCAGCAATCATGTCCGGCTCTGTACTTCACGTGCCTCATTCCAGGAATCTCCTAAACCTATTTATACCCCCCCATCCCATCTTTGGTACCTTGTTATTTGCAATTCAGGGATGCCGTGACAGTTTGCGGAGCGCCCTCTCCTGTAACACAAACAGTGATTCCTATTTTATACTAGAAAATTAAATACTATGTTCAATTGAAATATTACACCTATTATGTTGAACAATTGATGGTATCAACTATGAAATGTGATTCCTAATGAAGTTCATCTACATTTAAATACAATATTTCGTTATAAAACACGTAAAATAGGTTAAATTTGAGTGATTTAGTGTTGCGAGGTAAAACTTTGTATGCGCCCTATGCGTTTTACCGGTGAAGCGAAGAAGTGAAGTGAAGAACAAACATTTACTTTAAAACCCAAACTAATCTAATAGTTTCTACAGATTATTTTCTTGCGACACACAGATAACACTTTTGTGTTTAAAGTTCACAGACTGCTCGTGCATGGGGGGGGAGGTGCAGGTTACGGAACGCATCGGAGTGTGTGAGAACGAGTGCAACAACTTCACCTGGTACATCGTCCTCTTCTCCGTGTTCGTGTTCGTCCACTCCACTTCCGAGGTTGGCAGCATGCTGCTCATCCTGCGCTGCGTCGATCCCAAAGACAAAGCCATGGCCTTGGGACTGATACAGTTTGCCATCGGACTTTTTGGTAATTTTGTTATAGTTTTGTCATAAGTATATTGTCATAGTATATAGGTGTTCTTTGGTACTTTATAAATTGTGTAATCCTGAAGATTTCTTTTTTTTTTAGAGCAGTGTTGTTTTTGGAGAGGGATTCATTTGGGTAATAGCTCATGAGGTTCTATCACTTTTAGTACACCTCTTATTATCCACATTTATGTGGTGGAGTCTCAATCTGGATAACAAATAATCCGGAAAATTCGGAAGCACCATGTAACAACAGCGCTGATAAAAATTGCGATCGCAGAACTATCTTCTCTGATATTGTCTTTGACGTTGTTGGATTGCAGCAGCTTTCTTAATAATATCGCTTGTGATATCTCCTTATGATATCTCCATCTCCCAATGTAAAAATCACATTGCTACATAATGACATTAATACAGTATTTCTGTTTTCTCAGGCCTATATTGTACAAGGGCACTTTCATCCCCTTGACTGGGACACTAGCTTCCTAGGACACTCGCATAACATTGAATCAAATGAGAGTGTCCCGCGAGCTATTATACTCGGACACAGTTGACAGAAAGTGAGACACAAAACTACATCTGAAGTGTGCCTCAGCTGTGTCCGAGGGCAAGACGCTGACGAGACACATGCGAGGCGCAGTTTGTGTCTCAGCGTCTCCGCCACCGGCGTCTCTAGTCTTCATAACATTGAGTCTTATGGGAATGTATGCTTTGAAACACAGTGTCCCGGACACCGATTGCAGCGCAACACCGAAAGTGGTCGTTTTGATATAAAAGTCACTTCAGTTCGCAGATATTCTATGACCGGTTAAGTAGTGCGCAATATATTGTTGTAGAATGTGTTTGTGTGAACAAAACTTTGAAGAAGAAGTAGAAGAAAATCATGAAGTCCACAACAAAGGTCTTGGAAGTGATCAAAGTAAAGAAGCAGAAGAAGAAACAAACGGTGCAAAAAAAAGAAGACAGTGACAAAAAATAAGAAAAATAATCAGGAACTTTTCCCAAAAATGCAAAAATTAATTGTTAAAAAATGAACACTGAACATTATATTTGTGAAATCAAAAAAATATCCATGTCTTTGGGACACAGGGTGGTATTTTTTTCAGAAGTCGGACAAGCAAAAGCAACTCTCCACTGTTCATGGTAACAACTAAATGATTTGGTGGTGGGGCGGTGCCAATGCGGTGTGTCAGTTGCATCTCAGCTGTGCCCGAGACACTAAATTGCTTTCTGGACACTTCCTGCACATAGGCAGGACGTCGTTGTATCAGCCGCTTGGGATGCAAAGTGTCCGTGTATAATACAGGCCTCATTGCACTGTACAGTACAAAGTACAAAACTGTTTTCATCCGATCTTATAGTACCATCACTCAGATAAATTTCATCGGTGTTACATGAAAACGAGACTTGCCTTCACGCGTCTCTTCAAATCTCAGATTTTACATTAGGCTGTAGAATTTCAGAGATTACCCCTTTTTTGAAGGTTCAGGTTAGACATGAACAAGACTACAAGATTGCACCACAATCATCATATTCTCATCTCTCATTTATATTCTGATTAAAATACACAGCCAGTGACGCATCCCAGTTTTAAATTAGTTGTTAAGGTTGTGTGATCTGGTACAAATAAAAACTAATTTGGTCTGTAAACCTGGCTCTGGTGTACATAGCTTTCTAGATGGGTAGGTCAGACAGCCAAGCAGTCTAAAGACTAAAGGAATATTTTGCTTTCCCAAGAGACAAGGATTTTTCTTTCCCTCTCCTACTTTTTAGAAGTTGGAATTCTTTAAGAAATTGCCGTCAAAATAAACATTATGTATTGCCTTAAATTTAAGGGGTCCAATATCTTGAGTGCTGGGTACAGTGAATGTATATGAGACTGAAGAGTGCTCATGATTGTGAAAAAATAAGGAAAACTTGAAGCGATAGAATAAGGAATATTTGAGGTGATAATTTTTTAAGTTTCAATCAATTTTGAGAGTAGCGGATCTAATCAGGTACTTTATAACTTGCTGCAACCCTCCTGTTTGCATCATTAGAAATGCAATCAGTAGGGTTATAAGCAAGTTACAAAGTCCCTGATTACATCTGCTACTCTCAAAATGGAATGAAAATTAAAAAATTATCACCTTAAATATTCCATCTATTGCTTCAGGTTTTCCTTACTCTTTCACAATCATGAGCACTCTTCAGTTTCATATACATTCAGCATACCCACTCAAGATATTCAACCACTTAAATTTAAGGCAATAGAAAATGTTAGAACTATTAACCAACAGATAATATCTATGAAGAAGTATTAGAACGTCTTTTTATTGGTGTTAATAGTTCACAGCTACTATAACCTCTCTCTCTTTTACGTGACCAATTAAATGACTATAAGAACTTGGACAAGTTGAGTACAGCCTCGGTATGTTGTCAGGTAACGTGCCTTGTCCCATCATCTACGGAGCGCTGGTGGACTCGGCGTGTCTGCTGTGGGACTCAGTCTGTGGAAAGCAAGGCGCCTGCCGACTCTACGACACCAAGATGTTCCGGATATTCTTCCACGGTTGGTATCTACGAGGTGTCAGTTTGAGTAGAAGACATAAAAGTTACCGATAACTGACTTTTCCACTTTTGTTTTATTATTAAAGAAATAAAAGGGAATATGGCTTTGAATTATGTTGCTTCTGCTGTGGCAAGACCAATTTTTAAATGTTTATTTGCAAGAAGTCATAAAGTGTATTAAATGTGACTATGCTGTTTACCCTCGAGCGGGCGCACGCGGAGTTTTCCTCCGCACGTGTTTTTTATGTTAAAATAAACAGACATAATGGGTGTCGGCGGTCGTGTCCGGCTCCGTACTTTATGCCCCTCATTCCAGGAATTTCCTAAAGCTATTTATACCCCCCACCACCCCCCCTTGGTACCTCGTTATATGCAATTCAGAGATGCCGTCTCAGTTTGCGGAGCGCCCTCTCCCATTACACGGACACTGATACCTATTTTTAAAATTCATAATAGCAATGGATTTGTAATTATTATTATTAATTTTTTGGACTTTTCCTTTTGCTTTTGAAAAAAATAAGCGAAAGGGAAAGTCCAAAAATGTAAATAATAATTAATACATATTTCGTACTAGAAAATTACTTACTATGTTTAGTTGAAATATTACACCTATTAAGTTGAACAATTAATTGAATCAATGATGAAATGTGATTCCTAATGAAAATTGTCAACATTTAAATACAATATTTCATTATAAAACAAGTAAAATGGGATGAATTTGTGCAATCTAGTGTTGCGGAGTAAAACTCCCCATGCGCCCACTCGTGTTTCGCCAGTGAAGCGCCCGCTCAAGGGTTAAGCATTGTCCTGAACACCAGACACTGCTGTAAAATTATAATTTTATTTCTCTGCTGTAAAGTGTATTACTAATTTTACAGAATACAGATCATTCTTATATCAGTCGCACAAGACAAAGTTTTTAGTTTGTGGAATCAGAACTCATCTCATAGTCGCTAAAATACAAACCAGACAATAGACAATAGACAAAATTTCTTTATTAACATATTCTTCAGGAATAGTAATAGGGTCACAAACCAGAAGGAAGATTAAATAAAATATCGGCTGTACAGAAGAATAACTTTGTGTGTAAAATATATTAGGATTTATATAACTTTTTGATTCCACATTTATTTAAGTTGCTACTCAATTTGTAGTGAATTTTAAATCAGTTCAAACATTTTTTTATCTTGTAATTGATCTGAAAATAATAAAATAACACTTTTTCCCAAGACCCTGTATAGGTGAAATTTAAAAGAATGTTTGGTTTATTCTGCACACTAAACATCTGAAGACAAGTAAATAGAAGCATTATACCCTGCTTTCTGTTGCGAAAACTTACCGCTGCATCTAAAGAGCGAGTATTTAGTAATGAGCGAGTGAGAACTTGTAATTAACCATAGCTGTTCCAAACTGCTATGAGCACACCTTCCCGTTGAGCATGGTTAAATTGTATATTTCATTACTAGGACCGAGAGTGACGTTTTTTGTATGAGGTCAAGTTTTACGACTGAGGCTAAGCCGGGTAATGACCGAGTGCTGCTACTTAAAGCAATCACCTTCTTGTCTGATTCATTTGTTAGACTGAATGAACAACTATCAATGTATTGAACACATTGAAACATTGGTGAAATGAGTGAGTTTCACAAATTGATTAAACCAACAACAATACAACAATGAATTCCAATTGATATCAATAACCGATAACGACTCTCGATGCAATCGATAGCTCACCATTGAAGCTGATGTAGACATTTTTGCGTGTTCGGTTCATTATAAGCTAACTGCTGCCGTCCTCGACAACAGGTGATTCTTTTTCTCCCAAGGGCGAAAAGAGTTTCTTTAGGCCGACAACACATGTAATGAAAATTGCTGTTTTTGCAGCGGTAGAGCAAAAAAAGACTTTATCCATGGATGCGATCATCAAAATTTGACAACTTCTTTTCAAAGATAAATCTACTAAGGAATCACTATAAGCAGCAGGTAAACAACCTAAACCTTTAATATTACAATTTTTCATCCATTTAGTAAACCCATCTAGACCCTTTTAGACAAATGCTACTATGATCTCCCACAGCATCCATAAATCTTCCATAATCTTACTTCCATTTTCACTCCATCCTTTTTCAATTTTCTTTTCTAAATACCATCACCTACACTTTTTACCATTTTACCTGATTGACAACGTCTTGAAGACTCTGATTCACCGATGATTGATACAAGACTGATATAGAACATAAGCTCAAGAGATTTAAGAGGACTGCTAGTTATAGATTACGGGTCTCATATGCCATATTTTGGTCAACGAGGCGGACACAGGAGGTAACAGGTAACATCATGAAAATAGTTTTTAAGTCCCTATTATAAAATGATAACGAAAATCATAACAGTCTTTCCATTATTTTTTTAGGAACCACGGGAGGCCTGATGCTCTGCGCCTTCTTCGTGGACATCATCGTGTGGTACAAGGCGGGAAGCATCAACTTTGTCGACGAGCAGACGACAGCCAACGACGAGGAGCTCAACCCCATGACGGGGAAGTCGAGATCGGAAACGAGCGTTTGATAAGTAAGTGATAAGTTTTTGATAAGTGTATGATATGTAACTGATATGTTTTTGATAAGAATACGATTAGTAAGTGATGAGGGTTAAATAAGTATTTAACATTTATCTTACCTTACAATCAGATATATATATCTTAGGGAGACCTAGGTTTCAGCACTGTAATACTATCATCACATCCAATTGTTTTAGGTCTTTGGTTGTAGCATGCCATAGACCTAAAGCAAATGGGATGAATGATGATAGCATTATGGTGCTGAAAACTGCTTCATAATATACATATATGTACATTGGATCACAAGGTAAGATTAAATATGAATTAATGATGTTTAACGATCCAGAGGCTTCTAATAACAAGGGTGATAAGTGAGGGTCATTTGACACTAGTGCAACTTGGTGTCATGCAACATTCGCGAAATGATGTTAAGTCCACCTATATAAAAATGTTTCAAAATATTTCAGCAAGAAAGGCAAAATCAAGGCTCCACTAAAATACATTGTTCCACTGTGAGTCGCATAAATGGCTCAGACGTTTTTGTGTGTTACCTGAAATATTGCACTAATGACTTTACACTTGGCGCATTATATCTTGACACTTGGGAACCCTTTACACCTGAAGCATTTGAAGTAGAGTGAAATTCATCAGGAGACTACAGCTGATACGCAAAGATGTACTAGCCTGAAATGTAAGCATTTTGCAACCGCTGTCAGTGTATATCTTAATTGTCATTTGTAAACAAAATACAGTTGATGTTTATAGAAGTTAGTTTTTATATTGTTTGTTGTCCAAAATCATTGACAATAAACAATATCTGACAGCTCCAGCAATGGATTAGGCCAAGGGTCAAGATATAATGCGCCAAGTGCATGTGACCCTTAGTGAGACATTTTTAACAAGAATGTTTTTGATACTTTTTTATTTTTGATAGTTGCTTCATAAACAAGTGATATGTTTCCAATAAGTATATGAGAAGTAAGAGAAATGTTTGTTAATTAAGTGCCTGATTTGATAGAAGAAGAAATAAGGTGCTTGTGAACCTTTACAAGCACCTTATTTTTCCTTCTATCAAATCAGGCACGAGTCCACCTGTATCAGGCCACCTGGTTGCTTATGAATGAATGAATAGAAAAAGTGTTTATTTTACAATTAAAGGAATAACACAATAGTCCACATAAACAGCTTAACACTTGACGAACAATGCGTTCTTAAGACCGTCTGCTCGGTTGGCTATTCTGAAATAGTCTATTCAAGAGTCCAAATTAACACATTACACACAGAAAAAAAAATATATATATAAATTGCAGTTGCTTATGTTGCTGATGCTGAGGATGTGCCTTTATAGCCATAGTTATGAAGTTACTCTTCGAAAATTAATTATTTAGCATAAATTATACAGTTTATCTTGGATAATCCAACACTTCGACACACTGGTAAATCCGAAGCTGCGCTTACTGGCCGATGACATCTACAGGACTGAATTTTTAATTCATGTTGTGACAGGAGTTTTTTGTCATCCTAATCGTTGTTCCCAGAGCCCAACCACTAGAGTGAGCATAATGACTTTCCAAATTTTAATTTCCAGAATCAAGCTAGGGTCCATGACATGAAGCAGTATAACATGACAAGAAGTCTATTTTGGCTGCAGCACCTGATATACCAGACCAACACACAGCTGTCTTTTCATTCTGAATGTATATGGATTTGCTAACAAAACTGTTTTCATGTTTCAGAAGTAGAGCCCTGAGGGACACCATCAGTTACCAAATTCAGGGAGCGTGCCATGATACCTCACCTAGCTCTAGGCCCACATAGTTCCTCCCCTACACTTGGACCCGTCTCAGCGCCGCTTCAAAACAGCCAGAGTTTTAATCCCCCGACCTCTGTTTTTAGCCTCTTTTAAAGAGATTTGAGAAACAACTTTCTATAGTTTAATACTGTAGATTCATTGTTAATGTGAAACATTTTAGAAATGATAATATATAAATGAAGCTAGATAGATAATTATGACATTTTAAATGTACCTTCTCTCAAGTGCATGTTTGTTATTTTTAAATTTTAAACATGCTCTCAAGATTATTTCTAATTTTTATAGTTAAAGAGTCACCTATCCGGGTGGTGAGTAGTGTTACTAATCATTTTTTATCAGACTTTCTAACTGTCACACATTGGAAAAGCCTAGCATAATGCACTTGCACATGAACAATACCACCAATGCAGGCTAAATTAAGAGATTTTAAATCAGAGATCAGAGATCCTCAGTTGTTAATATATTTCTTTTATCTGTCATGTAACTTTTTATTAGAGATATATTAAGATATGACTGATATGGGATAATTTTTTGTAAGATTTTTGTGATATTTGCCAAAACAAATTAGTAAAAACAAGTTTCTTAATGTTTTGGAACTGGAATCTTATCCCATTTCCACCATATTCCAGATCTCGAAACGCCATGAAGATTTTTACTAGTCAGTGATGGCAAAGTCCACAAAAATCTGAATACAATTATAAACACACCATTGAGGACAATGGATTCAAGAGGAGGACGTGAAGTTAAATATTACATCACAGATTTTTGTTACCAAATTTTTGAATAATGTTTTTTATTTTTTATGTAGTATCATTTGAGAATGTATTTGAAGTTTATTTTATCTCTTGTGTCCCTTATAAAAACTACGATGTATGTCTAAAAATATAATTTCCTAACAATCCTTTTTAATAAATTTTTAAATTTCGCAAAACCTATTCTATTTTTATCTTATTTACTTGTTATTATTCATCACATGGTTAATAATAATATCCTTGGAGTTTCTTGGTGGATTCCTTTACTGAAATCTGAATTTAGAGTGTTACTAACTTCCTGGAAAGAATTCTAATACTATATTTCTTATCCCTTAATTCATGGTTTACACAGGTGGAATTGGCGGCTGAGTTTAATTAACCAAGTCACACTAACTCATTTCTGGTTTTACTTGTATTTTGGTGTTTTGAGAACGCCTTTTTTGGTTTCAACTGTACATTTTTCAAAAACCAACCTGCCTTTTGGTTGTAAAGTGAGAGACTGAGATTTGAGGGCTAGCATTGGCTTTATACAGGCCATGGAGCCATGGGTTGTTATGGGTGCGCTGTGGGTTGCATTGCTTCAATCCTATAAACTTCAGTTCCCTATAGCACGCATAAGTATGACAAGTAGACTCTAATTGTGCAAACCAGGCTTTATGTACATAAAAAGCCATAAAAAAGTATAATATCTTGACAGTTAATTAGGGACAAGGATATTAATTATTTCACATTGATATTTTTGTACTTTTATAAGAAAAGTAGCATTCTAGACCACATCACATTTCGCAACATCACACAACATTGTGTTAGTTTGATAATTATTAATAGTACAAATTTTATGGCATAAAAAATAAGAGTAGGTTTTAATTATAAGACTGTTTTTTATTGTTTAAAGTTGTCTCTTTGTAAGGAAAGAGGGTAATGCCTTTAAAGTTCAACAAATATGAAGTGTAATCTAATGTATTAAGATAAATTCATAGAAGTGTTGAATACTAGATGCTTTAAAATTATGGGAAATAAGATGATATTTAGAAAAGTTACACATTTTTTAAATAAAATTTGCTATGAAAAATATTTTGATATGGATATGATATTTTTTGTACAGATGTATTTTATTGTTTTTTGTACAGACATTAAGGCCTAAATAATGTAATTTATTTGTATATAAAGCCTTCTTATGGAATCTCAAAATATACCTATCTCTAAGCCAATACTGTAAGACATTTTCTTTATTCAAATGTTTTCGTGGTATAGTTTCTTAAAGATTGGTAATTACATTAACTTTGATTTAGATAAATTTACAAGCTTTGGTAATCTATAAAATGTTTGTAGGTAGTGCATAATTATATAATTTATAGTTTAGTCATACAATTTAATAGCTTTTTTTTATTAGAATAATAATACAATTTACTCATCACAAGAATAATACATGAATGTTCTGTAGAGGATATGTGTTATGAATGGTGATCAGTTAGATAAAAATTGTTTGTATTAGATCAATTCTGATTCCAAAACAGTGAATACTTTATTTATTACAAGTTTTATACTTTTTTAAATCTGGAACAACTGCACATCTTCTGTGTGACTTGTAATATATTTAGTGTAAAGAGTTGTAATATAAAACCATGATGTACATATGATCGGTAGCTTGTAGCACTGTAGAATCTGAGATTCGATCCAGCATCACAACGGTGTATGTATCGTCCAATACTCGGGCTGTGTCCTTTTTTAAATAAGTTAGTTTTATATATTTGTTATAAATATAGATACTTTTAAGGTTTGAGATTTGACTAAGTTTAGTGCATGTTGATCAACTACAAATACATTTTATTTATGCCAATTTGAACCTCATATTTTATTTTGTGAGTTTAAACTTTTTTTATTGCTGTTTAGTTTATATCAGTTACAGTAATACAATTATTGAAGGGCATTTTAGTCATAATATTTTTAAATTTCATACAACGTATGAAAGGAATAGAGGAAGCAATGACAACGCATATTACCATTTGACTATGCAATTCTATAGTTTTCCTTTTCAGTTGGTAACAAAATCTTAAATTTAGTTACTACTGAAACAACAACTGGCACGAGTAATACGAAAGTAATGAAAGCATAAAGTTTAGTATCTAGATAGTCTGTGTCCACAGTTTTGTAAATGGAATTACAACTGTATTTAACCTTATATAAATCACTGTATCATTGCTTTTCAAATTATTATTATGTTTTTTTAATTTGTAACTGAAAATACGAACCGAGTCAATTATCAAGTGCTCATCAAGTGGAAATTTGACTCACAGTAAAAGTTAAATGTGAAAATTTAACTTCGATGAACTCAAATTGTCCATAAAGTCATTAAATATTACAGTTACATTAAACTCCCTCTTATCCCCCCCCCCTCTCCCTCTTATCTCCCTCTACCTTGGGACCGAGACCTTTAAGTAATGGCAATTTGGTTGGTTGTCAACATGCCCTAGAACCAGTTAAATACTTCCATATTGTCAAATATATAATGCCAATCCTGATTATATAGAAATCTGATTTTTAAAAATATTTTAATGATACATTGTCTTTTTAGAAAAGGCATGCGATGGGAATCATCGATAATGTCCATTTTATACTGATCTCGGCTCGTATAACAATATATTTTATTAAAATCAGCAGTCAGGGGTTAGGGGGGAAGCCTCCTATCCTAGGAATTAAAAAAAAATCAACTGAAATTGAACATAAATTTCAAGAACTCGGCCAGTTTAAATTAAAACTGTCTTTGTATACTTTTCAGTAAATTTATAACGTAATTTAAATTACTGTAATATTCTAGTCCTACTAAAAAAATTTCTGTACTCTTTCTACTATTAACTTTAAAATGCTAAACTATCTTTTTGGTTAATCAGCCTTCAGTACAACTGGTCAAAGAAAATATAATTTTAACATTTAATACCTTTTAAGTACTCTAATATTGTGTACTATTCAATTTTTGGTTGAGCTTCAATTCAATTCCAAAGTATGAAGATCACACACAGACACACGGTTCACAACTCTATGCACCCACTAAATATGCAGGGTAATTTTGGAATAAGTACCTAATTTCCCAAAGCTTGAAGTCTTTAAGGGTGTATGATAAAAATAAAATTTTCCAATTAATATCCGAATTTATAATGAATTATTTCAGTTGGAAAATTCAGATTCGAGAGTTGCAAAAAATCAAGGTAAAGAGTTGGGAAAATCAGGTGACCTCCCCTCCCTTGATTTTTTTGGTGTGGCGCCACTGAAAATCAGTAGGTTAAAAAGAAGTTACATCCAGGGATACAGAATGGTTGAAGTAATGGCTGATTAAAAGGTGGCCAAATAAGAGGGGGTTTGCTGTAATTTTGTGTTTGTGATGGAGCATTTCTAATACATGTTGTAATGTAATTTATGAAACTATACTAGACAAAGATTTGTTAACCATAAAATTCAGAATCTCCCAACAGTACTATTAGATCCCATTTTACCCAGAATTTTATATCGATGCATTTAAGCAGACAAAGAGATGCATAAATTAGCACGGCAACATGTTGATTGTCAAATCGATTTTGTATAGATAAAGATAAATGAATTCACATCTGTTCTTGATTTTTGATAAAATTCAATTGTCATGCAAGGGTATAGCAAGCAGGAAATATATCTATGCACTAGTAGTTTTAATTTTTTTTCAAATAAACTTGAATGACCTCAAAATCAACATTTAAATTTGAGTTTGAGGCATTTTAAATAACAATTTTAAAATATATTCCTTCCCCTCCCAAAATGGATTCTGTATCCTAATATTTTATGTACCATGTACCCATAAACTTGTGTGTAGGCATATACCCATACTCTTTAAAACATGTCTGTGATTGCCATATATTTTAAATTATAGTCTGATTTAGATTAAAAAAGGTTTTTCTCACTCAAAACAAAATTATTTATGTAACACTTTGATGAAATTTGTTGAAAGATGACTGATTGTTATGTTATTGAATACTAGAATAAAGGTAATTACATCAGTTATACATAATTTTTTACAAAACTCCTTTATACCTGTATTTGGAATTTTCACAAACTTGTCTTTTTGAGGATACAATAAATTTCTCAGAAATACACATTAATATTACAGGGTTTTTTTAATGCAACCCAAAACTTTATTGTATCAGTGAAGGATTATCCCTCCAAGATCCCCATATTTGACCCCTCTATATTATTTTCTATGGGAATACATAAAAAGAAAGGCCTACGATACACGGGATATTGGAAAACGATTCACAGGATATTCAGCACCTCAAAACAAATATAACAAATTTAATACAAGTAATTCAAAAAGGTACTTTGCAAAACGTGTTCAGGAATTTGATGGAGAGAGCATAACTTTGTATAAATGTCATTGGCGGATTGTTTGAACACATAATGTAAGCTAAATGTGATCAAACTTAATAGGTTGTATAAGATATAAAGATTTACAAAACAAAACTCATTCATATTTATATGTACATTATTCAATCTTAAAAATGGGTTGTGTTAAAAAAACACCCTAATTTATACACAAGTACACCAATAGTTACAAAGAATTACCAAGTCACTGAATGGTGATTAATTCAGCTGCTTCTTTAGTCTATAGTTGCTCATGACTCTTGAGTTAAGAAAACTGTTAAAAAAACACATTACCTATCAAAATTAGCTGACTGTGATTGTGACAATACAGCAGAAAGTCAATTGTAAGTTGTTTCATTTTGTAAAAAGAGGAAATAGTTAATAAACTGTCGTAAGTACAGGTACACTGAGCATTGCCTGGCGAAATAAAGTTCTATGTACAACCTATACACAGTGATATTTCCTCCATACCTTTTTCTTTAAAAGTTCTTTGTTCAGTCTAAACATTTCATTTTAAATGGTTTAAAAAGTTTTGTTTACATTTTATGTTGTTATTTCCTTACCAACACTGCAACCCGTGAGAGAGGCTCCGTATGAAAATTCCACAAATTTTGAATTTTTTTACATAGGTTTTTATAGGCAAACTAACCTGCTTAGAACACGTTTTAAGGCAGAAGATAGTTATTTCCAGATTTTGAAGGGAATCTATGGAGTTTTTTTTCGTTTTGCTTTATATAACACAAAAGTTATATAAAGCATATCCATGTTCTTGAAGGATAACTGCTAGGTGTTTAGTTTATAATAAACTAAACCAATATTTTTATAATTAAAAATGTTTCAAACTGTGATTATCTCATGATGCCAGGTTTGCTGGTAAAAGGCCTCTTAAAAGTAAAATTATAAAAATATTTATCAATTTATCATGTTGGTGTAATTTATAATTGTCAAATCAATAGTTTTTACATTACAAATGTTTTACAGATGTCGATATTTAATCAAAGTCAAATTTTGGAGAAAATAAATTTATGTTAGTTTAAAGTTTATAACTCACCTAAAACATGTTATGTTTAAATGAAAGCCTGAAGTGTGAGCAAAATAAACCAAATAACTTGAATAAAGCTAGAATTTGTTAATCAATGATCCCAACAAAATGGTAAAAAATAGAATATTTTTTGCTCTGAAGTTTACAATTCACTTCATAATAATTACTACTACATACTCTGTAGCTCAAATGAAAGCCTATAATTTCATGTGTGTTCTCAATAGGGATGTGTGAGTAGTTATTTTTAAAGTCAAGCCGAATTGAAAAAATATTCACGCGTTTCGGGCTTTTTTCGAGTCGAGTAGTTTGAGAGTAGAAGTTAACAGTTGTTATACTTCTACATAATTATCATATCAAAAATAAAATTATTAATAAACAACAATGTAATATTTAAGAACTTAACTTTGTAGTGTTCCTGAGTTAAAAGCAAACCTGTTTTCAATTAAGTGACGATAATTCAGACCATCTTTAATATCTCTCAATATTCAGATGTTTGCCCCTTAAAAATACAGCATAGGCCTAACCCAAAAAAAAACGAAAATTCTTTGTAATAGTTGGAAAAAATCAACGTTGGTTAGTTTTTTTTAAATAAGTTACCTCACTGCAATGCTTACAAGCTTTTTTTTAGATATTGACTCGGGACTGTAGCCTGTCATTGCTGGGTGGATAACTCTTTATTTTGACAGGATACTAATTTTTAGTCACCATGTTTTAAAGTACATAACTTTTTAGTGTTCCTGAGTTAAAAGGAAACCTGTTTTTAAATTAGTGACGATAATCAAACCATCCTTAATATATCTCAATAGGTTTACTTGATATTTGATTAAAATCCCTCCGGTAATACCTTATTCACATTGGGAAAATCGTTATAAAATAATATTTGAAATCTTAATGATTAAGCATTCCAGCCACTCGCTGGAGGTTCACCGAGGCCCTGGCATGCAGCCGCTAGATAACATCTGTCCGGAGGAAGCGAATTGGACGTTTCGCATTCATATAGCAATATCGCCAAGGCCGGTGATGTCATTTGGCCCGGGCCCATTCATTCATTCGCCTCCTAGCTGAAACGGTCATTTATTTATTGAGAGGTACCCACCTGAATATTCATTTAAGGTTCTCTCGTTCGTCTATTTTTCACAAATGAAGGGGTCCCGCCAGTAACGTTGTAAGCGACATAGAGTAAATTTTTCAGGAAATGGAAAAAACATATAATTCGGAACATGGAATGGAAAAACATATAATTCGGAACATGTAATGAAAAAACATATAAAACATGTAAACGTGCTTTATTTGTCATATATAATTATAATATCATTAAACTAGCCAAACTATAAAGTATTACAATATTATCGCACGTAATAAAAAAGTTATTACAAAAAAAGTTATTTTAAAATTGCAATAACGTTTTAAATGACAGTCGTTTGCAACGTTGTTGCCGGTTTGGCGCTTGCAACAACGTTTATTTTGGTTGCTTCTTTTCATTTATGTACGGTTCCCCAGCATTCCTTCTCCGCTTACGTACATTTCTGGTCCAACTTTCGAACTTAACAGGGAGTTTTTTACTACGATTTAGCCGATTAACATCGGGATGGCGACAGAACGGTGTGCGGTGATGTTGCCATTTTTGGCGGTTACAACGTTGCTGCAACTGCGAGACCAACAGCACTTGGTTTTCAACCTGTGTTAGTGCTGCCAAAACAAGAGATATCAACGAAAAAATACCCTGCACTGATGCAGGATGTCGTTTACAACCTTGCTGCATAAAAATCTCAATTTTGAAAAAGTTGTCGTTTACAACGTTACTGGCGGGACCCCTTCAAATCTTCTAACGATGAAGTCAGCATTTTTCAAAGTTTACCTGCTTCTTAAGTTTGTATTGGGTATATTTAAAAGTGAAATATTGGGGTGGATTTAAGAAAAATATGGAATAAATACTGCAGTTCAAATTAGAGTAAAGTAATGTCTGACAAAACGAAAAGAGGTAATTATACAATAGTGTTGCGAACATGTCTATAAAGAATTTAGTTTTAGACATTAAAAAATCATAACAAAACAGGTCCTGTAGATCTTGCAATAACGTTTTAAATGACAGTCGTTTGCAACGTTGTTGCCGGTTTGGCGCTTGCAACAACGTTTATTTTGGTTGCTTCTTTTCATTTATGTACGGTTCCCCAGCATTTCTTCTCCGCTTACGTACATTTCTGGATCTAGAGGGAGGGATCTGGATCTACAGATCTAGAGGGAGGGTTACTGTAAACCTGCATCCCCCTGTGGGGAAATTTTCGACAAATATCTTTTGTTGGTATTGACAGGAATTTAAGGTCTCTTAAAACTACAAAGTAACATAGAAAAACAAAAATTCTCTGACAATAGTTGGAAAAAATTAACATTGGATAGTTTTTGGAAAAAAGGTACCTCACTGCAATGCTTACAAGCATTTTTTATAGATATTGATTTGGGACTATAGCCTGTCGCTGTTGGGTTGACAATTCTTTATTTTGACACATTTGACAGGATATTAATTTTTGGCCACCATCTTGGATCTGCCATTTTTACTTTCTCCCCCTTATACATAGTATATGGAGAAAGTATTGTTTTCGTCAAAATTTTCTAATTTTAGTTGTTAGTTGATATATTCGTTTAGTGCTCCCTGAATCCAAAAAAGTGGTTTTCGGCGTAATGTCTGTCTGTCTGGTGTGTGTGTGTGTGTGTGTGTGTGTGTGTGTGTGTGTGTGTGTGTGTGTGTGTGTGTGTGTGTGTGTGTGTGTGTGTGTGTGGATGTAAACAAAGCTAGAGACGACACCAGTGCTCCGATTTTCATGAAATTTGGCATGTAGGAGTAAGGCCATGTTATCTCCAGGCGTATTTTTTAATTTTTGATTTTTATGGGTATTTACCCCATAAAAACCCATAAAAATAACAAAAATCCAAATTTCTCAAAAATGGCTCTAACGATTTTGTTAAAAATTTCATGGTGTTTAGTGCTTAAGATGACAAACAAAATGACACCACCCGCATGTCTGTAAAAATTCAGGTTAAGAAGTTATGGGGCTTTAAGTGTTAAAAAAATCATATTTTTCAAATTTCACAAAATCGGTAACCTCTAAAGAAAATATACTTGCAACTATTAAATTTGACTTGAAAATCTAAATGATCCAGTATTTTGAATCATTAGTTTACGTTAACTGGTTGCGGAGATAATTGATATTTTATTTCGGCGGTAAACGCAGTACGTTGTCCAATGTTATTCTTATGGTAAATATTAAAAAATCGATATATCCGTTATTTACTAACCGATTTTGATAAAATTTGGTATATGTGTGAAAATTAATGTTAATTTGTTTTATTTCACGAAAATATGTGTTTTCTGGTTTTAATTAACTTGAGGGGGGAAAGTATGTGTCAGTTTCCTGGTACCGTTTATTTATATATTTTTTTTCAAATGTAAAGCACGTGTTGTGACACTTTATTATAAATTAGATTTTTACTGATTACAATGCTGAAATCCGTTTTTTTAAATCACTATATGCTCAAAAGGAAATATGTCCCTATAAATTTCTTATAGACGTTTCATATTTTCAATATATGTTTTTATTATTTATGATACGTCTCCCATAGTAGTTAAGATATGTAGTTCGTTTTAGTCTCAAAATACTCAGTAAGCCGTAAAAAGTTAAAATTAAATTAAAATTAAAATTGTGTAATTGACGGATATTATTTATCAGTACATAATAAGGAAAACAATATTATCCGTTTTTCATCGGTGTCTGATTAATTATCTTCAGACTAATTAAATAATTTCTTGATTAGCATGATATGTGTTGTTGTATTCACTGGATGTAAATAAAAAAAACGTCTTACAATACTTAAAAATATATTTACACTTATCCTGTATTTACATACAAGATGGTAAATAAACAAAAATGGTGGAGAGACTTAGTCTCTCATGGGCCTGATGATGGTTGGTGTGACCAATCGAAATCGATCGCCACTTTCCACCATTTTTGTATATTTACCATCTTGTATGTAACACAGTATAAGTGTGAATATATTTTTAAGTATTATAAGATGTTTTTTATTTACATCAGTTCAGACTAATTGTTCAGTTTCAACTTGAAAACCATTTTTCCGTTTCTCTTTGCCTTGAAGTAGTTTTATGGATTGTTTGAGAGCCACAGTTTATGGATGCAGTTCAAGAATACATCAGCATTTGAAAAAGAATACTCTTGTTTCTTTGTAGGATGATATAATTAATCCTACAAAGGATTATCAATATTATGTTTGAGACGGCTAGGTGAGCAGTTAAAAATCGGAAATTAAACATAAAGTAGTATCTTTACCTACTGCAATCATCTATCAATTTTCATTTTTGTATTTAGAAATCATACTTATAATTAATTTTACACCATGACTTTTGTATCACCCCTTTTATATTGTGAAATAACCACGAATGGAACTTTTTTTTACTACAAAATCAAGAATATATTGTACTACAATTGGTCATCAGTCATTACTTCAAACTAAATGAATGGCAGAACACTTAAAATTATCTCATAAGATTAATACTGGAACTCTTAAAGCCTAAGGGACAAGGCCAATACGGTGATTTTAAAACGGAACAGTGAAACTTAAACTGTCTAGTTTGAATGGCACAAGAACAAAAAAATCAACATTTCAGTTGTGTAAAAAAGTTTATAAATAAAAAAGGAATGAAACAGTGAAAAAACTTGGTCAGGAAACAGTTGACTAGTTTCAGAGGTTATCTTCCGAATCTGAAACAAAACAAGAAATACTTTAGAAAATATTTTATTGTATTCAGGGCAGCAGTGGTAATTTCACATACTCATTATAAAGTAATAAGAAATACTTTTTAAAATAATAAGTAACCCTGATTACTAAGTCTTAGTTAATAAGCATATAAGTACAAAAGTAATGGGTTAGCCTTTGACTACTAACAACTATTTTTCAATGAGACACAAATAACATCTGAGAAGATAGCGTCACTCTCTTGATATAAAAATCCTCAAGGTCTACTATATTCAGCTGCCACTGAGAATCAGTCCGAAGCTTACTATTAGGCCGATGTTGCTGGAAGTCAAGGCCATGAACAAGGATAGTAAAAATGCAAAATGTAAATTACAAGGCGACGAAGTGCGTGTTTTGCGGATGAGAAATCAACTGACCGTAACTATAGTTACTCTGCCGACTCCCAGAAGGTGGATAAGCGATTTGTGAAAATTGCTGAGCGGTAGACTTGAGTGATCAGTGAGTAGTACCTGTTTAATTTTGATTAGTACTCTTGAATCAATCGAACTATTCTTTAGAAATACTAATCGTGATGATTGTTTCCCGAGATAATTTGCGATAAACTGGTTTCCGGGCATTTAAAAGAAAATGCAAAACATTCAAGATTACACTATCATTATTCTGTGAAACAAGAAGGAATGGACAATTACCTCGTTGGTCTGAAGGTGATCTGTTTTTGCCATCTTACAAACTTTTGCAATTACAGTATTAAAGTATATATGTATAATTTTAAGTGGTTTTTTTTTAAGTAGACAACTAATGTTTCAACAAAATAATACAATTTTGTTTCGGAAAACGTTTACAGGATTTAAAATTAAGACGATTAAAACCTAGAATTCAGTTAATTACATCCTACGATGTAATTCCGGCCCAAATATCATACGGAAGACAAAATGAGAAATTTAGAGTGGGTACTATTGTATAATGGCTTACACTTGTGATCCTTACTGGTGGTCCGCGTCTAATATGGCATGTAATATAGTAATATGGTTATAATTAGACATTCGGGACTTGTTTCTGGTAATGTGCACTGAATTAGAAAAATAAAAAATCGAACGAGCTTCTTCAGAACTTATAAATAAGAATGTTATACCATCTTTACACAAGAGTATAATATGCATTACATTAAGTCAATAACAATACAAATTTATCATGTCATTATGAGCCCCTTTTCTTATTCAAGGCTGGCATATGCAGGCAAAGTCAAAGCAGAAACAGGTGAAAAAGTAAAACAGCAAGTATCAAATTCAAGTTGAAACAAACATATTATTTAAAGATAATAAAAACGTATCAAGGCTCTAAAGGGTCCTTTGTATAAGCCATTTTAGGCAATGGTACAGTGAATTTTCTCAAATTTGTACTATGGGCAGTACTTAGTAGTTTGCTGAATGATTTTGGTCCACCCACATGGAACCAGGATTTGGTCTCAGGCAAACAAAGAAAAGGTATATTCAATATGCTACTATTTCTTGTTTCATAATCGTGAATAAATGTTTACAGCTGTGAGGATGTTTTTACATCGTTTCAATGGTTTACAGTCGACTCTCGATTGCTCGAAGTTTCACGGAACTTAGATTTTTCTTTTAGCTACGCGTAGTTTGACTTATAAATAGTCCGAGTTATAAGACTCATTCTTGATGAAATTCGATTGCAGAAGGAGTTCGAGTTAAATTCGAGATATAGAGCGAAACCAAACGAAAATTCGAGTTACAGAGGATAAGAACAGTGATGCTGGACCTATAATAATGATTTATTTATCACATTGTAACTTACATCGTGGTTTCGATTTCAAAGGTCTGTTGAAATACTTAGAAATTTAGACGTAAACTTAGAGTTTTGCAGGTGATATGCAGATTTAATTAGACTTACCTACTGTTATTCTAGAAATATAGGTAACTTGTATAAAGGTAAAATATAACGTTACAAATATTTCGAGTAATATACGGTTGTTTTTCTGCTTGGATTTTTTTTCCGAGGGGATAGGAAATATATCGATATTAAAGAATCGACGAAACGAAAAAACGACGAAAGCGCTTAAGTAACGGGGACGGTGGCGTGTCCTGTTACTAATCCAGCTACTTGGAGGTAACGAATTGTGGATAGTTGTGAGCGATGGCTTGTGGACGCGGTGTACCCTACTGCGGCTTAACGTTCGCAATATTGAATACATCGTTCATAGGACCTTCCTCATAAATAGTCCAGTTCGTAATTTGTAAACCAAGCAAAATCGTGGTTCGGATCCCACGTTAAAATGTAGGTCTCTTAGTTGCCATTGGCTGTTGGGCTATAAATTAACAGTCCTGTCTAAGGAATATGTTGACCTTAGACAGTAACAAGACTACAAGATCGCACCACAATCATCCTTCACTCATCTGTCATTCATACTTGGCTTTACCTGGGTAGGTCGCCATTTCAGCTAATGTACCTAATACATCGTTCATAGAAACGTCCTCATAATTAGTCCAGTTCGTAATTTGTAAACCAAGCAAAATCGTGGTTCGGACCCCACGTTAAAATGTAGGTCTCTTAGTTGCCATTGGCTGTTGGGCTATTAATTAACAGGCCTGTCTAAGGAACATGTCGACTTTGGACAGTAACAAGACTACAAGATCGCGCCACAATCATCCTTCACTTATCGTCATTCATCTATAAATAAAATTAGAGTTTTTTCTGTACATTGCTTAGAATAATTATGAAATTATTGGTTATTTTTGCGTTTTGAATCAAGAATAAGAGAATCCGAATCAAGTCATCTCAATGTTTCTCTGTTGGTAACGTTTAACCTCACACATTACACCACTTTTCACGCAAAAACTAGAGTGCTAGTATGGCTGAAACTTATTTTCTGTATTGTACGCACATATGAAAAGGTTTAAGACGCATTAAACTAAGCTTCTAAAAAGCGAATTTTATTTGATTTCGACCCTACAGGGAGGCTTATGAAGTTGTCATGGCAACCTAAACATTAGGTCATGAGGTTTTTGTTTTTTCCACCGGTTAAACCACGGTGATCAGGTAGTACTTCATAAAATACCTACCTGGGTAGGTCGCCATTTAAAGAAAAGCAGGCCCGGCGACAGGATTTTCGGGCCCCTATGCAATGTACAACGCCGGGCCCTAAAACCTGACGACCTTTTTATTTATTTTTTTATTTTTACTTGTTGCGTGTATTTTTGGGCCCTTTACTGGCGTTTCCGGCCCTTTCTCAGTCTTCCCGGGCCCCCTACGAGTTCGGGCCCCTATACATTTGCCCCCCCTGCCCCTCCTGTCACCGGCTCTGAAGAAAAGTATAGAAGTATAAAGTATAACCACCAAGACTCACCCTTGAGCCTGCGCGTTAGAGCTGGCCGACGACTGGGACTGACTCAGGGACGCACCGAAGCCAAGGGGCCCCGAGAACCCGAGGCTCTGGCTGGAGCTCTGGGCCTGCGAGGAGGCCGAGGACTGGGACCCTCCTCCCCCCACGTAGGGCTGCTGGTAGCCCCCGCCCCCACAGCCTCCGCGGCAGCCCCCCTCGTAGCCGCCGCCGCCGTAGCCGGGCTTGTGCTTGTGCTTGTGACCGTAGCCTCCGCCTCCACCTCCAGGGTATCCGCCTCCTGGATAACCTCCATAACCTCCTCCCGGGTATCCTCCGTACCCGCCTCCGTAGCCGCCTCCATAGCCGCCTCCGTAGCCCCCGCCGTAGCCGCCGCCCCCTGGGTAGCCCCCGTAGCCTCCTGGGTAGCCGTAGGCTTTGCTGCGCTTGGGCAGCGCTGCGGCTGCTCGCACTACGCGCAGTTTTGTGCGGCCACCTGAAATGTGAAGGTAGATTAAAAAAGATAAATTAAAAAATTAAAATTTCAAGTTTAGGATCTGAAGATAGGAACAGGTGATTGCCGAAAGGCGTAATCCACGTCAAGAGGAATATAGAACGAGGCTGATTACAGATATTTAACCTTTTAAACATTGATCAAAGTGATTCAGAAAACAACTAAAAAATGAAGATTAATTAAAGTTTGGGTAGGTTGAAGGATTCTTCAATCAGCTTTTTTTTAAGAAGATATAAGCTGCATTGTTATCCTATTTTGCTCGAGTACATAGACCGATTATCTGTGTCTGTGTGGATAAAGCTGTGTGGATAAAGCAAAGAATGATATATAGCCAGTTCATTAAACAGCGAAGGCAGTACTGATGAATATCACAAGCCATAACCACGTCTATGACATCATATAAGCAAATAGAAGTCCCTAAAGAGTATGTCACCGTACATATAGTTCTGTCAAAAGGGTTTGAAAGAGAATAGCTTTTAACCTGCGATTTTCGAGGTGTTGCCCTATTCAAAAATGCTCTGCTCCCGAAACTTGATCCATCAGTACTGAATGAAAGAACTGAACGTGAAGGAAAAGTTTTAAATAACACAATTGTAATTATGAATCTGTTGCTGTCAATGCCCATTTAACACTTCTGTGACAAACGAATATCTGTTAAATTTTAAATGGGCAAGTTTTGTCTCAACAATCAGAGCAATATGCATGATTTTATATTTATCGAATAAGAAACTCATTGCAAAAGAAAAAAGAACTAAAATGGTATTAGCTTTCAAAGTCAATGCGGTGTTAGTGTGATGTCTTGATTGAAAGTAAACTACAATAAGCTGAGAGAAAAAGTACTTGGAATGAGGTTGTGGCCCAGTGACTTTGTTTTGAAGATTAAGCGTTACCTACATTGTATTAATTTCTAACACCATTGAAAAAATTTCTTTGAAAATGTATGACCAATCCTAGCTTTGTTTTGGAGATTATTTTCTTCTAGTTGTGTTTCTAGGGGCTTTATTCTGTAGATAACTATCGAAACATGTGTCCAGATGATCTGATATTAGCAAATAAAACCCACGGCATTTCCAAAAACCTCGACTTGGATCCCTTCATAATGTTAAAGCGGTAACGCACTAAAATATATTATATCGAAATGCAACCACCACAGTCCAAATCGTCATTCACTCTACTATTTTGATTACGATATTTATTTTATACGTATATTTAATATTGTATATTATTAATTTAAAAGTAATTAATGTCGTAAAGAGTAAATGATTTAACTTTAGAGGTCTCTAACGTAATTTTTATGAGTTTAAAAAATGGAATGCACTCATAAAGTGTACATTTAATATAACCAAACTAAACGTAAAAATTTGATGATTCAAATAACTTTTAAAATACATGTATTTATATTATTATGGTCATTAATAAACGTTTATATATTATTTTCACTGTTTAAATTGGCTGAATATTGAGCGAGCCTATGGATACCCTTCGAAAATCCAAAGTCGATCAACATAAAAATTATGATTGTTCAAGTTAAGGAATCAATTGTTGAGTAATAAAACTAACGTGTAAGACACGGAAGACTAATTCCCATTAATGGAAAATAAACACTATAATATTGACTTTAAAAATTAGGTTTGAATTTTTTCAACATTAATACCGATGTACAAATGTAGTACAGTAATATATAAAATAAATCACAGTTTGTGAATTTGTGTTTCATTCCTAGATTTTTATGTATTACAAATTATTGTACATGATATAAATCTACTTTTAATACAACATATATAATATATTATATTTTTGTATTAAGGGTAGATTTACATCATGTAAAATAATTTGTATTGTATAAATATTATATAATATTCGTATTATCATTTGTGTAATTGTATATTTTATAATATAGTATTATTTTTTAGATTTATAAACCACGCGTAATATTAATTCCGAACTTCTAACTTTTGCATTACTTACATCACATTCTAGCATATCAAGTACACATCAAATTTCACTCAAACTTACCCTTAGCGAAGGCGAAGAGCACGCAGGCCAAAAACAACAGGACACAAGCCCTCATGGTTGTGAGCGCGGCAGGTCGGCGGGTGGTTTTATAATTCTCCCTCTACTGCCCGGTTTGCGGCGCTTCTACCGGTTTGACCATCGCAAGGATGCTAATTACGGAGCAGGTCCGGGCTCAAGGTTGCGAGGTTGCTCGCGTGAGGAGAGCAAAACGATGATACCACAAGTCGTGGTAATCGAGCTAAAATATCGATTGTTCTCGATTCAATTATTTCAAGAAACGGTTAAATACCCCCGTTGCAGCAGACCTGCATACTCAGCGAATTTCAAATGCAAAACAACGTATTTCAATCCAAAATAGCGAGATTTTACATGTTTTTGAAAGCTCCATAAGAATAACATGGGAAATGAGTATGCAGGTTTGCTGCTACGGGTATATTAAAACTGGGTGGTTTTAATTCAATATTTAGTTGATCTGAACTAGAAGAAGTCAATTACCAAGTTTAATCATGATATGTTGAGAAATAAGCGAGATATAGAATTTTTCTTAATCCCCATAAGGTTAACATTGGGACAACGTACTGTGTTTACCACTTTCAATATCTCGGTAACAAATGCATGGACATAGAGCAGTGATTCAAAATTCTAAATTGTTTATTTTTTTGAGCTGAATTCAATGGTGCCAACAAAAATTCGATTATTTTTATTTTTCTATGTAAAAAACTCAAAAAACCCATTTGGGGGGGGGGGTTTACCCCCCTTTACCTCCCCTTCCGGTAGTCCGATCGGGCTGGTTTTCGAACTCGTCCGAATAATTACTACTTTACACGTCTGTGCCAAATTTCATTCAGATTGGACCATTTTTACGGCCGCTATCGTGCTTAAAGACACACACACACACACACACACACACACACACACACACACACACACACACACACACACACACACATATATATATATATATATATGAAAATGAACGAATAGTGTTTTTTGCTTCTGGGGGCCCCAAAACGAAAAGTTATAATGGTCTCGGGCTTAGGTCTTACCATGAGTACTACGGTAACAGCTTCTTCTCTATAGGGGAAATTCGCTAAAAATAGTTTTAATTAATCGTACTCGCAAGAAAATTCCGCACTCGCTTCTGCTCGCGCGGGAACTATCGAAATCA
Source organism: Flexamia atlantica (assembly GCA_035578135.1). Taxonomy (NCBI): domain Eukaryota; kingdom Metazoa; phylum Arthropoda; class Insecta; order Hemiptera; family Cicadellidae; genus Flexamia; species Flexamia atlantica. The sequence continues at coordinate 208,208 of JAQJVK010000155.1, read as the reverse complement.
TACTACTTAAAATACTGTATCAAATCACTATTTTTATTAGGCGACTAGTTTTGTTCCTCAACTTCATCATACAGCTACAGTATTCAGCCGCAATAATTGATGTATTATTACATTGCAAGTCAATTGATCCAATAAAATGTCACAATCATTACAGTTAAAAGATATCATGTTGTTAGAAATGTTAAAATTTTTACACATTTTACAGCGTTTCAACCGGTATGACATATTTTAATTGCAGTGACAGTGACATTTTATTGGATCATTTGACTTTCCACAATGTAATGATACGTTGATAAATGTGGCTGCATACTAGACCCGATGAAGTTCTTAAGAACAAAACTATACGTCTTATAAGAAATATCGATTGGATAAGGCAATTTCAGTTTATTATTTATATATTCCAACCCAGGGACACAAAGAGTGTAAGTAAAATAATTAATGTTGTAAAACAATAATTTTATATGGAAAAATATTTCAGTTATTTGTTTAATCTAGTTATTCTTGAGAACCCCTATAACAAATCAGGGAGAGTGGTAGTAGAAAAGCAGACAATTTTAAATAATCTATTCTTGAAGGGAGGAATTATTTTTAATCGGTTCTAAGGCAAGAATCAATTTATCGATTCTAGTGCAAGAATCAATCTATAGATTCTAGTATAAGAATCAATCTATCGATTCTAGTACAAGAATCAATTTATCGATTCTAGTGCAAGAATCAATTTATCGATTCTAGTGCAAGAATCAATCTATCGATTCTAGTATAAGAACCAATCTATCGATTCTAGTACAAGAATCAATTTATCGATTCTTGTGCAAGAATCAATCTATCGATTCTAGTACAAGAATCAATCTATCGATTCTAGTACAAGAATCAATCTATCGATTCTAGTACAAGAATCAATTTATCGATTCTTGTGCAAGAATCAATTTATCGATTCTAGTGCAAGAATCAATCTATCGATTCTAGTGCAAGAATCAATCTATCGATTCTAGTACAAGAATCAATTTATCGATTCTTGTGCAAGAATCAATCTATCGATTCTAGTACAAGAATCAATCTATCGATTCTAGTACAAGAATCAATTTATCGATTCTAGTGCAAGAATCGATCTATCGATTCCTTTGGATTCGACCATCGCATTACTAGCCGCGAGGAGCTCAACGATGATATCACCGGTCGTTCTATAAACTGGTCTTTACCGATTTAGAGGTCGTTACAGTTGGTTTTTTTCTACTACGGGGTTGTAAAGGATGGCGTGATTTTATTCCTCACGATTTTTCAATTTGAGGTTGTTGTGGAGGAAAAGAGAGAAAAATTAGATGGAGATGGTTTTTGGAAGGAGTGAGAATTGCAGAATTTACATAACAACTAACTGTTAAAGATAGATTTCGTGATAGATATTTAAGACTTCAAAATGAGGATAACGTTTAATAACAATGCCCAATTTAATTTTTAGGCTCACTGAAAGTTGTCTTTGTTTCATCCATGGAAGCTTAGTCAATATAACTCTTTTATACCACATCAAACCTTTCTTGCGGGTTTTAGACATAATTTCTAAGGATACAAGTAAGTATTTGTGTTTCTTCTCTCAAGGGTAAAGTTTTTTTGGTTGAATGGATTGTAATAAGTAAACCAAAGACCATAATACTTTAGGTAGAACTCAAAAGGCATATCATTTTATATGGGAATCTTTTGTACTTATGTACGGCAATTTAAGTTTTACTGTGAGACAAGCGGAACTCTGAGAAACTGCGGACCCGTATAGGAGCCCTTGTTACATTGTTGCACCTTTACCTCACCTTCTTTACCTTGCCTTTGTGCATGCACCTTCTTGTCATAAAGATTTACGCGGTGGCATTTCCTCTGGTTGAACAGTTGCAGGCCGGATAAAAACTTAAATAATTTCATTCAATTTAAAATAGTTTGAAACATCTTTAGTCTACCATTTATGTTCAAATCTGACAAAATATTCACGTTGAACAAACGGGTTCCCTCCAAATAACTTTTTAATCTATATGGACTCAGAAACCTTTTGAAAGTTTGCCATAATATTGGTATGTTGATGTAAAAATTTCACGGAAAAATATTTTGAAGACATCAGTTTCGTCCCAACTCAATTAGGTTCATCTCCAAAGGCCCGTTCTCGTATTAAACAGCTAACGACATTTTAACGTGGACTGGTTATTTTTATTAAGTAGGTACTAAAAGGCATGACATCGTCTGCCAGGTTAAGATAGTATCATATAAGAGTCTACTTCGCCTTCATCTAAATATACTCGATGAATGAACTCCTTCAAAATAACCCATTAAACTAATTAGCACAGATTCTTTTCAGAAAACCATGCAGAAAATGACAAGGAAACCAGAATTCAATTTTCCTGCAGACGAGTAATAAGAGAAAATCATTATCTTCCCTTTCCGTTCTCCTGGGATTCCTCGACTCGTCATAGCCTACAAGGCTGGCGCTTTGTTCGCACTTTGTTAATGATTACACACTCCTCAGACAGAAACTCTGTATTGTTTACTCGGACCTTCGTCTGGGGAACTCCGAAAGTATCGGGACTAAAAGTGAATCATTCTTCTTTATGGCCGAAGTCCGCACTGTTACCTGCGCGACTGCCGCAAGGTGAGGATGATTGGGTTATAATTGAGGAAAACCGCGGGAATATTGGCCCTGACCTCAGGTGGTCCTGCCCTGACCTTGCATCGGTCTGCCGCTGAAGACCGCGTCTCGTGATACTGTAACTCACGTGCTTGGTAATAGCTTAATACGACTCACGTTTGTAGGTGTTTGTAGGTATATGTTTATAGAGTTCTGAAAATATTTTATATTAGAAGTGGTAACACTGGCACTGAAAATCTGTTATACCAAACTAGGAGAAATGTGTAAAAGTACTACAGACTGACAAAAGTTAATAAATCTGCTTTCAAACAATCATTGCAATACTCTGCTCCCAAATATTTTAACCAGTTGCCTCAATTTTAAAAGACTGTCCAAATCTAAGAACATTTATGAAAGAATTGAAATCTTGGCTTTTTTCTAATAGTGATATAAATTATCTAAGTTTCAGTCTAGTGTAAATATTATTAATCCATATTTAATTGTTAAAAATTTATGTAACTTGTTGTAATTTTATTTTAAGTATTGTTATAAGTACTTTTATTGACTAAGTAGTATTATTTACTTCACAAAAAAACTTTCTTAAACACACCTTCAGAATGTATTCTGTGTATTGTTTTTCGTTAAGTCTAACTTTTTTGTTATTTTATTATTTAGTTTGTATTACAGGCGCCACGGAGCGCGAGTGTTGAGTCAAGTGTGGCTGGACTCAGGAAAGTGAACATTTCATTGTCTATTAACATGTTACAGTTGACCACAAATACTGGACAAAGTGGTCAACTCATATTTCTCGACTGTACACTGTATTTTATTGTATTTTTTAAACAGGAATAAATTCATTATTTCATTTATTTCATTTCATTTTTTGTATCCAATCAGCCACACACCACATAACCTTACAGGTGGGGCTAAGGTTAAGATCCTTACGGCCTTCATATTAGGCTGTTCTGTTGTGGTTATGAAAGACAGTTTCAAATGTAAATTTTACAGTTAAAGCCTTTTTGACATGATACCAAGTTTTACGAGCTTGAATTATGATGAAAAAAGGTCAATCCATGGGCTGTATTTTACTTAACATCAATCATTACTATAAATATAAAACGTTTTAAACTGTTTTTCTCAGAGCCGTAATATTTATTATCTACTCTATGAGGACGCTCTTTTAACGCGTAATTGGATGAACTCACAAACTATTACAATTGCCGGAAATTTAACATTGGCGAAACATTGCGTTTACTAAACAATGGGAGGGTAGTTAATGTCAAATACAAAAGAAAATAGCAATTAAATATGTGGCATTATATTTCCCGTAAAGGTACATCACATGCTGTGTGGTTAACGATTCTTGAATTACTTTGAAAAAATGTCAATTATAACTAGTGGAAAACCCAAATTCACACGCGAAAAGTCCAGAGGAAACGTTCTTCCATTGTATTTTAATAAATCGTACACAAGAAACCCGCCAGAGAGCAGTAGCAGCTGATTCTCACCTGACGGGTATTTCTGCCGCTATAGTACCTGTATATGAGTCAGCATGTTCACATCGGGTAAATGATCAATGTGAGAAGTGTTTAAATTGTTGTGAGACTTTACAAAAAAAGACTTTACATTTGTTTAAAGTCAAAAGACTTTATTAAAAAAGTCAGACTATTATTTCATAATAAATTTTATTTTAGCTGGAAGCATCCACCTGTTGTATTGGTTTTACAGTCCCGGCGCCGCGGCGCGGTGGATACCTCCTTGCAAAGTGCCGCTATATTTCTTTACCTTTTCATCGCTACAGTGGTATTCCTGCCTTACGACGTAGGGTGGCTGCGAGTTCATGTAAAAAACTTATAAGAAACACTTTCTCTCCTTGTTTAAATGTTACTGGATGAGTGAGCCTTCCCACAAAAGAAGACGAGGTTGATGAAATCTGTCTTGACTGGACTTTCCTTCGGAGTCGCACAGAACACTTCCAAAACACGGTTGCCACTTGATCAGGTTGAGGTTTTGTTGGATCTTTCAATAAACCTTAGCTTCGCCATTTTGGTAATACGTAATGAAGTGGCTGGCTATTTTCTGTGAAGTGTAGTCCAATACTAGTGCTCTTTTGTCGGAGCAAGAACCCAATAACCGAGGCTCTTCGTCTTCAGGTATGTTTATGCTCTTCGTTTCAGGTATGTTTATGCTCTTCGTTAAGGTATGTTTTTTAAGTATATATTTTAAGGATGTAAACATTGTGTATGAGAAGTAAAAACGGAACCGAAATGCAGCATCATTGTCCTTGAAAATAAAACTGCTATAGGCCTAAAGAGTTGAAACCAATCTTTACCTACTCGAAATAGAGATATTGCCCAGTTGACTTGTAAACTGGGGTTATCATCACTGAGACGTCATTCTCCACTAATAAGATGATTGGCAGTTTAACTGTTCATGCTGAGTTTGTTCGATGTTGGCCATTCGATCCTATAACACTATAACACATAATACCCCCGTTGCAGCAGACCTGCATACTCAGCGAATTCAAATGTAAAACAACATATTTCAATCCAACATAGCGAGATTTGACATGTTTTGGTAAGCTCCATAAGAATAACATGGGGAATGAGTATGCAGGTTTGCTGCTACAGGTATATTAAAACTGAGTGGTTTTAATTTAATAATTAGTAGATCTGAACTAGAAGAAGCTATTTACCAAGTTTTATTAAGATTTGTTTAGAAATAACCGAGATATGGAAATTTACTTATTTCCCATAAGGTTAACATTGGGACAACGTACTGCGTTTACCACTTTCAATATCTCGGTAACCAATGGACATAGAGGAGTGATTCAAAATACTAAATTGTTTGTTTTTTTGAGCTGAATTCAATGATGCCAATAAAAATTCGATAAAATTTATTTTTCTATGTAAAAAACTCATAAAACCCATTTTTGGGGGGGTTTATCCCCCTTAACCCCCCCTCCCAGTGGTCCGATCGGGCTGGTTTACGAACTCGTCCGAGGGATTACCACTTTACATGTCTGTACCAAATTTCATTAAGATCGGACCATATTTACGGCCGCTATCGTGCTGACAGACACACATATATATATATAGATAGATAGATAGATATATAGATATATATATATAAAAATTCGAACGAATGGTGTTTTTTGTTTCTGGTGGCCCCAAAACGAAAAGTTATCATGGTCTGGGGCTTAGGTCTTACCATGAGACCTACGGTAATAGCTTCTTCCCTATAGGGGAAATTCGCTAAAATGTGCACTTGATATTGTATTAATCAAGAGTAGTTTTAGTTTTATAATGGTTGTGGCGAATTCAATTTGTGTACAATTCGATACTTTCGTGATTATTATTCTTTTGCAACCTGATTGTATAACTAGAATATAATGCCATTATTCCTATAGATTTCGCTCATTCAACATCTGTTTATTTTGAGTCCTGTTTATTCCGAAGTGTTAAAACTATTTTTACTTCCCCGAAAAGATGTCATATTAATCGCGATACGAGGCATCGTTTGGATATTGATGTACCCTTCTGCAGGCTATCAAAAACAAAGAACTCGTTCCCAACACTTGCATTGAAGATTTACAATCACTTGCCCACTGTAATGAGAAATCAAGAAGTTACAGCTTTTTGCACTGCCTTGAAAAAGCTGTTAAAAGAGAAGCCTTACTACAGTCTACAAGAATTCTTCAACGAAAAGTTGTAGGTATGGCAATTCACCCACCGCCATAGTACGTAGATTTAAGTTTCCAACTAGGAAGTTGTATATGTAGTGTATAGAGTAGTTTTGACGCAAACTATCCGGCTCTGCTGGTCTCGGTCAAGAGGGAGGTAATTATCAGCCTGATAATACATTCTGTTAAATGAAAATTACAGCTTATGTAAAATGAAATCAATTGGCCTGACTCTTTCTGGTATTACTGTTACTGCTTTTCCAAAGACTTACTTCAATTTCTTAAAGACGCCTTTGCAACAGTCAATGCAGCACTCTAGGAGGTTGTTGTATTACAACTGCTACGCACACGTGTACACTGCTGATGTTAAGTTGAAATACGTAGTAAATACTTTCCGGGTCTAATTTGTTTTGTTGTTGGCTTATGTTATTTTATACTTTATCTACCTCATAGACCATTGATCCAGAGGAGTAGCCATAGGTTGAGAGACCATAGATCCATGGCAGATTGCAGGTTTCTATGGCTTATCTGTGGAAGAACGTAGCGATCTAGGCAAAGGTGTGAGCCACTTGCGGCGTAAAACCTTGACAATACAAATAAGTGCTTACGTGCTCCTCTTCGTTCCGTTGACCCCGTAGTGATAGGGCATGGGATACGTCAAAAGAATATAATTGTGCTTACTTTTAAATAACATGAAATAAGTAGAAGTTAATAATTTAAGTTGTTTAGTGTAAAAGTTCATCCACCTCATATACAGATTTGTCAATTAAAAAAGACTCTAGCCTATTCTTAAAAATACTCAGGTTTGGACTGTTTACAATGTTGTATGGAAGCGACTGCAATAACTTATTGCCTATGTATGAGGGCTGCTTTTCAAACAAACTAGTCTTGTGAGATGGCAAAACGAGATTTAAATCGAGTGTTGTAGGCATGGTCAAGGATGGCTGGCTGTCCATGGACCTTAGCATACAAAATTACTTCAAATATAAAAAGACTGGGTAGAGTTAGTATTTTAAGGTTTTTGAAGGCCTCTCTACAATGAGAGCCAGCTTCAAGGCCCGCGACGAGCCTCACCGCCGTCTTTTGCAAAGCAAAAAGTCGGTTGAAAGATGTTTTGTTGGCCACCCCCCACAGTATCACAGAATACCGGAGGTGAGTCTCAATGAGACCGTGGTAGACCAATTTTGAAAGACTTTTGATGCCCAGACGAGAGAAATCTCTGAGAGAAAAATTGAAGATGACATTTTTTAGTGTTTCACGAAAACAAACTTGCGGTCAACGCAGTGAAAACAAACTTCATGCATATTCAAACAACCCAAAACTCAAATCTCAGTTAAACTCAGTTCAAATAGGTGATTATTAAATAGCTTCGTACTGCTTTGAAGCTTTGATACCGTCAAAGTCCACCGGATTCATTTGCCACGATAGTTAATTAATCAACAATCTGCAGTTCTATGATTGCTTGGTACTCAATCAACTCATCAAAGCTGCTGACGACCCAAGGTCGTCAGCAGCTTTAAGATTAACATACGATCATAAAAAGTGCATCTAGGCCATGGACTGTTGTTAAATAGAAGGCGATGTTTTTGTTAAGAGTTAATCCTGGAATTACTGTAATAACATTGAGTAGTTTTTGTAAGAAGGTCTTAACCTAAATAATGTGAAGTGCACCCAGTTAAAGACTAAATGTGAGGACTATTTGTCATTTCACATAGAAACTGATAAGGTAGATTTTGATTACGTTCTCCAGGATGAATTGCGGCAAGAGGGATGCTTGATTGCTCTGTTCAGAGGTCGACTGCTACAAGACCTTGTACTCAACACTGCAGCTGAAGAGACAAGAGAATCGTCTGAGCTTCCGGGCAAATTCCAGTCAGACTCAGACTGACTCGATGGAGGCTCAAGTCGTCTTTGCAGGTCTGTAGTACCGACTAAGGATTTCCAGGACTGCTTTCAGCACAACGAAGATGCGGTTTCGCTGGAATGGAAAACAAGTTCAATTTTATGTTTTTTGATATTGAAGGACTAAGAGACAAATCTCTAATACTTAAAACCTTTGTAATTAACATTAATCTGTCCATTTTGTGTTCATCAGAACACTGGCTGCAGTTAGGTGAGGTATTTTAAAGCGGTGTTGCCAAAGTCAAATTTTGTGGACACAAACAATTGCCAACTTTCTACTGACTATTACAAATATGTAGAATTCCTTGAAAAATAACGTTTTTTTGTGAGCTCGCTAACACCCTTATTGTAGACCAATTTTTATGATTTATGTGTCAAATTACTGGACATTTTGTCAATATTTCCTGAATGCTGTTAATTTTCCTTTAGGTGAAAAAAGCGTTGCCCCATTGGGCATGTATGTTACCCACACATTTATGTGTATTTCTTATGGAAGGGATATGCGTTTGAATGTTAATAGAATTAGTGTTTACCTTGTAAATGGTAGGACCAAAATAGACATATGATATACTTTTCTTACAGATAATCGTCTTTAATTTTCAAATTTAATAGGTAATCCTAAAAGTTGATATTTTTCAAGATATTTAGGGGAAAATGGTACCTTCAGACTCCCCTCCCTCCCCCCGCTCAAGGGCTACGGACGGGGACTTTTTATTTCACCTCCTAACTAGTCCAAACACAGCTGCAAAGTCAAAAATTGTGTTCCATGCAATTCCCTCTATACCTTTTTTTGACCTTTCATTGCCTAGACTGCTCGGGTTCCCGACTGATCTTCAAAACCAAAACAAACCTGGGCTGGCAGCGGCGCGGCGGCGGCGGTAGGTCAGTGACTCGCTGACCGCAGCAGCTGCAACCGCGGGCGGTGCCGGTCTGCCGGTCCGCATTGGGTCAACAGACCAAACCTATCTGCTCACTGCGTCTGCAAATCAGCTAGGGCGTTATTTCGATTCCGTGCGACCTAAATTGGTTTTGATAAATACCCCCCGTTGTAGCAGACCTGCATACTCAGCGAATTTCAAATGCAAACGAACGTATGTCAATCCATACTTGTCATTTTTCATTTTTTATCATTCTTAATAAGACAGGTACCTCATGGAGGACGTTACCCTGAATATGAGTGAAGGATGAGTGCGATGATCGTGATGATAGTGGCGCGATCTTGTAGCCTTGTTACTGGCTAAGGTTGGCATGTTCCTTAGACAGGTTTGTTAATTAATAGCCTAACAACCAATGGCAGCTGGCTCCTGAAACAACCCTTCAAAATTGTATCTCTCAATGTATCTCAAAATGGAGATACAATCCCTTGTAATCTCCATTCGACATGTTTTTGTAATCTCGATAAGAATAATATGGGGAATGAGTATGCAGGTTTGCTGCAACAGGTATGTTAAAACTGGTTGGTTTTAATACAATATTTAGTAGATCTTAACTAGAAGAAGTCATATACCAAGTTTCATTAAGTTATGTTAAAAAATGAGGAAGGTATAGAAATTTTCTTTATTTTCCATAAGGATAACATGGGCAATGATTTTGCAGGTTAGCAGCCAAGAAAATGGAAATTTCGGAGATTTTAGACTAAAATACATTAGATCTCATCTACATGAAGCCACAAACCAAGTTTCATTTCGATATGTTGACAAATAAACGATATATAGAATTTTATTTATTCCTCTTAAGGTTAACATTGGGACAAAGTACTGTGTTTACCACTTTCAATATCTTGGTAACCAATGAACATAGTGCAATTATCAAAAATACGAAATTGATTGTTTTTGAGGTGAATTCAATGGTACCAACAAAAATTATAGTATTTCTTATTTTTGCCTGTAAAAAACCAAAAAAAAACATTTTTGAGGGGTTTATCATCCTTCACCCCCCTTATTCCGATGGGGGACGTTTTTCCCAAAAGGAAAAGTTATGATGGTCCCGGGCTTACCATGAGACCTACGGTAATAGCTTCTTTCCTATAGGGATAGCTTCTTCCCTACAGGATAAATTCGCTAAAACAGTTTGAGATCACCGTATCATCTAAAACATCACGCGAATGGATTACAGAATGATATCAATCGTTGCATACACGGTCTTATGTATGAATGTAGCATTCGCAAGTGTGGACGTTAATCCCCACTACGGAATAATCCATACATACGCCATCACTTATAACTATCCACAATTCGTGACCTCCAAATAGCTGGGTTACAGGACACGCCATCGTCCCACTCTAAAATTCCACAGCGTCTTTCGGCTTACCAAACAAAATATTCCATTCGCACTTTGTTTTTTACCCAGTATTTCTGACGGTGAGCGGTGAAGAAGGAATTAATGTGCTTTTATGGCAAATTTAAATTCGCAAGATGACCAAGACGCACCGGCCAGACGGTTTATGTGCAAATATGCGGTTGTGCTACAATGGACTCCTCGCTGCCAGATACATTGACACGTAGCTGCCGTGCATGGGTGCAATATTGCATGTCCGTTCATGTGTATACCGCAGCTATCTCATACTTATGCTGCAGGCTCGTTCATGCATTATTTCACGTGCTCGGGGCAGCGTTTTATGATTTTGTGTTGCCAAGAGGGCCGGTGGCACATCGAGTCAGAGAGGTCGGGATTTTGATCAGGAATCGAATTCAGGTACTTGGTAATGTAGAATAACATACTGTACCAAGATATGTCACTGTATGTTGCCAGAAAAAATTTATACAAGAAAATTAGAAATCAATAAACTTTTATTATCATTGTAAAAATGATTTTTAAATGGATTTATAGAAAATACAGGGTGTTTTTTTAAAACGCAACCCATTTTCAAGATTGAATAATGCGCATATGAATGTGTAATGAGTATTATTTTATTGATCTTTACATTTTATACAACCTATTATTTAAGTTTGATCACATTTAGTTTACATTATGTGCTCAAACAGTCCGTCATTGGCATTTGCATAAAGTTATGGTCTTTCAATCAAATTCCCGAACACGTGTTGCAAAGTGCCTCTTTAAATTTCTTGCATAAAATTTGTTATGTTTGTTTTGAGGTGCTGAATAGCTTTTGAATTGTTTTCGTAGAATAATTACTACTTTACATGTCTGTGGCAAATTTCATTCAGATTGGACCATTTTTACGCGAGTTATCTTGCTTAAAGACACACACATTAAAAACGCAACCCAAAACTTGATTTTATCGGTGAAGGATCATTTTCCCCAAGATCCCTGGATTTGACCCCACTATATTATTATGTTCTTTGGGGATACATACAAAGTAAGGCCTAAAAAAACAAGTCACAGCATATTCAGTACCTCAAAACAAACAAAACAAATGTAATGCAAGAAATTCAAAGAGGTACCTAGCAACACGTGTTCGGGAATTTGATGGAGAGAGCATAACTTCATACAAATGCCACTGGCGGATGTTTTGGCACATAAGGTGGAATAAATGTGATCAAACTTAAATAATAGATTGTATAAAACAAAGCAATACTTATTTCATATTTATATGTGCATTATTCAATCTTAAAAATGGGTTGCGTTTAAAAAACACCCTGTATTAATGTAGTAATAAATTAGAATAATTTTTTATGTAATAGTGAGATTGTTTAATATATCATTATTTTTTCATAATTGAACATAATTTTTTTATCATAACATAATAGCTATGATATTTACTGTACTTTATGAATCATCCGTATTTAATTTTTAACACTATTTAGTGAATAAATTATCCAGAATGTCTCGGTGATGTTTTTTTTACACCATGGCGACATTTACTTATAAGATGACTATTAATGGGCACTGTCCTAGGACGTAGAATAATTTCACTAGGAAATCCCTTAGACACAGCTAAATTATGAATCTGACTCTTAAATTTGTTTTTATTCTTTATACTGAACGACGAACTGTGAAGAAGACGTTTCAAAATATATGTAATTTACAGCTAATACTGTTACGTAAAATAACTCAATTGTTAGTCATTAAAATAATGTTACATATTTCAACATTTTAATTCCATAGTTCACTAAATAATTGATATTATAGTATATTTCACTACTAGTCACGAAAGTAGCCCGAAATGGTACTTTTGTGACGAGTTTTGAACAGTACTTTTCATCACGATGCAAATAAGTGACCAAACTTATAAAAAATTATCCAAAATTTCATAATTTAGTCATTTTTCTATAAGTAAACACGATACGGTTGAACTGTCTATTTTAGTTTATAAATTCAACTGGTTGAACTGTCAAATTAAGGAATTCGTTTGTTTGGGTACGGCAAAATTTTGTTTTGGTACGGAAATGGTTTGTTTGGGTACGGGAATGAAATGTTTGGGTACCAAAAAAGCAGCTGATCATTACTTGTTTTGACGTAAGGAGGAAATCGAGAGTTTTCGTAGATCTCAGCTGTACGGTAACGGGCAATTTTCGTATACAGAGTGATGAAAACTAATTTACCTTTACATTTTAAATTGTATAATACCCCCGTTGCAGCAGACCTGCATACTCAGCGAATTTCAAATGCAAAACAACGTATTTCAATCCAACATAGCGAGATTTGACATGTTTTGGTTAGCTCCATAACAATAACATGGGGAATGAGTATGTAGGTTTGCTGCTACAGGTATATTAAAACTGGATGGTTTTGATTCAATATTTAGTAGATCTGAACTAGAAGAAGCTATTTACCAGCTTTTATCAAGATATGTTGAGAAATAACCAAGATATAGAATTTTACTTATTTCCCATAAGGGTAACATTGGGACAACGTAATGTGTTTACCACTTTCAATATCTCGGTAACCAATGGACATAGAGCAGTGATTCAAAATACTAAATTGTTAGTTTTTTTGAGCTGAATTTAATGGTGCCAACAAAAATTCGATAAATTTTATTTTTCTATGTAAAAAACTCAAAAAACCTATTTTTGAGCGGGTTTATCCCCCTTTACCCCCCCTTCCGATGGTCCAATTGGGCTGGTTCACGAACTCATCCGAATAATTTCTACTTTACTCGCCTGTGCCAAATTTCATTCCGATTGGACCATTTTTGCGAGCGCTATCGTGCTTACAGACACATATATATATGGATATATATATATATATAATTTGAACGAATGGTGTTTTTTGCTTCTGGGGGCCCCAAAACGAAAAGTTATCATGGTCTCGGGCTTAGGTCTTACCATGAGACCTACGGTAATAGCTTCTTCCCTATAGGGGAAATTCGCTAAAATTAACACTGATTTCATTATGTTTGAAAAATAAATAAAAGTATTCCAATTGGTTGAAATTAACATTATTCTTTTGGAATTAACAGCTAAAAAGGACAGGTACTGCAAATATCTAGTAACATGCATCCCTTTCTGCGATAATATTTAAATTCGGATTCAATAATCAACAAGTGTGTATGAATCTTACTTTTGACCGATTTTTTAGCGAATTTCCCCTATAGGGAAGAAGCTATTACCGTAGGTCTCATGGTAAGACCTAAGCCCAAGACCATGATAACTTTTCGTTTTGGGGCCCCCAGAAGCAAAAAACACTATTCGTTTGAATTTTTAAATATATATATATCTATATATCTATGTGTCTGTTAGCACGGTAGCGGCCGTAAAAATGGTCCGATCTTTATGAAATTTGGTACAGACATGCAAAGTGCTAATCGATTGGACGAGTTCGTGAACCAGCCCGATCGGGACCACTGGAAGGGGGGGGTAAAGGGGGATAAACCCCTCCAAAAATAGGTTTTTTTGAGTTTTTTACATGCAAAAATAAAAATAATCTAATTTTCGTTGACATTATTGAATTCAGCTCAAAAAAAACAAACAATTTAGTATTTTGAATCATTGCTCTATGTCCATTGGTTACCGAGATATTTAAAGTGGTAAACACAGTACGTTGTCCCAATGTTAACCTTATGGGGAATAAGTAAAATTCTATATATCTCTTATTTCTCAACATATCGTGATAAAACTTGGTAAATGGCTTCTTCTAGTTCAGATCTACTAAATATTTAATTAAAATCAACCAGTCTTAACATACCCGTTGCAGCAAACCTGCATACTCATTCCCCATGATATTCTTATAGAGCTTAGAAAAACATGTCAAATCTCGCCGTGTTGGGTTGAAATATGTTCTTTTGCACTTTAAATTCGCGGAGTATGCAGGTCTGCTGCAACGGGGGTATTATTTAATTACATGGTTTGATGAATTTTAAACTACCGTTTACCCTATGAAAAATATAATGGAAAATAATATAATCCATTGAGTTTTATTTCATAAAAACGTTTTGAAAAAAGTATCTACTGGCTCAAACATTAACATTAACGTCGCGTGTTTGATACGTCATTTAATGTATTTACACAGGTGGTGCAATTTACGCGTGGAGCTAAATCTCTTTTAGTGTGCTCTACAACAACTAAGCTGACGGTGTTCATGTAATGGCTTGTTCTGTTTATTTTGTAGCTTTTTTGGGAGTCTTTTCTGGCCTGCCGTTTTTTGGGAGTTCTGTTCCGGCCTGTCCTCAGGTATCGTTCAGTCATAATACTTTGAATTGATGGTTTACTATTTCTGTTCAGTTTTACCTATAAATGCGTGTCCGTGCAAGGACCGCATACAGACCGCATGTACCGCATTTATTTGTTTATTGTATAATCCACGGTGGCCAACATCTTGCGGTAAGCTATACTGTTGTTATAATCAGCAAACAACTACACGCTGAAGTACAAAAAGAATCCGTAAAAATATTTTTATTACGAAAAATAAATGTAAACCATCTTTTAACTTTCTATTTTTCGCCTGGTTTAATTTTCACTCTGAATGTAGAACGATAAAATATAATATCTAAAATTCTTGTACTGAATCCACAAGCAATTAATTTTTTGCTCTAAATTAAAATATTTGGTTAGTTCTCTGGCGCAGCGTGCGCAGGCTCAAGGACTTTTGCGAAAGTTAAAATGAAATAGAGAAAATAAGAGACCTGAAAAGTAGAAAATACATATAATGAAGGACTTAAACAAGCCTTCAGTTCCTAAACACTTTCCTATTTTAACAACATTCATAACCTAACTTAACCTAACCTTTACCTAACGAACTTAAGGAACTTACTTAAGAACTTAAGAAAGCTTAACTTACTTAACTTAATTACTTACTTACCTACTTAAGGTAACCTAGGCCCTACTAACTTAAAGAAATTGACTTTCCTTAGAAACTTAAGGTTAATTAAGTAAGTAATTTTCCTGATGATATATAATTATGTATAACATAAAAACGCCTAATTCCCTAATTCAATAGGAAGATAATAACTGGGTTTATTAGTTTTATTTTTCTATGTTTATATTTTTTCGGGCGTCATGCATACTTTTGGGAAATTTCATGAACTTTATTTTCTACAGGGAATTCCATGCGAGCCCACAAATTTGAAGTTCGAAGATCCTCTCGGCACAGGACCCCTAGGTATACACAAATGACAAACAAAATAATATTATACGTTGATTCGAGTTAATAATGTTCTGTTAATTAAAGCAACGGTATGATAGTTGGAAATGTCGTCATATAGACAAAAGGAATCAAGCCTGTTGAAATATCAGCAGTTTATTGAAGTAGTAGTTGTTTCCTGTCTGCCCTAATCAGCTTTCTGCACGTTTGCATTTCGGCGGAGGGAAGAAAAGTATTCACTTTAATCCCGGCGAATGGCAAAGTATTACTTTACTCACTCATAACAACGAGTAAAATCCAACAAAACATATTAGGTGGGGGAATAGTCATTTGTGTGTTGAATGAGTAAAGTTAAACATTGTCTCACGATTGAAAACACCGCACCCGATCTTGCGAGGGTGATAATTTTTACGAGGACTTTTTACTCAGGAAATACACACAATATTTTCCCTCACCTGCAACAATAAATATTTTGACCATAAAAATTTATTTCAATAAATTAGTAAGTAATAAAAATATCCATTTTGTTTCATTCTGCTAACAGCGCCTGCGTCCGGGTATCTGCAACCGTGCATGCACCAGCGATCAGCTGATTATTGCAAAGTTCTTACATGCTTAATTCTTAGACGTTCTCACAGCTGATTGTTGTTAATGTTAATCTTATTTGATTATTCTTGCCACTAAATCAGCTGTTAGCCTGCATTCATTGAGCTGCAACATATTTACAGGAGTGCGTAGCAATTTTAAGGAAATTTCAATGTTCTTCTTATGGGTATACTTTGTCTCCCGCCGGGTATAGACCTTAAACCAACATAAAATTCAATTTTTTACAATTTCATATTTATTTAAAGACTTGTATCTCCAGCCCCAAATATGGCCTGCAGGTCGGATGAGTTTTAAAACTCCCTAAAAATGAGCTTTCATTTCAGCTATTGATCATTAATATTGGAACAAATTAGCTTGCGTTATAAGTCTTTGACAAAAACCAAATTTCGAAAAAAATGAATAGTCTTGTGGCTTTTAGTCTTATATAGCTCGTTCATCACTCTTCCGAATTTAATAATCAATAACTCAATAATAACTGTTAAATCACTGGGTATTTTAAGACTAAAACATGAAGTATACGTTAATTAGAACTGGAGATATAAGAGAAATAATTTAAAAAAATCAAAGTCCTGAATGCCCATAAGAAATGTTTGGGGCTGAATTTTTGTTAGCATATCTTTTTAACGAGTAAACATTTTTAACCGATTTCAACATTGTGTTCAGGGTAAAAATCTAGTCTATAATGACGTGTCATAACGCCTTCTTTACATTCGAAAAAATTATTTATATTCAATATAGCGGATCCAAGATGGCGGCCGAAAATAAGCACCCTGTCAAAATTATTAAGAACCAATCAAACAACAAAAATTAGTGGTGGTCCAAAGTCAATATCTCGAAAAAAAAACATTGATTAAAATGCAGTTGAGTGACCCCGCTAAAATCACGTTAAAAATTACAGCTTATAAAAGCTGTAATTTTAACGTGATTTTAGCGGGGTTCCCGTGGTCCGATTTCGGTAAGTTTTGGATGTGTTAAAATACACATTTTTAAAGTTAAATTTTATTAAAATACATCTTCTTCCAATTTTTGTTATGGTTCCCTAGGTCATTTTTCATAGAATATCTGGTCTATATGTTTTCTAGCAAAATGGTTTCTCTCGTAAACAAATACATAGAGAAATAATCTACCTTCATGACGTTCAGGCTTTGTACATTTGTACATAACTTAACAAAACTTATAATGAAATTAACAAAACAATTGTCCACTTTCTTGTCAAATACTTTTGATACTTAAATATCAAAAGACACCCCTTGCAATATGATAATCTTTCTGGTATTAGCGAAATTCCCCCTATAGGGGAGTACGGTAGCTATCACCGTAGGCGGCATGGTGTATTAAGCACGGGACCGCTGTAACTTTCATTTTGATGCCCCCAGACCCCAAAAACACCGTTCGTTCATTTTCATATATATATACACCTGTCCGTCGGCGCCATAACTTTCGTAAAAAAGGTCCGATCTCGATGAAATTTGGTACATACGTCTAGAGTGACATTTATTACTTCGAGTCCGAAATCCAGCGCGATAAGTTAACTCTAAGGAGGGTTTTTTGAAAAAATAAAATTTATTTTTAGGATTTAATATCTTTATATTATTTTCTTGTAAATGTAAGTGTCAAAATTGGATTCAGCTAAAAAATTAACAATTTAGCATTTTAATTATTATTCTACGTCCATCCGTTGCTGAGATATTGAAAGTGCTAAACACAGTACGTTGTCCAAAGTTATTTTTAATTTCACCCTCCAAAAAGTATAGTAACCCTGATTTAACAGATTAAAAAAAGTACAATTCTGAATATATGATTAAATTTTTAGGTGATGAATATGAACTTGTATGAACTTGGATATATGAAATGAACTTGTGTTTATTTTGAATAGTTAAGAGTTCATTGATAAAGATTTTGCAGAAAATATTTTTTTAATTTAATAAAGAAAGTATGAGATGTGGAGGGGGGATGTCTTGGTCTAAACTGCCTGAAAATGTAGCATAATACAGGGTGTTTTTTAAACGCAACCTATTATTAAGATTGAATAATGTACATATAAATATGAAATGAGTATTATTTTATTAATCTTCACATGTTATACAACCTATTACTTAAGTTTGATCACATTTATTCTACATTATGTGGTCAAACAGTCCGCCATTGGCATTTGTATAAAGTTATGCTCTTTCAATCAAATTCCCGAACACGTGTTACAAGGGGCCTCTTTGAATTTCTTGCATTACATTTTTTGTGTTTGTTTTTAGGTGCTGAATATCCTGTGAATTGTTTTCGTAGGCCCTATTTTTTATGTATCCCCAAATAAAATAATATAGTTGGGTCAAATCCGGGGATCTTGGGGGGAAATAATCATTCACCGATAAAATCAAGTTTTGGGTTGCGTTTTTAATGTGTGTGTCTTTAAGCACGATCACTCGCGTAAAAATGGTCCGATCCGAATGAAATTTGCCACAGACATGTAAAGTAGTAATTAACCTACGAAAACAATTCAAGATATTCACCACCTCGAAACAAACATAACAAATTTAATGCAAGAAATTTAAAGAGGTACCTTGCAACACGTGTTTGGGAATTTGATGGATAGAGCATAACTTCTTACAAATGCCAATGGCGGACTGTTTGAGTATAAAATGTAAACTAAATGTGATCAAACTTAAATAATAGGTTGCATAAAATGTAAAGATCAATAAAACAATACTCATTACGCATTCATATGTGCATTATTCAATCTTAAAAATGGGTTGCGTTTAAAAAAAAACACCCTGTATATGGTATGTTTACAATGATGAAGATTGATAATATGTTTTATTGAAATTGGCTGGAGATGCAGGTCTGCTGCAACAGGGGTGTTAATTATAAAACTGACCATATGATTGACTTGAATTTTTTCATGAGATTAAGTTATTTGTTTGTTTTGAATGTTTTGGATTCATTGATTATATGTTTGTTGACATTTATATACGATAACAAGATTACTTTTTTTAATTAAAAGACTAAGAACTATATAAAATACAAAAGTGTATGTGTTACAAATGAAAACCAGTGTGGTCTCCTTGTTAATTTTCCTCATGTTTAAAGCGATGAAATTAAATATACTTTTTTATGATATTATATATTTAACGTATTCAAACAATATACTTTCCTTCAAATAAGTTGAATGCTCACATATAAAAATAAATCCTATGGAAATTCGCTGAGTTCGCAGGTCTGCTGCGACGGGGGTATTTTTTTGTTTAGCTCAGCTATTACTTAGGACACCCTGAAACTTTGAAATCCAGCCATTTTTATTAGCTAACCATAAACCCAACGATAACAAATACAGTATTGTCATTCTGCTACGTTCCTATCGCTAACTCCATCATTTTACTTCAAAGGAGATTTTTCCTAATGAATGAAAATAGCATTTCTTTCCAGTTTCGTCAGTAGCACTGCCTAACGCAGAACAACATCACAGGATTGCGCAAAAGGTTTGGTTAAACTTTCTCCCAGGAAGACAAAATGTTTTGAGTAGATGTTTCGAAGACGCAAGGAAGACAGAAATAGTATTGTTCGAGATTTTCAAAGAAAAAGAGGGTTGGTTTGGAAATTGGGTAGAGAACGAACAGCCGATCTTAGCATTGGGAGTCGAGTCATGTGATGTTTCTGTGCTTAGTTCTATCACTTACCTCTCTTATGAAGATAGTTCTAAATCAAAAACAAAAACAAACACAGTACTGATTCGGGGGGATCCAATATCAGGACTGAGAAGGGATTGCCAACAAGTCAAGGTTACCTACATAAAAGAATCAAGAAAGTACGATCTGAAACTTGCCGATTGCTTAAATTACCAAATATTACGGCCGAAGAAGAATTCTGATGACGAGAAAACTATTTGGTACAACAATTGGAAAGAAGTATCTCTGGTGAGTATTAAATGGAAATATAATAATCAGCGAGCACAGGATAATAATATCTTTTCAAAAGCATAAAGTTTGCTACAGGTAGGAATAATAATCATTTAAAATCAGATCTGGGTCTGCAAATGTGCAGTGGTACCGGGCCAAGCAGCTTTCACTTTTTCTATCAGGTTAAGAATTTTTAATCATATCTCACGAACCACTTAACGTATAAACTTAAAACTTGGTATATGGATAACCACTAATAAGAACTATTTTTGTAAGAAGTATCAAATTTCTACTTTGTGGCATTTCAAAATGGCGACTGCTTTTCGTTTTCAAAGCTAAATATCTTAAAAACCGTAAATTTTAGAAAAATTGCACTAGATACTAAAGTGCTGCAAAATTTAATTCAATTAATGCTGATATTAAGGTTATAATAATCGGACTACTAATAACAGAGACAATTGTCGTTTCCAGTTGACGTTTAAATTATTCTTCCTCGCAGTGATGTAAATAGTCACATTGCGAACTAAAATTTCCCTCTTTGAATATTGTTTTCATTGTTATATTAGTTTTCATAAGTTGATTTGTTATAAATACATATTTTATCGAAGCGCTTGTTATAACTTAGGTGATCAGCTGATCTCTCAATTAGCTTTTAAGCTAGAGAGATTAATATTTATAACTGCTGTGTAACCGAATATTGTATTTAAATGAAATAAATAAATGAAATGAAAAAATAAGTAATAATAATGATTTAAACCAATCTTGGCTGGAATCAGAAAATAAATTAATTTTTTGCCGTATTCACTGGTATTTATTTCTTCGAGCGGGCCTAAGTGAACCACCGGTGGATCTGAACTACGGCTAATTTTAATTGAAACTTACAACGAAAGAGAAATCAGTTACTAAACATTGTTTCTAGGTAAAACCTCAAGTAAAATTGGTAAAAACATAGTATTTTAAGAAAAAATTTCAACAAATTTAGAGAATCTGTACATTAGTTTTTAAGCTGCAAGTCGATCTCTTAGAGGGACCTGTACCAAGAATGCCTCTCGATCGTTAGAGACGTTTTTGTCAAGACATCGAAGCAATTATGTCCTTGACTGTGTCAAATCCAAATTTTACCAACCAAACTCAAGTATATTAGGTTTATTGATTCCACCGTCGAATAGTTCTCATCATATCTTGATTATAGAGGTCACATGACTAAAATCGATTGAATGGTTTCTTCCGTTTTGTCCTGAACATTGGGTTTCCTCAGAGATCCTGCTTGGGACCCTTACTTTTCGTGTCGCATACGACTGACATTCAGGGTTTGCTGAGGTTCTCCCTCCACACTTTTGCCGATTAAACCAGTTGCTTCTCTCCGTCCTCCCTCCCGACAGTCCGAAGCGGTAATTCACATTTCTTCTGATTCGCATAGGATCGACGAATGGTCTTTGGATCATGCTCTATGACTCAACCCTCAGAAATACTCCCAGATGTTCTTCGGACATTTGGCATCACCGAGCTGTGTAGACTCGGAGAAAGGAAAGTTTTAAAATAACCAGGTGACTAACCTTTTCGTCTTCAATCCATAAATTTAATCAATTGGATGACTAGTTTCGGGATTCTATCCCATTATCAAATCCTTCGTCAAACAATAAAAATTATATAACACACATCTTCGTCAACATTAAAATCTTGACACAACACAAACACGGACAATTCACAGTACGAAATATAAACATTTAAAATTTACACGCGTGGCCATATTTGCATGTTTCCAGACTCTGGAGTCTGGACTCGTGTCTGTGGCCGGCCACGCGTGTAAATTTTAAATGTTTATATTTCGTACTGTGAATTGTCCGTGTTTGTGTTGTGTCAAGATTTTAATGTTGACGAAGATGTGTGTTATGTAATTTTTATTATTTGACGAAGGATTTGATAATGGGATAGAATCCCGAAACTAGTCATCCAATTGATTAAATTTATGGATTGAAGACGAAAAGGTTAGTCACCTAGTTATTTTAAGTCAAAAAATCAATCCAGGAGGCAAATCATGAATAAAAAAGGAAAGTCGAGTGTTGTCGTATATTAGATGGAAACAATTTGAATGAGTGTGTCTTTAAAAGTTTTTGAAGCTATGCTGGATTCCTAATTCCTATTAAACTTTTTAACCATGCTATATTCGCAAGATTGCTACATGGAAGTTAATAACATTGAACAGGTTGAGATAAATTCTTCCGGAATCAGCAAAACTGGAAATTACCCGCTCTACTTTGTTCGTCAATCTTTCACTGTGGTATATCTGTATTTGGAAATAGTCTGTCCCGGCGCCGGCGGCGTATTTACAGCCGGTGGCTGAGTCCAGTTGGGGTTCGTTGTGCCCCGAGCGTCGACGCCCCGTTACCTTTAAGGCCCATTTACACGTTGCCAGTGGCTGGCATTCTAGTTGACATGTTGACTGGAAGGTCACTGGCAAGCGGTGACTGGAATGCCAGCACACTGGCGCTTTACCGTTTACACGTTGACAGCTACTGGAATATGATAGTGCTTTTTCATGTTATATATCTTTTTCGAATTATATCGCATGCGAGTTACATCGCATTAATGTATCTAACAATATGTAATAAAAATATCGCATGTGAGGTATTTTTTATTCAGGACTTTTCTCAATTTTTCCCATCTCCAAATAGTACGTAGACCTCAAAGATTTAATTTTCTTTGGCACATCCTTTGCAGTAAAATTTGGCACATTCATGTCTTCCACTATGGCTTTCATCGATGCACTCCTCACATCACGATTACGATAATCTTTGTTGAACACGTTCCACAGATTTTCGTGTTCACGGTACAATTGCATGAACTTAAAAGTCATTTCTTCATTCCAACGATTTGTCATGTTAATTTTCACTTCAACAAATCAAGAATTAACCTGGTTCAACGTTCCAGCGACTGGAGGGTAACATTTCCTGTTTACACGCCGCCAGTCGGCTGGCGCCAGCAGGATTGTTTGGGGGAGGGGGAAACTGGCATGCCTGTAAAACAAAAATATTTGTTCTGCTGGCGCTGCCAGCTACTGGCGTGTCTGTGGCTAACTGGCTACTCCAGTGACTGGCAGGTCCTGTTTACACGGTGCCAGTCACTGGCATCCAGTGACTGGCAACCTCAACTGGAACGCCGACTGACATCGTGTAAATCAGCCTTAACAATCCCCCTATGGATTCAGCCGCTCGCGCTCGGCGCTAGCCACATACGGGGAAAATGTTGGCGCCGAGTTTGGAACCCGATATCTCTGGAGCGGATCATACGACTGTGCTGAAATAAACCATAAAATGAAGCTTATTCGAATACATTTTACTAGATATGCTTTTTTAAATTTAGAAAGCGGAACATTTTAAAAACGTCGCCTTATAAGTGTGTCTAGTAGTTTTGCACAAAAATCGAAATTTTAAACGTATATTATCGAAATAACCGCTTGAAAATTATACTTTAATTTCGATAGAGTGAGCGCAGATTAATTAAAAAAGGATTTCCTGAGTTTCAGAATTATATATTTTTTTCAATATGCCGTTGATATTTTAACAGCGTGTTTGTCACTAGTTAAAAGGAAAGTTGAAATGAATATTTAACTCTAAATTTTGTTGCTTACCTACCTTTTAAAGCTCAATTACTGGTTAACCAGATATTTTTTTAAAATAATATTTTTAATGTTCGTACGGTTGTACAACCTATCATGAATAAATCACTACATTTGTATTTATAGACGTAATTTAAATTTTAGCCTTTGTAATAACATTTTAATTGCTTAGCCACGCACATCTATTAATTGTTCACATTGTTTCCTTGCCTAAAAATCAATCTGAAAAAACAATCTGATTAAAAATAAAAAATAAAGTTTTTTAGATATTATTATTTTTATTATGGTGGTTTTACCAAGGATGGCCCAACAGGAAGCCATCAGACTTAGGCTATACC
Source organism: Flexamia atlantica (assembly GCA_035578135.1). NCBI lineage: Eukaryota > Metazoa > Arthropoda > Insecta > Hemiptera > Cicadellidae > Flexamia > Flexamia atlantica. The sequence continues at coordinate 184,090 of JAQJVK010000155.1, read as the reverse complement.
TTTCGTTAAAACTATAATAGTAGCTATTCCTTTTGGAAATAATATTACTACAATAATAGCCTCTTTGCAATTATTGTTCAACTAACTGCAACCGTTCAATATGGATTATAGTCAACACTGCCTCACAAAAGCATCGCAACTAGTTCATACGAAAAGGCGTTCTAGTTCAGTTTGACTTTAAAGCCACTGCAACTACGAAACGAGTGGCCGTGTGGGTAAAGACGAGTGCTTAAGAAAGTGAAGAATGCGTGTTCAATTCTCGGATGTATATTAATATTTTTTATTTACAAAAATCTGACATAAACCTAATTTATTACATTACCTATCAATTTACCTAAAAAAATATAGCATTTTAATGCTTTAAATAATAAATAAATGTGTTATTTAACTTTTTAGTTTAAATTCGACTTTTTACAAGTCTGTAAGTTACCACGTTTATTTAAGTCTATAAATCGGACAACTTTTACGGACCGCTGTCGTGCTTAGGGCCTACAGACGAATAGATATACAAATTGACTACCGTTCGTTTTTTATAATGATGATTATTTATTATACGTACTATTGTTTATGACAAAATTGAAAAGTGAATCAGTAAATTAACAACCGACTCATCATCAGTACACAAAATTAATCTTACTTTACAATTTGGATGACATTAGTTAGAAAGTGTAGGCCTAATATTTGCTTACAAAGAAAACTATCAGGATTATCAGAACAATTATCAAAGTAAAATAGAGACTAAGTCTTAGTTGTTTTAATAATAAGATTGTTGACAGTTCTACCATATAGGGTGTTTTTTTTAACGCAACCAAATTTTAAGATTGAATAATGCACTTATAAAGATGACATGGGTATGGTTTTGGTTATCATTGCATTTTATACAACCTATTATTTTAGTTTGGTCACATTTAATTTACATTATGTGTTTAAACAATCCGCTACCTACATTATCACAAAGTTGTGTTCTCTCCACCAAATTCCTGAACATGTTTTGCATAGTACCTCTTTGAATTTCTTGTATTAAATTTGTTACGTTTGTTTCGAGGTGCTGAATATCATGTGAATTGTTTTCGTAGGCCTTACTTTTTATGTATCCCCAAAGAAAATAATATAATGGGGTCAAATCTAGGGATCTTGGGGGGACTAATCATTCACTAATAAAATAAAGTTTTGGGTTGCGTTTTTAAAGAAATACCCTGTGTAAGCAAACGAGGGAAAAACTTAATTTTCAATTCTTCTGCGCCAGGGCAAGCGATGGCGGTAGCGGGGTGCGGGGGGGAGCGGCAGTGCGCTGAATCCGTATGGGGATTGTTGTGGCTCGCCGCGCGTGGGCATAACAATCCCAGTAGGGTCACTTGAAAACGAGAGGAGTTTCAATACCTCTCGAAACGTAGTGTAGTCTAAACACTAGAAGCGATAGGAAAAGTCCAACAAATTAAATAATAATAACAATCCCCCTGCGAGTTCGGCGCGCCGAATCCATAGGTGGATTGTAAATACGCGTCCCGACATTACTCCGATCTTCTGACTAGACTTCAGAGTAGCTCATTAAGGTATGTCTTGTATTAAAAAAAGATCGTGTCAGTGAATTCAAGGAAAAGGCAAAAATTCAAACATTATTGAGCGTATTAAAGTCCATTAGACCGTCCTATTAGGCAAACCACTTCACCTGAGGAGGTAGTTGTGTTCCAAAGTCAAATTAAAAACACCTTAGTAAATTTTATTTTAGTTTTAGTTTTTGTGACATTGTCTAGTATAAGTTGACGTCAGTTATCTTGTAAATCAGAGTTGTAACTTTTAAAAACGCTGTAAATTAAGTTATAATTTTTTTTAATATATTATTTTTTATTAATACATCAGTTACTCTGCAAAACCTACCTTACACAAATATGACATCTGATACTTTAAAAAGCCTTCTAAATGCATCGTCCCACAATAGTATACGAATGGATACAAAAGGTATTCCTACTAAAATAAAAATCGCTTGAAAATTGATTTTCTAACATATTGTTCCAGGATAGTTCTAGGTGTTTTGGTGAAGGTGAAGACTTTTACATTACTACGACACCAGCTGGTAAATTATACCTTTTTTACCCAGAGACTAATTAGTAACAAGTTTTGTAAAAAACTTTCTTTAAAAAGATTACTATAATTTGTATACTGTATATGAATTCTAGAAGGATAGTCAAATATTTAAATGTGTAAAGCTGAGGAGGCTACTAAAACTCAGCGTACGAAGTAGTTTTCTAAATTAAGAATAAGGGCTACGAGCTAATTAATTTAATTTAATGAATGCAAATTACATGTTTCGTGCTAATTAATTTCCTGCATGGGGCTGGATGAAATTAGAAATGAAGTAAATGCAAGAAGGACCACACATTCACATATTAATAATACCCCCATTGCAGCAGACCTGCATACTTAGCGAATTTCATATGCATAAGAACATAATTCAATCCAACATTGCAAGATTTTACATGTTTTTGCAAGCTCTATAAGAATAACATGAGGAATGAGTATGTAGGTTTGCTGCTATGAAATTGGAAATATCGGGGATTTAAGACCAATAAATATTAGATGTCATCTAAATGAAGCCACAACCAAGTTTCATTAGGATATGTTGAGATATAAGAAAGATATAGAATTTTACTTTTTTCTTATAAGGTTAACATTGGGACTACGTACTGTGTTTACCACTTTCAGTATCTCGGTAACCAATAGACATCAATGTATACAGAACCCTCTAAGTAGGGACACCTTACGGAAAAATGTAGTTCCCGCCGCCGAAAAAGAGATGGCGCCTCTTAGTTCGATTGGAATTGTTGTAGGAGTTTACGGATCAAGCTGACTTTCCAAAGTCAAGCAGCTGGTTGAAATATTTTGACAGTTGTATGTTATTGTTCTGCATTGTTGTGGACCTGTTTTTAGCGAATTTCCTTAAAGGAATAAGCTATTACGGTAGTACTCATGGTAAGACCTAAGTCCGAGACCATGTTAACTTTTCATTTTGGGGTCCCCAGAAGCAAAAAACACCATTCGTTCGAATTTATATATATATATCTATATATATGTCTGTTAACACGATAGCGGCCGTAAATATAGTCCGATCTTAATGAAATTTGGTACAGACGTGTAAAGTGGTAATCACTCGGACGAGTTCGTGAACCAGCCCAATCGGACCATTGGAAGGGGGGGTAAAGAGGGATAAACCCCCCCAAAAATGGGTTTTTTTAGCTTTTCACATAGAAAAATAAAATTTATCAAATTTTTGTTGGCACCATTGAATTCAGCTCAAAAAAACAAACAATTTAGTATTTTGAATTACTGCTCTATGTCCATTGGTTAGTATTTCGCTTATTTCTCAACATACCTTGATAAAACTTGGTAAATGGCTTCTTCTAGTTCAGATCTACTAAATATTGAATTAAAACCAGCCAGTTTTAACATACCTGTAGCAGCAAGCCTGCATACTCATTCCCCATGTTATTCTTATGGAGCTTACAAAAACATGTCAAATCTCGCTATGTTGGAATAAAATATGTTATTTTGCATTTGAAATTCGCTGAGTATGCAGGTCTGCTGCAACGGGGGTATTTTATTTATAAACATTCTCATTTTGACATTTTGGATAGTGAATAGAAGCGCCAACTATACGGGGCGCGGGGCGCTAACTATATGGTGCTTGAACTATTCCATGCATCAGCGCTAATTTCTGCTCTGTTTTTCGGCGGCGGAACTAAACAAATTATTGGATGTCCCTACTTAGAGGGTTCTGTATACATTGTAGACATAAAGCAATTATTTAATGTACTATTTTTTTTAGATCAAATCAATGGTGCTACCATAAAACGGATTATTTTTATCATCCTATGCAAAAAACTCAAAAAACCCATTTTTGGGGGTTTATCCTTCCTTACCCCCCCCTTATGATGGTCCGATCGGACTGGTTTTCGAACTCGTCCGAATAATAACTACTTTACATGTCTGTGCCAAGTTTTATTCCAATCGGACCATTTTTGCGAGCGCTATCGTGCTCACAGACGCACGCGCACACACACACATACACACACACACACACACACACACACAACACACACACACACAACACACACACACACACACACACACACACACACACACACACACACACACACACACACATATATATATATATATATATATTTGAGTATTTGAGTGTATCGATAAACTTTTGTGTTAAAGTCACTCTAAAAATAAATATAAAGTCTAATCAATTTTTTCATCGACATTATCTACGGTCTTTTCTCTTATTTGATATGTTTAATATAAATGCCATGAAGCAATGTCCCCTGCATATTCAAACGCAAACCTGCATGCTCATTCCCTATGTGATCCTTATGGAACATACAAAAACATTTCATGCCTCGCTGTGTTGGATTTAAACTTTTAGCGAATTTCCCTGTAGGGAAGAAGCCATTACCGTAGGTCTCATGGTAAGACCTAAGCCCGAGACCATGATAACTTTTCGTTTTGGGGCCCCCAGAAGCAAAAAACACAATTCGTTTGAAATTATATATTCAGTGCGGAAGAAAAGTCCCGGAACGGCTAAATATTGAACCGGATTGGTTTGAGAAATCAAACTTTGCACTTTCACTCATATGTAAAAAAAACTACTTTCTGAGGTGTTTACTGACTCTTGGCCCCTAATGGGGGACGGCCCACAAGGAGTCGGTACAAAATCTTAAATGTAAGCATAGGTCAATATGGACATAATTTTAAAGGGCTAATCAAGTAGAGTTCAATGCCGCAGACCGCATCTCAAAAGGTTAATTCATTACAAAATGGCGGCTGATCAAAAATCGAAAGGAAATACACAGTGTTCGCTTAAAGATTGTTTAAAAATTGCTTACAGACTATGTCTGAAGGATCTGAACTCCGGAATTGTTTGTCAGACCTAAGAACCTATCTTTTAGGGTACCGTAGAGGATATTACCTCTAAGGGGGGATGGCCCACAAGGAGTCAGTACAAAATCTTTAATGTCATAAGCACAGGTCGATATGCACGTCATTTTAAAGGTCTGATCAAATAAAATTCAATGCAGCAAACCGCATTTAAAAAGGATTTTTGGTTACAAAGTGGCGGGTGATTTAAGTTTTCAACAAAAATACATAGGCTTAGGGTTGATACACAATTTGATTTATTCAAACTTTTATTCCACCCCCCTCCCAGCAAAACTAAGCCTATAAATTGTTGTTGAAAACTTTAATCAGCCGCCATTTTGTAACAAATGAACCTTTTGTAGTGCGGTTTGCGGCATTGAACTCTACTTGATTAGCTCTTTAAAATGATGTGCATATCAACCTATGCTTACTTTAAAGATTTTGTACTGACTCCTTGTGGGCCGTCCCCCACTAGGGGCCAAGAGTCAGTAAACACCTCAGAAAGTAGTTTTTTTACATAGGAGTGAATGTGCAAAGTTTGATTTCTCAAACCAACCCGGTTCAAAAAATATTTAGCCGTTCCGGGACTTTTCTACCACACTGTAAATATATATATATATATTCAAAAAAAATTTAAATTTGGGGAAATTAGATGGGAAAATTTGGGGAAATTCGCTAGATGGGAAAAATAAGAAAAGGGGACATTGCATCATGGCATTTATTTTAAACGAATGAAATAAGAGAAAAGAACGTATATGTCGATGGAAAAATTGATTTCACTTTATATTTATTTTTAGAGTGACTTTAACACAAAAGTTGATCGAAACACTCAAATACAGGGTGTTTTTTCTAAACGCAACCCATTTTTAAGATTTACATATAATGATAAAATAAGATTTACATATAATTTTGTCAATTTTTACATTTCATACAACCTATTATTTAAGTCTGATCATGTACATTTAGCTTACATTTTGTATTCAAACAATCCGCTTTAGGCATTTATAAAATTTATGCTCCCTCCATCAAATACCTGAACGCGTTTTGCAAAGTACCTCTTTGAATATGGGTTCATCCTTTGATCCTCCAGTATTGTAATAGTTCTATTGCATTCCTTTTAGCGAATTTCCCCCTATAGGGAAGTAGCTATTACCTTGGCGGCATGGTGAGACTTAAGCCCGGGACCATGTTATTTTTTCATTTTGAGGTCCCTAGAGCCCAAAAACAACGTTCGTTCATTTTGGTATATATATATATATATATATATATATATATATATATATATATATGTGTGTGTCCGTAGGCACGATAACTCTCGTAAAAAAAGTCCGATCTTGATGAAATTTGGAACAAACATTTATAGCGATATTCATGACTTTAAGTTCGAAAACCAGCAAGATCAGTACACTCTAAGGCGGTTTTTTTGACTAAATAAAATTTACTTTCAAGATTTAACATATTTCTATTAATTTGATGTAAATTTAATGGTCAGAATTGAATTCAGCTTAAAAAAATAAACAATATAGCATTTTGAATTATTACTCTACATCAATCGGTTACTGAGATATCGGATCTGCAAAATGCAGTACATTGTCTTTTGTTTTTCCCTGAAGGGACATAAACTGTCCAAATTCTGGTATGAAATACCCAAATTTGTCATTCAATTTCCCTAAAATGGGATTTAAAAAAATAATAAAACAAACCACATGATTGAATTTAATTTGTTCATGTGATGGTTTGATTTTTTTTATTTCTTGGATCTGAGTAGATTGATAATATGTTTGCTGACATTTATATACTATAACAAGTAAATTTATTAAACATTATCAGAATATGAATAATTACTGAGAAATAAGATCATGAATGATAAAATTTACTTAATTTAGATTAATATTCACACAAAATATTCAAAACAACAACTTCCCTAACTTATGTAGAATATGCCCACATATAAAAAATAAATCCTTTAGAAATTAACTGAGCATGCAAGTTTGCTGCAACAAGTTTATTTACATGTTAAGATAAATCATATGTTTGGATTCAATTTTTTCATTTGACTATTTTATTTGTTTTTATTTTGACAGATTTTAAATCATTGATTGTATGTTTGCTTACATTTTTATACTATAACAAGGATACACATAAACAAATATTAGACTAATAATTATAAGAATAACAAAAATAATATTGCTGGGATGGATACCGATGTGATTCCCATGATCATTTCCCTTAGCCTATATCTAAAGCTCTTGAATTGATATGTAATATACTTTTTGCATTAATTACATAAAATGTTTGAAACATTTTCCTGTACATAATTAAATAAGCTCCCGTGTGTGTGTGTGTGTGTGTGTGTGTGTGTGTGTGTGTGTGTCTGTTTAGTACGATAGCGGCCGTAAAATGGTCCGATCTTTATGAAATATGATACAGACGTGTAAAGTGGTAATCAATTGGACGAGTTCGTAAGCCATCCAGATGGGACCACCGAAAGGGGTGGGGGGTAAGGGGCGATTAACCCCCCCAAAAATGGTTTTTTTGCGTTTTTCAATTGGAAAAATGAAAGTGATCCAATTTAGGATTTCACCATTGAATTCAGCTTGAAAAAAAAACAATTTTGTATAATTAATCATTGCTCTATGTCCATTACTTACCGAGATATTGAAAGTGGTAAACACAGTACGTTGTCCCAATGTTAACCTTAAGGGAAATAAGTAAAATTTTATATCTCGCTTAATTCTCAACATATCTTGATCAAACTTGGTAATTAGTGAAGAACAAGCTGACAGAGAAATCCAGGATCTTAAAACAAAAATAAAAGAAATGGATGAAGTTGCAGAAAAGTTAAAATCTGAAATCTCTTCTAAGGATGCAATAATTACCTTAATGGAAAATGATTCAAAGCTGACTGCGCTCAAGTTATCTGATTTGGAATCTGAGCTTGCTTACTTTAAAAGGAAAACAAGTCAACTTGATGATTTTAAAACACCGAAAATTTGTTCGAAGAAGTCCTCTGTTAATTCTTTTTTGGAAATAAGCACAGAGAATCGATTTTCTGTTCTATACGTTGAACCACCTTCCTCCTCTCCAGAAGTCCCGAGCCATAGGCTTCAAGTTGAGGCGCAAGTTCATAAGGCAGTCTCTACCACAAAACCTATGTATTCCAAGAAGCGCCCTGTTACCAAAAGTAAGCTGAAGAAGAATCGTGTGGTTATTCTTTCTGATAGCCAAGGAAAAGACATGCATCACTATATCAGGGAACTTGATGAAGGCTATGAGGTTTTTGTGTACTCATTACCTGGGGCAAAGTTAAAACACGTGGTTGGAGAGGGTCTGAAATGCATAAAGGATTTCACAATGGCAGACTTTGTGTTTGTAATGGCTGGCTCCAATGATTTTGGACCAAATGAACCTGGACATCTAACGATTCAGCAGGGACTGGACTTCCTCTTGACAGCGGAATTAAACACTAATATAGTTGTTAGTGCTATCCCTTTTCGCTACGATTTTCCTCATCTTAACAATGACATTCATTTTGCTAACTTAGCGATCTGGAACAGAGTTTCTAACTATCGTGGAAAGTCAACAGTTGTCTATGGTGAAGTGAATACCAGAATGCAGCGACACAACTTCACTCGGAAGGGTCTTCATTATGGGAAGTCTGGAAAGCAAATGCTGGGACAATCGTTTTGTGAATATGTAAAAGGAATCTCGTTAGCAGTTTTGAAACCTGATCTCATCACTGACCGTCCAACGCATACGTCCAATAACCTGTCTGAGTTGGTAACAAAGAGGGACAATGTTGATTTCTCTCTAATCGAAAGCTACCCAGACTGCACTAGTATCCCAGTAGCCATCTCTCAGCCTTCTACCGGCCCTAGTAAAGCTGCAGCCGTGCCTACTTATGCTGAAGCAACTTGCGGTGCAGTACCTCGCCTAGACTTCAGTATGACTCCATCAATTGAGGACAGCCTGACGACGCCGAGAGATGTCTCCACTCTCCTGCAACCATCTGACGGAGAGCAGATAGTCCAGTCACCATTGGACGTATCCACCATGTCCGAGCCTTGGGGGGGTGTCGGCTCATCCGAGTCAGAATGTTTGGGACGGAATTTTTTAAACTACCAATCCTGGCCAAGTCTGGTGTGGTAAATAGTTCTGATGGGAATTTTGGGGGAAATCTTTCCGATTTAAATTTACTTAACAATCCAATTTCCAAAACATGTAATTCACAGATAAACAAAAATTTTCTGAGAATTGTTCATCAGAATGTTCAAGGGGTTTTAGCTAAACTGTGTATGATAGAAATTTTTTTAGAAACAACCTCTCCCAACATTTTTTGCATGTCAGAACATTTTCTCAATCAGGATGAGTTGAACGGTTTTTGTTTGCCTGGTTATAAAGTGGCTTCTGGTTTTTGTCGGTCTAGTATGGATAAGGGTGGTGTGTGTATTCTCATTAAAGATAACCTATCCTTTCAGTCTGTAGACGTCACTAGATTTTGTAATGAGGGCTATTATGAGTTTGCTGCTGTAACCTTTGTTTTTGACGATTGTCCGTATGTTTTGATTTCTGTTTATAGACCACCTCACAAATCTGTAGAAAGTATTGACCTTTTTTTGGAATCGTTCAATGACTGCCTGGAATCATTTGATAGACCCTACACCAGAATCATCATCATGGGAGACTTTAATATAGACATGTCCGTTGATGATACTTCATCAAGGAAATTAACTGAGTTGATGTCTTCATTTGGTCTGCGGGATACTGTCCGATCATATACTAGAGAATTCAATGGTTCCAAGTCACTTATAGATCTTGTCTTTTGTAATATTGGCCCGTCACTTTTGAATACTGATGTTGTTATTTCTGGAATTTCGGATCACCATGCCCAGGTTTCTGATGTAAAATTAATCAATCCGCTCTCTGTTGAACAACCTAAATGGAAACAAAAAAGAGTCCTCAGTGAACAAAATATTCGTATTTTTAAAATCTTGTTATCTAAAGAGTCATGGAATGAAGTATATGCTTCAGTTGGTATAGATAGTAAAATGGATTGTTTTATTTCTACTCTGAATTACTACTTTGATTTGTCTTGTCCTGTAAAGAGATGCAAGGTTAGGGCTAGGAATACTTACACTAAAATTCATTTTGATAAAAATCTTTCCGCAATGCGGGAGGATTTATTGAGGTTGTACTATTCTTCAAAGGACTTAGATCAGACACACCCTTTAAAGCAGGCTTATCTCAATTTGAAGAAGCGTTATAGGTCAGTTGTCAAGACAGCAAAGGCAAACAATGTTCTTCATCATCTCACTAGTTCTTCTAATCAATCTAAGGCGGTCTGGGATGTTATAAATGAGACTGTACCTAATAAAGGCCCCAAACCTTTTAGAAACATTCAGGTTGAGTCTTCTGATGGAGTTCAGCTACGTGATCCGTTGGAAGTAGCCAACTCTTTTAACACTTTCTTCTCTGAAATAGCAAGTAATTCTGCTCTTCATCCTGTTGCGCTCAACAATATACTTTCTGTTCCGGCTTCTTGTTCATCTATTTTCATTCAGCCTACTGGTGAATCTGAGATAATCAGTATTATTAACTCTCTAAAAGTCAGCAATGCCGCTGGAAAAGACGGCATCTCATCAAAAATACTCAAGTCCGTAGGACAACTTTTGGTTCGTCCCTTATGCCATCTGGTCAATTCCTCTTTTGAAGAGGGTAAATTTCCCACATCATTAAAGTCATCCATTGTGAAGCCTCTTCACAAGAAAGGAAGTACCCTTTGTCAGAATAATTACCGTCCCATTTCTATTACCTCAACCTTTTCCAAAGTGTTTGAAAAGGCTTTTCTAAACCGCCTCAATCCCTTCTTGGTAGAAAACCAGACCTTGTTCACAAACCAGTTTGGTTTTAGGCAAAAGGTTTCCACCGTTGATGCCATGTACAGCTTTATCTCTAATGTTACTAGAAATCTTGATGAGCACAATAATGTCTTCGGTGTTTTTTTTGATCTCAGTAAAGCCTTTGATATGGTTAATCATTCTTTACTTTTACATAAACTCGAGCATATTGGTATTCGAGGAAATGCTTTTGGATGGATATCTTCCTTTCTCAAAGATAGAACGCAATCTGTTGAAATTCCACATCTAGATGGTAATGGGCAGCTTTCATATCACCTCTCTGACGAAACTGTTGTAGGTTGTGGCGTTCCACAAGGTTCAGTCCTGGGACCGATTCTCTTTGTCATGTTTATTAATGACATTCAAAAGAGTGTCTCCGGTGTTGATCTCTGTCTATTTGCTGACGACACTTCTCTTAGTATAAGTAATATTTCCCGTAATCGTCTTGAGATTGACACATTTTTACAATGTAATCTTCTTCTGCAGTGGCTTGCTGATAACAATCTTTCTATTAACTCAGAAAAAACAAAAATAATTGACTTTAAATTGAGGGATAATTCTGTTGAATCGTTCACTTCCAGTGTTCTTATAGGGGAAGCAGAGGTTGAATTTTGTCAACAAGCCAATTTTTTGGGTTTAATAGTTGACTCTCGCTTAGATTTTTCTCAGCATATTGCCAAGGTTTCTAGCAGGGTGAGTACTGGAATATTTGTTCTTCGGAGATTATCCTTGTTTTCAGATTTCAATATCCTTCGTACTGCTTACTTTGGATGCATTTACCCACATCTAAACTATGCTATTGCCATTTGGGGTGCTGAATCAATAAGAACCCTCCAACTCTTCCGTCTACAAAAAAAGGCTGTGAGGTTGATGTTTGGTTTAGGGAGGACAGATTCTTGTAGGGGAACATTTTCCACTCATAACCTTTTGACACTTCCCTGTTTGTATATTTACGATTGCCTTTCTTTCTTGGTGAAGAACAAACATTTTTTTGAAATCTGTAACACCACCCGTTACAACTTTAGACATAACTCTAAATTAGTTGTACCTAAACATAATACAACGTTTTTTGAAAAACACACCTTTTTTTCTGCCATAAAACTTTTCAACAGATTACCCATTTACATTAAATCAGAGCTAGAAGTAACTATATTCAGGAAAAAGTTAAAAGATTTTTTAATTGCTAAAGAATTTTACAGCGTTGCAGATTACATGTCTGATATTGCACCTTAGTTCAGGGATTTTATATTTTTTATATTTTTTGTATTTATTGTATTAATTTTCATTTGTTTTAATATGTTTGTAGATTAATGACGATTTGTCAATGCTATTGTACATAGTCTATGACAATAAAGGATTCTTATTCTTATTCTTATTCTTAATTGGCTTCTTCTAGTTCAGATCTACTAAATATTGAATTAATATACCAGTTTTAATATACCAGTAGCAGCAAACCTGCATACTCATTCCCCATGTTATTCTTATGGAGCTTACAAAAACATGTCAAATCTCACTATGTTGGATTGAAATATGTGTTTTGCATTTGAAATTCGCTGAGTATGCAGGTCTGCTGCAACGGGGGTATTTTACTTCTCTTCTTTCTTCCTGAAGCCTTATTCACTTCATTGACACTGAATATAAGTTTCACTATTTTACAATGATAATATAAAAAAAATACATAGAAAATTATAGTGTAGGTCAGTGTTTCAAAAAAAAATTTAAAAGATATAAATAAGTTGTATAAATATATTATATATACCTCTGTAGTAGAATTATTCGAATTTTTAAATGTTCCAGTTCTGACTGTTTTGGAAAAGATAAATTATTACAACAAATTTGACTTCAGTGGTCAAAGCTACTCTCAACTCGATGATGGCGACTTGACATGTGTTCGTAAATGGAAGAACTACATCTCCGATAAAGTCAATATTAGCATGGAATGCTATCAGGACTCACACGGTCGAAAGGAAGTGAAAATATTCAGCAGTCTCATTCAGAACCAAATCTTGACTTTGTCCGTGTCATCTTGCGAGTCATCGGTACTTAGCCCATCAGTCACTTTTAGGCACTTCAACGAAGCAACGAGAATGTACAATTTTCTTCTTAACTTTGAAAAACCAAATCCAAACGATGGAACCACAAAGCCGTGGAGTAGTTGTAGACAACTGTCCACATACGAGTATCTCGGCGGGCGTGGACTGACCCACACTATGTTCGACTGTCCTCGCGAATGTGATTTGAAGAGGCCTTCGGGACGCGATGCAAAGGAGTGGATCAACAACTGGCAGGAAATACGGAAATAAAGAAGAGCTAAGATCACTAAGATCACTTGAAGATCACTTGTTTTAATAACGCTACCTATTCAGTTAAAATAAGTTCAATAAAGTAAAATAAAAATTCAGGTTGAATTCCAGTTTAAGTTTTTGTGATGACGTTTCAATAAAGGATATTTCATCGTAATGATTTTGTTTTGAAACCAAAACTATAATTATTACGAGATGAATGATTCATTCATCAGAGAAATTGTCGCCGATTATTTTACATGATTTCTGTGCGATATCTTATGTACATGAAATATTACTTAATTTTTAAACCAAGGTATTCATTCTCAACTTTTTTCCTCAGGTTTTGGAGGGTAAAAGGTTTCAGCTAATTATTAATGCTATATAAAAGTAAATAATATTTTTATAATCGTTAATTCTTTCTTTGTTTAAATTTATCTATAGGGAAATAATAACAAATAAATAATTATTTAAAAATATTCATTTCTAAAGGACTACAAACTAATCGTTACATAGTTGAGCTTTAGGCGGTGGAGATGGCAGTGTCTTGTACTGTTGAGTCGGCACGTCTCACCTATGCGAAGGCGATCCACCCCCATAGGACTGTCCACTTCTATAGGATGGCGACTCCCCACCCCCATAGGCTATGGCGTGGCTGCTGGCCACCCCGCTTCGTCCGTTGCTCACACTGTTGGCTATCACCGTGGTGTGGGTGCCCCCCTGGGGATACCGGGGCCCTTGGTGTCCTCCGTAGCTGGGGCCCCCGTGGCCCCCGTAGCTGGGCCCCTGGCTGGGCCCCTGGTGGCCCCCGTAGCTGGGCCCCTGGCTGGGACCCTGGGGGTACCCACGGGAGTAGACGCCATCTTCTCCGGGAAACCCTGACGACGGGAACATCCCCAGCATTATCGGAAACCAGGCGTTGAAGGATGCTGCTGCGTTGCCACCTGAAAAACACAATTTTAGTTTTTTACGAAGACAATTTTTTATAAATAAATAATTATTGTTATTTTTTCGCTTGTTTAATCGGAATACAAAAAATTAAAATATTTCCAAACAGGCCAAATACTACTCATCTTATAAACATTCCATAAGTAACTCTTGAAGTAAGCAGGTCGAACATGTTTACAGCCTTTCTCAACCTTGAGTTTAATCGAATGCGCAAACAAACCTCTGGTTTTTAATATCATTAAATTTTTCTAAATTTACTAGGCTGTTGTCAAAGATGAAAAATATCATAAATGTGGTCGTATTTTTGTCTAATAATTTAAGACACCACGTAGACTCATTACTCAAACTCATTACTCCTATGTAAAAAATCTTATTTATGGTGTTAACCAATCCCATGAACAAATCCATACAGCTTAGTTACTTGTTCACTGTTCGCCTCTTGAAATGATTTAACAAGTGAATTGAAGACAGTTTAAGGTATGCAACCTTTTTTAATCAGCTTAATTACTTTTGAAAACTTTTATGAGCTACATCTATTGAAAGAAGTATGTTCCATAAGTAGAAGGATAAAAAATATAATGCTCGTTTATTTTCTAAGATAAAACTGTGCGTGAACTGTGGTTTGCTATTAAGCAAACCATCCAACTCTCATTTTTATCACATTAAAGATTTTTTTTTAAATTAAACGATAAGGCCCATTCGAGGCCTTTTGAAACTATTTATGTGTTACGAGGCGCTATGAAATTATTGTTCTTCTTGCTATGTTATTATTGTGCTATAAGACCAGTAAAGATCTGATTTCAGTTTGCTATAACAATGGGTACCAAAGGTGAGTATGTTCGGCTGGCTCGTTTTTCAGCGCAATTGTGAGTATTTTTACACAAACACCAAAGGTAAGAAATGGATTTTTTTCATGTAATGCTGATAATGTTAATTTTTTACGTTTCCAGAACATTTGGGAAAGTATTTTGAAAATTTATGTTTGTTCGTGAAGATTTGTCGCCATTTGAAATTCAATAGTAATTTTACTGGCATTGCATGCAATTTTTCATCTCTTATACAGTTAAAAACAATAATAAAATCTATTCTACAAATTCAACAAATTCTATTCGACAAATTTTAAATACTGATGCCTTGAAATCAGCGCGTAAAATACTATAAAACACTTCAAACATCAAATAGATCTATTAATTTACTCAACTCATACTTAAACGCGATTTACTCCCTATGCGAATTGTGATCCGAAAAAGATGGATATTTTTTATTTGGATTACCTAATCTTAATGAGGGTACACAATAATTTTTTATTTTCAAAACCGATACCAAATTACAATCATTAATTGAATGTACATACAGTATAAGTGTAAATATATTGTTTAGTGTTGTAAGACGTTTTTTATTTACATCCACCAAATTACAATCATTCATTTAATTCAATTGGGGGAGTATTTTAAGAGGTCTATAATCTTTCTATCAACATAAATTTAAAATTTTTCTAAATGTTCCCTAAATTGACAAAACTACTACATATTTCCTGCAGTTTTAACTATGTCATTTTCGGTCTGCAACAACAATGCAGTTTGGTCTGTTTTAGAAAAAGCTCCTAAATGTTTTTACACCTTAAGATTCTTCTTCGATCGAAGATCCAGTTTAATCCAGTTAAAAAAATCCAGTTTTATAACCAGTTTTACATTGGTACTCTAATTCATTGTCTAAAATAACACAGTGAATTGCCAATGTTCGTTTAGGCTATTAAAAATTTGAACTTTAACTAAATTATCCATATCTCCGGTTTTACACCTTATAGTCAAAGTACACTCAGTTCATACAAATATATCTGCTTTTACTTGAGGCTATTTTGAATTTGATTTATTAGACGAAAGTTAATTGTGTGTTTAATTGTCTGATATTATCTGTATTCAGTGTTTAAGTAATGAAAATAAGTGACTGAGGGACTAAGGCTCAAATTCGCAAAAAAATTTGGTCGTTTGCTCTGTTTTTAATCGTACTATCCGCCCCCCCTTTTCAAGTTATCTAGTATATATTTGTCAAATACCACTGCACTACTACCTACTATATATTTGTCAAATATCATCGCACTGCCCAAACTATTTGACCTAGAACCTTGAAACTTTGCATGAACGTTCTTCTCAGGGCATAGGCATCCACTAAGAACGAATTTTTGAAAATTCCCTCAGGGCTACGCCCCATGATACATCAAAGTATCAATGTTAAAGTATAGGGAAGCTGTAGTTGTCATGTCAACCTTAACATTAAATCATGAATCCAAGGAAGTTTTTCTCTTTTTTCACGGGTAAAACCGTGTTGATCAGCTAGTTTATATACAAAATACCCCCGTTGCAGCAGACCTGCATACTCAGCGAATTTCAAATGCAAAACAACACATTTTAATCCAACATAGCGATATTTTACATGTTTTTGTAAGCTCCATAAGAATAACATGGGGAATGAGTATGCAGGTTTGCTGCTACAGGTATGTTTAAACTGGTTGGTGTTAATTCAATATTTAGTAGATCTGAACTAGAAGGAGCCATTTACCAAGTTTTATCAAGATATGTTGAGAAATAAGCCAAATATAGAATTTTACTTATTTCCCATAAGGTTAACGTACTGTGTTTACCACTTTCAATATCTCGGAAACCAATGGACATAGAGCAGTGATTCAAGATACTAAATTGTTTGTTTTTTTGAGTCGAATTCAATGGTGCCAACGAAAATTTGATAAATTTTATTTTTCTATGTGAAAAACTCAAAAAACTCATTTTTGGGGGGGTTTATCGCCCTTTACCCCCCCTTCCGGTGGTCCTATCGGGCTGGTTCACGAACTCGTCCGAGTGATTACCACTTCACACGTCTGTACCAAATTTCATTAAGATCGGACCATATTTACGGCCGCTATCGTGTTAACAGACACACACACACACACACACACATATATATATATATATAAATTCGAACGAATGGTATTTTTTGCTTCTGGGGACCCGAAAATGAAAAGTTAACATGGTCTCGGACTTAGGTCTTACCATGAGTACTACCGTAATAGCTTATTCCTTCAAGGAAATTCGCTAAAACAACAAATAAGTATAGGTAGATTCAAACGCCCTGGAGCAGTCCGCCCCAAAGACCACGGTTAATTTACAATTACGCACAACCTAGGCCACGGCAGTCGCCTCGACCGATACAACACATTACATCGCTTGAAATGACGACCTGCCCGGGTAGGTATTTTAAGCCAAGTATGAATGACAGGTGAGAGGAGGGACGATTGTGGCGCGATTTTGTAGTCTTGTTAAGCCTAGTTTACACTAGCATCTAAAAGTGTCGTCATTTGGACATTCTAATTACATTGTTGTTATACCAATACAGGTTTACCAACACCTTCGTTGTGTCAACACTTCAAGTGTTAACGCTTTATTGATTGCACTGGTTAGGTGCGTTCCTGAGTGGCAACACAAATATTTGTAAAAACAAATATTTGTGTCGTCACTCAAGACTGCATCCCTCCAATGATAAATAATGTGTTGTAACAATTAAAGTGTTAACACAGCTGTTTTTGGTAAACCTGAATCGGCACAACAATGCCTTAGAGTGTCCAAGTGAGACACTTTTAGATGCTAGTGTAAACTAGGCTTTACTGACTAAGGACGACATGTTCCTTAGACATGACCGTTACCTCCTCTGCTGGGTCGCTCGAACTCTTCTTCATCCTCCTCCCTCGTGTCCTTCGGGGAGTACTTCTTCTTATTCTTCTTGGTAGGTCTGGGCGCAGGAGCCTCCTCCTCTTCCTCCTCTTCTTCCACCTTCTTGTCCTCCTGCCAGGGGCTCTGCCCGCGCTCCGGAGGGTGCTCCTGCCCCGCCGGCTCCCCCTGGCCCCAGGGCCGCCGCCCGAGACCCGGGGCGAAGTCCCCGCTGGTGGCGAACGCCGAGAGTCCCCTCCCGGGCATGAACCCGCTGAACGTCATGGAGCGGGAAGGTTCGCGCTTGTCTCTGATCGCCGATGTGTTCACATCTACGGGAAATTAAAAAGGTTTTAAATTTGTTATCAGGTTTTACAAAATGTTTGTCCAAATTTATTTTGAATTTGAATTAGTTACATTTCTAAAGTTCAAGATTTAGGAGGTAAAATCATTGACTTTGTTTAAAAGAAGACCTCACATCCTTATGGCCCAGCCTGTACCTATTTTTCTGTTTGCCACAATTTGAAGAGCGTGTATTTTGACTACGTCACCAACGGATTGTGCTGTTATAAATGATTTATTAAAATCATTTATTTTTTAAGTTTTAAAACTTTATACGGTAGAAACAAGAGTTATTTAGCTTATATTTTCTCCCTGAATACCAAACTGAACAAATAAATTTTATTGAAATTTAATCATGATTTGCCTCATAGATTTATAATCGACTTGTAAAGTACTAGGTTGCCAACCTTTACGTCGTCAATCAAAACTTTTTGCGGAACTTTTAGGTTTGGGATTGTTGTCCAATTATCAAGTAATTTTTGTCAAATAAAATCACTAAGTATCTTCATTTTTGTCAGTTTTTTAAAAACGTCACACACATACACATTACGACAAGGATTTTTTCAATGCATAAATACTAGTTTACGGCAGTATATATCCTGCTGGAGAGTTCTGTATTTACGTCCTCTTTCAAATACGGGCTTGCACAAAAATGCGACACTTTTTACTACGGCGATGAATACTCTTCTTCTGTATGTGATGTCAATGTGAACGTGTAATTTTTTAGGCACCGCGTTCTTGTTTGTATAATGTAGACAAATTTAAGCAAAAACATGATTTACGTTATCATAAGGGACACTTTATGACTAGGGCAGTGTCCTCGTCTTCGCACCGTAGTACTGTTTTTAAAAGTGGAAGTATTGGGAACACCCTTAATGTATTAAATAATAGATAAATATATCTGTTATTCTAATTACTTTATGAACGTCTACAATGTGTAGAAGAGGCAAATGCATTTCATGTTATAAACATGTAAGTGACATTTTTAGAGGTGTCATATACTTGTTTATTTGATTTGTGGGTGTAAGAAAAAATTCTTAAAATACATTCGAATTGCTATTCATCCGATATACAGCCCGAGCAAGTGACGGGGCCCTATCCAACCGTAGGACTAATGTCAATTTTAGCACTGGGCTTTGTATGGTCTAGGCCACCTCATTTGAATATGTTATAATAAAAAAACAATGAAAAATATAAAACATATATAAAGAAAATGACTGCAAAACCGATAAAATGTTTATTATTTTCAATTTATTGAACAGTATATGTTAACTATTATAATTTATT
Source organism: Flexamia atlantica (assembly GCA_035578135.1). NCBI lineage: Eukaryota > Metazoa > Arthropoda > Insecta > Hemiptera > Cicadellidae > Flexamia > Flexamia atlantica. Next base: position 164,713 of record JAQJVK010000155.1, on the reverse strand, counting down.
TTACTGTAAATATGTTACGAGTTTATTAGTGTCTTAGATGATTGTTTTACAATTTGGAAAACATCAAAACTGATCGTTTGGGGTTTAACGTTTTTAAATAAGAGCGTGAAGAACGATTCTATGAGAACATTCCAAGTTTTGGTGAAACGATTCCGATTCCAAGGAAAATTGAGGCTATTTATTTGTTTGACTACTCGCTAGGCCCTAAAAGAGATTCATCACAAGCAAACCACCCAAGAAAATCTTGTAAGAGTGAGTTGTAAATTAAACTTTTCAAAGTTCTCAGAGCAGAACTAATTTAGCGTTAGTGGAAATGTTTATATGCTTGTCTCAGGAAAACCTTACGTGATGGAACAAAACAGTTATCATATTTTGATAGAGCATGAAAAATAATTTTAATATCAGCCAATTAAACTAAGGAAGCAATATTTATTTTTACCCCGGTAAAATCAGCATGATTATTAAATTTCATTTTACCGCGTTAAAAATATTATAAACTGTGACAATTTTCATTTTGTAATGTACAAGATCTCCATCACGGAAAATCAGATGAAAAGACTTTAAATAGCTGTTTGATTTTTAAATAGTGGCTTTTATCAGCGGTCTTCTTAAAAATTACCTAAAAATGTAGAAATAAGATCTTAAAGATTATGTTTTAACGAAACATCGCACTAAAACGTTCTAAAATCACCAAAAAACGCTATGAACTCGCTAAATAAAATAAAGCATACCTTCAGAACCATCTTTTCCGAACTTAGTTTTCTACTGTGTAACTTCATCAACGCAAGTTTTACAAAATAATAAAATCCTTATCTTTCACAACAATATTTAATTTACAGTTTATAGATAATTTAGATAAGTTACAAACCCAAAACATAGACCTTGACAGGTTTTTGATTTTAAAAAATATTCTAGCTATTAAAAAAATCATAAACTCTCGAATACACGTACCTTGCAGCTCGATGCCCACCAGAGGCAGGGCGAGGACGCAGGACAGCGACGCCAGGTGCAGAAGGATCACTCCAGCCACCATTCTGCCGGGGGTCCCCAGTCCCGGAGCCGCAGGACTATATAGTCCCCCCTCCGCCTGCGGGACGTGCCGGGACTCACAAGTCCTGGGACTCCGGTGGCGGTGGCGGTTCCTTATAACGGGTGTCCTGAGTATTGTTACCCTGTGGTGTTTTCGAATGTACATGGCTTTGAAAGGTAAGAGGGGTTTTTATGTTACATGCCACATAAAGTTGTATTGTAATTCAAATTTAAATTCAAAATATTTTTCAAAAATTTTACAAAAAATACATGCATTAAAATAAAGTTCTATAAAGTTTGATAAAGTTATACAGTTCTGTGTGGTATTCCAATTTTTCCTGGCAATCAAAACAGTCCAAGCAAATACGTGTACAGTCTTCATGCAACATACTTCAAGCACATTAATTTTAAATACATTCTTCATAAATTGCAAAACCAATCAAATAAATCAGGAAGTTAAATATCCTATAATTTGACATGCAAACATACGTTTAAAATTTGTTTTTAGTTAATCATTTACCCATCTGACGTTATAGACAGCTATGCTCTTTGTTTTTGTTCCCCACAATCAGCTGACCATAACTGAAATCGGTTAATTCATATCCAAGTAAATGTGCTACTATCTGTTGGAAATATATTCAACTCATTACATGTAGAGGAGCTTAACTGCCTCTGACACCAAGTATTTTATGCAGCTGAGTTTCCATTTTTTATCACCCGCTGTGACCAGAACTGAAGTTAAATTAAAATATCTTTACAAGTAATACATAATTTTCCCTACAGCTATTTATTGTAATCGTAATTTTACAGGACACTTATGAAGCTGATTGAGGAAAACTGAATAATTGCCACTAAGGTAAGTTATCTAGTTTTCGATGAAATTCAAAATTTTGGGTTGGTTACATTGATTAACGGGAAGATTTATTTTCTAATTTTGCGATCAGAGAGACAATTTTGATCAAAATAATCTGGCCATATGTATCCAATTACTCGTCTGACAGCTGGTTTGGTAACCCCAAACCGTGCAGCGTCATAGGCAATGTATACAGAACGCTCTAAGTAGGGACATCCAATGTTAATTTGTTTAGTTCTGCCGCCGAAAAGCAGGGCAGAAATTAGCGCTGATGCATGGAATATTTCTAGCTGGCCCGAATTGTCAGCGCTTCTATTCACTATCCAAAATGTCAAAACGAGAATGTTTGTAAACAAAAACAGGTAAACATTATGGTAAAATACACAACAATACAAAACAATAACATACAACTGATTGTCAAAATATTACAACCAGCTGCTTGACGTTGGAAAGTCAGCTTGATCCGTAAACTCCTACTACAATTCCAATCGGACTAAGAGGCGCCATCTCTTTTTCGGCGGCGGGAACGACATTTTTCCATAAGGTGTCCCTACTTAAATAGAGGGTTCTGAATACATTGTCATAGGCATGTATCAGATGGCCTGTAGATGATGAATTTTGTCCACACTGCCTCTGTTCAACAATTCTTAAATCACGTAATTTCTTTTCTTTTGAGGATTGAATGCCAAAATTGAATTACTTTCCTATTATTTGATGTAACCAACTCTTGGAATAGTATCGAAACTGGAGTTGCATCCATTAACATATCGGCACTTGCAAAAGTTTTCGAAGTTTTTGTTTATGAGCTCGTGGCAAACGATGATCACATTAGACCAGTTGAAGAAACTCTTTGAGTTGCTCTTTAAAATAATGTATTATTTGTGAAGATTGTGAAATAGACTAGGTTTAAAAAACTCCACTCTTCATTTTTAAATACCTTATACTTTCTACGGAATAATATTGCAGTTAATTTTCTGCTTTTTACATACATGTAATAATTATTTCTTTGGTTTTAATTTGCTGAACAATAGCATTTAAATGCGCCAACTCTGAACTGTATTTTAGGGATCCCAAGAGTCGCCCCTAAAATGAACATCTAAACGTTTAAAGGGCTTCAAACGAAGTATAAATCATATTTAATAACCTCTTGTTTGCCAATATTTTTGGAGCATTGCCTTATTCTTTTAATGTTTGGTTGGTTTTTGTCTTGTTTATGAACTTATAAAATGTTTTGTTTTTATGAATTCCAAACATTTAGATGTTTTTGAAAGAACTAAGTAGAATTAATAAAGTAAAGGATATTAAGATTGCTAACTTATTTTTATTAATTGCTGTTCAATGTTACATTCCATCTGCAGTTTTCCTTAGAGATATGCTTCATTGATAAGCATAAACAGCAACATTGGTTGGTCTATTTATTTTGTTGGGCGATATGAATTTCATGAAAAATTGAACTTTTATTTTCTTCATGAAAAGGGTTTCCGCACAGTTATACCTATATTTTAATTTTGTTAAAGTTAATGGGCACAGTTAGCTATAAGATTCACTAGATTGCTCAGAACGAAAATCACCGTAAAGAATCGCATGTTATTATAAACAATAAGTCCCAACCTACAAACGTACCTACATTAGTTTTTATTTTATAGAATGACAATTATAGAAACACGTAAAAAGGTTTATTTAAAACTGTATATTGTTACTTTAGTATCTTTTAATATCTAAAATAACAATTACATTTTCTGTACTTTGACTCAGGTTATTACTTCCCAATACGTGCATCATTCCAGTAAAAGAATGAATAAGTTTTATTGCTCTCCAACGTCCATTTATTCTGTCAGCCAGCGATGTAATTATTATTCACAAGAAATTGCCTATAGCAAAATAAATATAAAGACAAGGGGCGGAACTCTTAGTGCGTTTGAGTGGCCACTAAGGTTCCGGCCTTAATGACCGCTCAAACGAACTCTCACTGTAACTTCCCTCAAACAACGGATCAAGCGTTGTTCGAGCGAATAGTGTCACAGTTGATTCTGTCAATCAAAATAAAAACAAAGAAGATTTTGTAGTTTCCTGTCCAGTAAAATATCGACAAGATGTTGACTGTTAAATAATCATTGGATCCCTCCCTGTAGCGATGAGAGCCCATTTCTTCTGTGAGTTATTAGTTTAATGTTTGCTATAACGATAATAATAAAATTGGAGAAGACTTTTAATAGTATTTTATAGTTTGAAGTAATGTATCTAGTTATAGTTTTACAAAGAAATTCCATTAATTTGAAAAATATTCTTAGATTTCTTTATATTTCTTTATACTTTAGTACCTTGCTCGGTATTATTTTTTATATTTACCAGCTCAACCAGTTACTATAAAACAATTCGATAATATTAATCCATAAGTACATTTTTTGATTTTTCCATGCAATTTTCATCCTACGAGCTGCATTTTTCCTACATGGCTACAGATTACATACATCTATTATGATTACATACTTTATTTTATCAAACTTTATTCGTTTATTTCGTTGCTATCATGGCAACTCATAAGGCCATGTTAAAATTAAAGTTAAGGCCATGTTGCATGTTAAAGTTTTACAACTTTAAAATTCATTTTATTACTTTATTAGCTTTTCTTTGGCCAAGTAATATGCAAAGAACACTTTTTTGTCATAAATGACTTATTTCCAGGCTTTGAATGAAATCCTCGGAGCCGTTTTTGAGTTCGTTATGTAAACAAGCAAAGTACAAGCATACAAGCATACAAGATAACATTGCTCGTATAAGAGTATAGGATACTTTTATTGAGATCATCCGGTAGGTATTTTAAGTCAAGTATGAATGAGAGATGAGCGTAGGATGATTGTGGCGCGGTCTTGTACAAGATACAAGATTTTTATTTCCGTTATGCATTTTACAAAGGACAGCATATGATTACAGTTAATAAATGGATTACCCCACAAGGCCAAAATTGCCAGTGAGTGGGGAAGAGTTCTGTAGACACTCAATGTTTCAAAACTGCCCTTTCTTCGCCTCCATAGATGAACAAAAAAACTTTTCACTCACTTAATAAATAATATAAAAAGAAACAAACAAAAAATCATTTAATATCCTGGTACAGGTTGAGGGAAAAAATTATTTTTTGAATAGGTTTTATACTTGCAAAAATGGTAAAGCAGACCATCCACAGCACATTTTAGTTATTTAAGTATACGGAGATTGGATCAGCAACTCAGCTGCCTCCGGTCCTATGCCGAGCAACCACTTCTCAACCCTTCGCTTGTAGACAGCAGCACTGCCACCCTCCACATTGGTGATATTAACTGGGAGTTTCCGATAAAGTTGGTGAGCTAAATAAAAGGAATTTGATAAATCTGATTTGTAATTTAATTTGGGGATTGAAAAACCGAAATTTATTTATTATTTGTAGTCTTGTTACTAAGGCCGACACGCCCGACACGTTCCTTGGACAGGATTATTAATTACTAGCCTAACAGCCAACGACAACTGAGGCAGCTACAGATTAATCGCGGTATTCTTACCACAGTTTCGCTAATTAATTACGAGCTGGTCTAATTATTAGGAATGTATTATTAATGAACGTAGTATTCACTAGTGCGGACGTAATAGTCCTCATAAAAAAATACCGTATCCACAAGGATTATCCTTACTCCTTATAATGTATTTAAACTGATTTTAGTTTCCTATGCTTGAACTAAGGAATTTAGTATAATAAAGGCTCAAGAACAATTAATCCTCAAAACCATTTATTAATTTACCATTAAATTATATAGGTCAATGATTTTAGAGATCCTCCTAAATTTATGGCATCCTGGTAGCTAAAATTGATTTCGACAACATTCTGGTCCTAATTAGGGATTAATAGTGTAATTTCTGGAATCATTGTTATTAATATTTAAAGTTTTTAATGAATTCTATATCATCAACTTGAGATACATAAGTAGACATACCATTGCCATTGTAAAAAGGTTTTGTGATTGCCAGGATTAAGAGCAGGTTACTGAACTAAGAGCAGGTATACAAATAAATAATACTAAAAAAGAAAGAAAACCGCTTACTAAAATTCACAATAGTTCTTGATTTGTTTTATTTTTCAATCCTAACTTGTCTGTAGGCTTACCTGGGTTTTGAAATAAAATGATAACATAGCCCTTCTATATCTGACTGTATACATGATTAAAATGTCTCCTTTGAGTTAATCACACAGGTACTTTTCTATTCATGTAATTGTAAAAAATTGAGTTTTTTATTTGGAATGATTTCTAAAATAAAACAAAAATCTCTTTTTAAGAGAAGGAATGATAAATAACTTCAAACTATAGAAGATCGAGTGATATAAAAATTAGTGTATCTTCAATAACTGAAAGAACTCTCTACTTCAAGTAAGTATAACAAACGAGGTTTTAGTCAAGTTCATTAAAGATGGATTGACGTCATTGACGTTGTGAAAAAATACCAAAATATTCTTTCGCGCATACGGAGTTGGTGAACGGCGCGGCGGGTGTAACTACTTGACTCGAACTTTCGTCTATTTTGAGTTAAGTCGAGTCGAGTCGAGTGGTGAATCTCGACTCGAAAAAAGCTCGATTGTCGAGCACTTCCACACCCTTTTTCTACAAAAATTCATTTTCAAAACCCGTTGTAAAAAGCAATTAACAACGTGATTAATGTAATACATTTTTAAAATTAACACAGTTGGCAATATAATTAGAGAAAAAAACTGCCATTAGATATTGTTCTCCACTCTACACTTGCGCCGACACATACACACTCACAGTTGTCGTTTTGTGCCGAATCTGCAAGTTACCACGGTCCTGGCCCGGAGCCTGCCACGTGTCGGAGGATGTGCGGCGTGCCAGCGCCAGCGGCCGGGGTGAATATGCAACAAACGTCGCAGCAGGAATGTGCCTGCAAGGATAACTCACTAATCCACAAGTTGAGGCGTCTCTTCGTGTTTTCCTTAATTTTTGGACCTTTTCTTGATCAAGTGATTTAGACGTTGTGATGTTCCAAAATTATGGGTAGCCTAGATTACTAAAGATTGATCATATTTGATAAGCATTTTATTTATTATGTAGGCCTATGTATGATTTTTACTGTTTAGACTAGAAAATTAACCTTATATCCCTTTTAATTCAACTTTCTTAATCAGTTAGGCGAAGTGTTATGTCCCAATTTAGGCCTATGACTGTACATGCCATTTCATTTGCATGGATATAAAGAGTAGAGAATCATATCTGTAAATATTACCCTAGTTGAGTAGACTTAATTTAATATTTAATTTGTTGTTGTAGTTGATAATCAGTCGTACTTTCATTAAAATATGTAAATAATCTTAAATAACTAACCTAGGAAACAAAATGTCACTCACTTACCGTCTAGGTTAGGTAATCCGATTATCGGCTTCGTAAATAATAACACATTCTGTACTTACATGATTTATTTGTAAATACTTTATTTCTATTGTTAAATAATTAATATCCATTTGTTTTGAATTGTGATAACACGACACTAATGAATAATTGACAATAATTGTAAATGTAGATTGAAAGATGTTTATGTCAATAGGTTAGAGTAGTGGTAAGCGGGTCCACGACCCGACTCTGCCGAATGGTCAGTGATCACGTGATCATTCTCCAGCTGATCGGGGCTATATAAGCGGCGCTCCAGCGGCCGGCTCCGACAGATCGACACATCTCATTGACTGATGCTGCACTCTCCCTGAGAGGTCTGCAATCGCATCTCCACTAGGGAAATAGGACCATACGTCCAAAGGCAGAGTTCCCGTGCCCCAGATTAAAATCAGATCTGTTTTAAATTCGATTTGTAATTAATTGCCTGTATCTATCAAGAACAAAATAAAAGGTTAGTCTACCCTATTTCCCGTTGTCCTTATTTATTAATTAATAATTTCAGATTTCAAAAGGTTGGACGTAATTGGTGAGTAGGCCTAAACAAAATTTAGATAACACGAAGGTTGCTTAGCCCTGACAGTCCGTCGGCGCGGCTTCCTTAACTCTTCGCTTTCGGCACTTGCTGTTGCATCTTAATTGATGCTGCGGCCGAATTAAACACACTTAGTGACACTCTCAATACAAGCACAAAACCAAGGCACTTGCTGTTGCATCTTATCTGATGCTGCGGCCTTGATCTACACTGAACACGTCCAGCAATTGCTGTTGCATCTTAATTGATGCTGCGGCTGGATAAACATTAACATACGAAGGCGTTGCTCGGTCTCTGGCTGAAGCTGCGACCTTAAACACACATTTTAGGGGATTATTATACAGGCCTAAGTGAATCAAGCAATGGCAAAGAACTCACCCTGAGATAAAAACAATAAGTTTGAATCATACAAATTATCCCCGTACACATTTTATACATCACAACGTAGGAAGGTTTTTTTGAAACAGAATTGGAAAAATATGACCGCAGTTGAGATATTCATCTCGATTTCCTTAGGCGTTTTTAAGCTAATTTAAATTTTTGAAACTTCACGTCAGTCTTCCATGAATACGGAGACTGAGTTTACATCTCAAGATGTAAATGTATGTAAAAAAATGTTAAACTTGAACTAATATTGCATTTTTCTAAATCATTGTGTTCTAAAAAAATCGCGATAGAAATTTTGGGTGTGATCAGGAGTTAAGATGGGCAAAATTCCTGGACGCATTGCTAAACTTGATTTTGTTAGTAAGGGAGAAAAATCGAAATTTCCATAAATTTTTGCTATTTTATATTATTTATTATGTTTTATTTTAAGCGTGCACAACAGCGCATATCATTCTCCAGCGCAGGGACAGTTTCAATAGTATAGTTCAATATAGTCCGCAGTGCTACATTTAAATTTAAATTTAAATTTTTTTTCTAGATTGCTAATCTCAAACAAGCAGTTCCTATAATTTAAGTCGAAAATTTTAATATTACCGGTGAAAATATTTAAAAAATTTTTCTCCAATAGTAAAATCAATATTATTTTTACTATTCAATAATATTATTGTGTAAAAAATCCAAGAATAGCGAACAAATTAAAAGTAAAAGTACCAGCCTTCCGAAGTAAGGTTTGCAATTGTTTATGAGGTAAAGTAAATAATTGAGTGTTAACGGGTTTTTTTCACACGAAAGGTCCAAAGTTTTAATATGATTTTTTTTCACAAACACAATGAAAAGAGAGGAAAATTAACAAATCATCGTAGAGGGTTACAGTACAAATCATCGTATTTCGGAATGGCAATCTTCCTACCAACACAAACCCAATCTATTACTCCACGGTTACGCAAGTTACAATGTTTCCCTGCTGTAACGGCAGCCAAGAGGCGAGCGGTTTGTTTACTACTGTTCCTGCCTTCTTACGCCAGTTTTTCCGAATAAGGCGGTGGAGTCGTTGACGGCGACGCGGTGGCTTTCACTAAGGAAAGTGTTCAGTGAGACAGTGTCCTCTGCGCCAGCCTCTAGACTACTAGGTGAGTGTTTACGTTTACGGCTACACAGTAATATAACTACGCTATTACTATATTATACGTTTATTCATCGCTTGAAATTATTTCTGTATTGTTTCAACTTGCTTGAAAGATAATCAATCGTGTCAGTGGTAAACAGCTCGTGTTATATCGTATGACTTTCAAGTAAGCCCAAGTGAGCAGTTAAAGGGAATTGTTTGTGCTTGGTGCACGGCTGCACGGCCGAAAGAAGCCCCCTATGGTCACTTTCTAAGCATTTTAATAATATTGAATTGCTTACTAACTACTGTAGACTATCGGTGTTATTTAGTACGGAAAAGGAATGAGGGTACTTGTTTCGTTAGTAATATTTAATTTTAAAAATGCTGGGCAAATTAGTCTTTTTTATAGAATATTTTGTATTGATCATGGAATCTATAAGTGATGAAATGAAAGTTTTGTGTCTTCGTTGACAAATGAATTGGCATAGCTTCATTAATTAATATACAATTTCCTGTTCGCTGAGAAAGTAAACTAATAATTGTAAATAAAAACAAATGCATCAGCTGTTCAGCCCTTTTCTTTATATTTGTGCCCTTAAGAAAGATTTCATCAAACAAACCAATATTGTTCTCGGATTTTCTCACCGACACCTTTCATTAAGTAAAGGGTTAAGATGGGTGTCCGTGTTTTCTCAAAAGTTACTGGTAGTTTGGACTTTATTTATAGATTATCAACGAGTTACTGAATGGTTATAATTTTCAAATCTAATTCCATTGATGTATTTCATAGAGGTGCTAGTTAAAACGTTAAAAAATGCAGTCGAAAACTAATTGTTTTGGAAGAGTTTGATACACCCTCTATTTAACGTAAAAACAAAGAAATCCGTATTGATAAATTAATCGTAGAAGCATAAAATATAATAAATACTAAATGTAATAAAAAGTAGATAATGAGTTTATTTAGATAATATCCAATACACGTCTTTTTGTACTTTATACATTGCCAAACCATCCATTTGACCACCGTGAGACTTGGGGAAGTTGTATTGTATGGCCAAGTCGCCTGGGAGGATTTTTGTCCTACTCCCGTTTCTTAAATCCCTTAGGGCTCCCTCTCTTGGGCTTCCAAAATTTTTATTAATCTTATGGAACTATCGTATGAAAAATCAATAGTTAGTTTTTATCCATAGGAAATATTTTTAATTTTAATTATCTAACAGTGCGAAGAGAGCTGGTACAACAGCAAGTTGGATATATTGTAAACGATCCAGAATGTTTCATCTGCAAATGTATACGGCAAATCCCTGGCGGACTCACTGAATGACTCACTCTTCACTAATCCTACAACGCCCAATGTAGTTGTAATTAGGTAAACTAACCGGTTTTTACGCCGCTTCGGTATCTCCATAGGGCTTCACCATAATACATTCAAAGTTACTATTTGGTAGAGCGGGACATGAAGAAGCTTGGGTGTTCACAAACAAAACCGGATGAATTTGAACTTTTAGAGGAGGGGAAAGAAATAATAACGATGATCAATTGATTAAACTGAATTTCTTGTGTCAACAATGTCGTGTAACATAAACCAAAAACATTTACCTGTTTATTGATTGTTATTCAAAGAACAAAACATTGTTTCCTATGTTAACCAAGGCCCCACTGAAAATACAGGCCATGCTGCAGCGATCCCAGCGCTGCGCCATGTCACACAAGGAGGCAGGGAACTAACATCCTATGTTTACATTTTATTGATAAACGTCAAATATCCCATGTTTGTTTATATTTTTTGTTTACATTTCATCACTAAACGTCAAATATTACTTGTTTATTTACGTTTCCTTCTTTTGATTTAAAAGTAACTGATGAGCAGGCAGCTCAGCTGTGAGTCCTGAGCCAGACTTTCAGACCGCCTACTCAATCGTCAACATTTTTCTCACCACCTATGTATCATGCTTATGCAAAGATATTGTTTACATAAAGGACCGGGTTCCCTTTTTCCAGGGAGTCGACATATTTTCTTGAGGTGATCTTTGGTAAATAGTCAAAGGCATGACAAAGTCTACCTTCAGCGAGTAAAAAATAAATTCGAACTGAGAGAAAACTTCGTTTTTAGAATTGAAAGAATCGACACAAATGGCTGTCTTCTAGTGGATTGAAGTGAATCGTCAGGTACGGTACCGTTTGTAATTACTCACGAGTAGCCACAAAACAGCCTTGAGACGACCCTGGACCCTGTATCTTGCCATCTCCAGTCAACAATGCCAGCAACAATGCAGTCCGCTGTTGGCCAGGTGCACATTTACATAGACATGACCGGCGTACAGCGATGATGAATGGGTGATTTCTTTGGTTGAAGAATGGAAAACATATCTGTAAGATAAATAGTCGATTTCCTCATATTGGTGCGAAACCTATAGTTCTCAAGTTTTCATTGCATGAAGCGATTATTTTTCATTGTACAGTAATGAGGAAAAGAATCAGCTGATGATGAGGATATAGTGACTGTAAATGTTCGACACAGCAATGCAATTTGTCGATAAGGAAAACTAGTACTAGCCTAAATAGTCCTAATCGACTGTAACATATAATGTTTCATTGAAGTTATTTAATAATAGATTTTATATGTTTTCATGAACGCTTTGTTAGTTTAACCGTTTGCTTTAAATAGAATGGAAAAGATTATTTTATGATTGAAGCAAACTCTAAGAAGTAAATGAGCTATTAAGTTGTTCTAAGTATATTTTCTGTACTGAGCTTAATATATTGAGCGGAATTATCAAAAATACAGTTCATCACTCGTAGTAAAGATACTTTTCACAATTCGGCCATTGTTCGTTAGGATTGACTCCTCGGTCGAAAAACTTGACCTTGTACAAAAGCGTCACTTATGACATTGGTAATTAAAATTCTAAAAACAAAATGTCATGTCAGATTTTTAAGGAGAGGTAGTACAGTAGAACCTCGATAAGAAGAAACTTGATAACACAAAACCCTTGATAAAAAGTACACATTTCAAGCACCCCAGAAACTGTAACTAGATCTACATTAAATGTCTTGATAACTCGACAAGACTCTCTGAACAAGAAGTGTCCCTTCATAACGATACTGTATTCACAATCCCCTTTAGAGTCTTCTTAATGAGGTTCTATCACCCCATAAATATCTTCCATAAATTTTTTTTTCACAGAATGTTTTACGTTTTTCTTTTAATATTTTTGACAATAAGCAAAAACAATCCAGGTGACTAAGCCACTGTCGGAAGGTCGCGAGGAGTGGGTAGGACTAACCGGTTCTGTCGCCTGCAAACCTGGCCTAGTTGTCAACACTGGTTGTGTACGGTGTGGCCTTGAATTGGAGATCGGTTCTGAAAGGTTTCAGCAAAAAGGGAGAGTTAAGGAGTTGGAGGTTTGATATTCATTCACTGTTTACCAATGACTAGATTACATTAGTATTGTAAATAATTATAGATCCATCTTAAGACCGAATGTTATGGTTGTTAAACTTAAGTCATTTTGGGAATATCTGTAAACATATAAAAGTGAACTTGTTATGCCGTAGGCTTATTCACTGTTTACCAATGATTAGATTACAATAGGATTGTAAATAATTATAGATCTATCTTAAGAACGAATGTTATGGTTGTTAAACTTAAAATCATTTTCACAATATCTGCAGGCCTAAACATATAAAAGTGAACTTATTATGCCGTAGGCTTATAATACAATTGAGGTCATATACAAATTAACCATTAGATTTGGGAGAGAATAATGTTGTTTCTGCTAAAGCGATTTTTCGAGCGCAGCATTAACTCCACGTTCAGGAACACATTACGGGTTTATATTCCAAGTCAAATAACAAGGTCTAGACCGTCCGTAAACCCAATGCTAAAATTAACATTAGTCTTATGAACGAATTGAACCAAATTATTTGCCACGACCAATACATTATTTGACCGAGCCGATTTCCTGCTGGCGACATATGTATAGCCCGGTTCAAATCACAAGGCCTAGTCCGTCCGTAAGACTAATATTAATTTTAGCATTGGGTTTGTGAACGGCGCGGGCCTTGTTCTTTGATTCGAACTATACGGGTCCCCGACGTAAGGTAGGGCAGGTCTCGGACCGGTCCCTAGATTGTGGGGTCGAGATTCAGACTATGAATCAGCTGTAGATATTTTCTCTTTAACACCTAGCCTGGGGGTAGGCAAGTCTACCCAACATTGCGGAGGGGGCACTGGAATGTGAGATGGAGACAGGTCAGGCGTAATTCTGTAGCTGTTTCCCTTCCTCAGTAAATAATATCTTGATTAGTTTGGCACGTGTTGTATTTACTGGATGGTGATGAAAACGTCTTACATCACTTAAAATATATTTACACTTAAATGTACATTCAAGGTGGTAATTCCACTAGAGGTGGAAAACGGCCATCGATTTCGATTGGTCACAGCAAGCATCTTCCGGTCCAATTAGAGGCAGTACTCTTCCAGGCCTTCCTTAGTATTATATTACGGTAAAATACCAACTAGTAAATGAGCACTAAAATTGCGTCTGCTGTAAATCATATGGCAGAAAACATTTTATTTTCAAGAAATTGTATTAAAACTAAACACGTTTTTAACAAAACATAATCGGTTTGTGAAAATATTGCCAAGGGGAAATATTATTTTAAAGCTTAACTAACGTTCATTAACCTATTTCCTGGTTATACAAAAAAAACATTCTATTTCACCTGAGGACTCGGCTGATTTATGTATATTATTATTAGCACTCATGCATGTTCAAGAGAAATCAGATTATGAAAATATTCATATGATGATATGAGCATACATCATTCGTAAAACATCAAACCAGTAAAACATAATAAGTCAATAACATAATCACAAATCATAAATCTAGCTAGGAATTGCTTAGGAATCAAAATCATCTATTTATTAAATTATTTGTTTATTTATACGGAAGAAGGAGTCATGATGAAAGTCCCGAAGGTCAAACTTTCTACAATATCTTTTTAATCCTGATATGAGAAAAAATTTTAATAATCACTTTAAAATTATAGTATGAAAATATGGACAGAAATTTATACTCTTACAATCAAACCGCAAGCAAATTGAAGTGTTTGACCTCCTCGTTAACACTGGTCACTCGTTATCAGTCAAGGCCGAAGTTGAGGTTATCAACCCGAGTTGTGGTCAGGGTTCCAGATTTTAAAATCCCATTATCGTACACCAGCAGCTAGAATTATCGTATTTCTTGCAAAACTATTGTACGAAGGTACAAATATGGTTAAATCATATAAATGTAAACAATCTCTATGATAAAATTAATTACGTTAACATATTTACAGTTTTTATATGTATATGTACGACTTATAAAAACTAAACTAAATACACTGGGAAGAAAGTAGTAAAAATAATTACAAAGCAAACAATTTAACTACAAAGCAAACAATGAAACTGGATAGGCATATTCTTAGTTAAAACACAAAATTAAAGGCTTATCTCATTCCACACACACACACACGTGAATAAATGACTGTTTTATACATTTGTACATAAAGTTTACGTTTTTTCCATAATAATGATATTCATCCACGGTTTAACACAGCATTATTTAATCCTCAAAGAAAAATAAATGCCTTTTTTCCTCTTTTTAATACAGGGAGGTAGCACTATTTAGGTTGAAGTTTATGTTGTCTGAGCTTGTATTAAAATAACTGAAAGACTACTTATAAACCCAAATTACCTTAAAATATACATTTCACCTTAAAACGTATTAAACACATAAACAAAGACTATCCACCCGCTCCCAGGAGTACTAGTACATCAGAAAAGACGAGCTTACTAAGGATTATTTTGTTAAAGTACAATTCCAAATGGTCGGTTTAAAAAATAAGCATTGTTTTCATTTTAAATCTAATTTTCTTTTAAGCAGTTTCAAACTATCGTATATTTTCGAGTACAACAGGAAGTACTATCGTACATCGTACAACTCAGAGAAATTATCGCACAAATACAATAATTACCGTTCATCTGGGAACCCTGTTTGTGTTGCAGAGCGAGTGGCGATGTGGGGAACCGTGTTGTTGTTGTCCGCCGCCCTCGCCGCCTCCAGCGCCGCCCCCCAGGCCGCCACCGCCGCCCCCAGCAAGTGTGAGTACTTCGTAACTGTTTCAAGGGATTTTTTAACCCTGCTTCAAACATTGGTTACTTCCCTTGATGATGTTACCTGATGATGTTACTTTCCTTGTGTTGATGGATGCACAGATAAAAATAGATTTGTTGGAACAACAAAACATTGGTAAACAGAGCAAAAAGGATTTGCAGATATACAACCTGAAAATGTTTTTGTTCGGTTACCAATGTCATTTGGATGAAACACATTTGCTGGGATAGCAAATTTAGTTTGTAGGAATAACATAACATTGGTGATTATAGCAAACAAAATTAGTGTTAAAATGTTTGTTATAAATTCAAAGCACAGTGGTATTTATAGCAAATAAATGTGTTTAAAGTAATATTAGTATATCCAAGAAAATAGTTTTGGTAATTCCGACAAACCATTTGTTGTATCCGCAAATAAGTTGGTAAAAATCGCTCACCAAATATGATTTTGTTGATTTCACCTATGTATTTTTTATGTGACCTTATAGTGAATTAAATTATTGGTAACCGTCAAAACACTCTGGCATTAATCGCTTATATTTAACGCTAGGATAAGTAGGCCTATTTATAACAAAACGAATAGGAATTACCATAGAAAATCTACAATTGCACATTGTTAACTTAGATTCATTCTCTGTATTTTCTGGAAATTTTTCCATAATTCATGACATAGTTGAGTAACTTTTGTGTGGACTATGTGGCAAGGTATTCTATTTGTATAATAGTAGGTTTGAAAATTTTATAAGATTTTTTTCATAAGATAGATTTCCTAAACGTTGAGCTTTTTACGATACTACCAGATAAAAAATAAGACTTATCCGTCCACGTTTAACGATTTGTGAAAACAGTTATTTCCATTGCGATGAGGATTTCATACTAGCGTAATTGATTTTAAGGTAAATAGACTTATTTGTATTTAATAAATTTCGAGCGTTGCATAAATTTTAACTTTTAGAAGTGTTCTAAACTGCCTGAATGTTTCTAAGTTATAGGAATAAAAGGTTCAAGCACCTGTAAACGTGTGTTTTAATGTAAAATTTCAAAGTCGACACCATGTTTGGTTTTTGGATATTTTTAACTCGTGTTTTAAATACCTTGTACCAAAAAAAAAAAAACGAAAAATTACTGGTGGTCGTCAAACACCGAGGGTGCGGCGCCTCCCCCCCTCACCAATAACAGAGGGAAAACGTTCCTTTAGCTTTGAAGGTACAATTATTATTGCTTCAAAAATATATAAATTAACTATGTTGCGGTTCTGTAATCATGGCCCAATATTTCAGCTATGATCACAATAGTGAATTCAAAATAACTTAAATACTGGTTTATGTTCTTTGGAATTCACACGAGCAATTATGATTGTTCTCAAAATAATTCTTAACTCATTGTCAGTTATTCACCAACATTGTAGGTTTTATTTGCAGAACGAGCGTCTTAATGATTGTTCTTATGAGAATATTTCTTAATTTATTGAAAGAAAAATGCATACACATACCACCTCGCCTACCCTCATTCATGATTTACTTTCAACCAAGAAAACACTTCTTCTAAAATTTACCTAAACATTTAACGATTTGAATTAATTATTCTCTTTTCCTTGCAGCTGCGTTCATACCAGCTTTCGATGAGATAGTGGTGGAGTCCAGTCTTAGAGTGAGGGGACGGTCTGGGCCCACCAACCCCACCCAGCGGCAAGGTAGAACCAAACTGCTGGTGGTGCCCACCCCTGGCACCCCCCTCAGTGGCACGTCTACATCTACATCTACATCTACGTCTACATCCACATCTACATCTGCATCTACTTCTACAACTGCGTCTGCATCTACGACAGCGGCTGTCGTATCTTCCAAGGAGAAGTAGGAGGCAGGGTAGGGTGGATTTAGTATCGGTGGGGTACCAGGGTGGAAAAGTAGGGCGGAAACTCACCCAAGGAGATAGGTAAATGTGTATGGAAACACTCGCGTTGACATGAAACTGAGTTGAATAATTAGAGGTCTTCTCTGTTCCTAAATTAAATTTATTTAACTCGTCAGAAAAAGTAAAACTTCTTAAGAGTAGGGTATTTTTAATTTTAGTCACACTTATTATTGTGAATACTAAACATTAAGGTACCTATCCTAATTCAAGATTATTATTTTTGGTTGAGATTGAATATTAAAGGAGCCGCATAGTGTATCTGTGTAGTGTAGTTGGAGAAATTTAATAATATGGGAGTAATGCAGTAATGTACTTTTTTATCATGTTCGTCATCAGGTTTGTCACAAATCTCAAAATTGTTTTCATTATTTAGGTGATTAATGTAGGTTATATATTAATATTTTAGACTTATTAGTTAACCTGATAATGTTTTTAAATAAATATTACTAACACTTAGAGAAATGGAAAAAAATCTTCAAATTTGATTAATGGACCAATTGTCATTTAATAATATTATTTTTGAACCTACCAATATGCAATTATAATTCCACTGAAGAAGATGATATATTTTTTATGAAACAGATCACATAACACTAACTGTTAATGCGTGTTAATGCTATAAACAATCTGTTTTAATTTATACTTCTTAATAAACTACTGTGGTTTTAAAGACTCAGAGATATTAATTTTGAACCTAAGGCTTAACGTGAGCTCACCTAGACCCTGTGTTATTCATCATACAATAACTGTTCAGCGCCTGTTCTTTTCAACCGGATGTTTAATTAGAATCACTTCAAGGGAGGGGGCGTTTTTTCTGTCAATTATATTATTTATCCGTTTTTAAGAAAGTAATACCACTGTTAACAGACCTGCTCAATTATAAAGATCGAACCAAACCAGATGGTCAGATGGTGGTCGTGGTCGTTACGAGGGTAGAATTTAGATACTAGGAAATTAATGTCAGTAATTGGCTTAAAACTTGTATTCTGATGTTTCGTAAACATTATAAAGGTTCCTAACCTTGTGCGGGAGCGTAGGACCCTAGACCTTTAATCTTGAGTTCCTTAAGAACCCTAGACCCTCAGGTCTTTTATCTCGGGTTCCTCTGTTCTTTCAACTTCCTCCCAGGCAGACAACCCAACATGTTCATCTCACCCTTGACATTGCCTTCCTAGTAGTGATGCGTTTTCCTAGTATTTCATCTCGGACTACAAATATAATTTTGGAAGACTGCCAATTTTTTTAGACGAGGCATGGTTTTCCATACTCCCTGGAAAACCTCGCTGGCTGCCTCGCCCTCGACATAGCGGCATGCGGCAAGGGATTGAGTAACACGGCCGTGGCCGCTTCCGTTCTGGCCCGCAGAGATCGTCTTCCGCCTGCGATTCTCCACAGGGAATGTGGAAAATCGTTTCACTCGTTACAGATTTTCCACTTTTCCTTGGAACTTTCATTTCAACATGCTAGAAACAGTACATTCCAATATGAAATGGTTGTTTGTAAACAGAATCAACAAACTTGAAAATAGACACTTGGGCCACGACACATCGCCACACTGTCTGCCTACTGCCGGAATGAATAGCCCTCCCTCCGAAAAATTTGTTTTCCTACCACTGCATGGAAATAATCACATTGCCACACCTGTAAACTGTAGGAAAAACTGTTCATTTCCGCTTTCATTTCATTCTTATTAAGTTAAGGTGGCACACAAGAGAGATAACTATGACGTCAAACACAAAAGAACAGTTTCTATTGGTCAGAATTCCCTTGTTACTCACCGTATTCTAAATTCTAGTTGCCTTGCTCTAAATCAGCTGATTTCACTGTCGGCGTTTCTACACACTAACTTCCGGTTCGTTCTAATAACATAAGCAATCATAACCTCAAAGAACCTTTGTGTAGAGGTTAGTTAATAAGTTAAATTGTTTAAATAATGGTGGTAGGAAAAATATTGTGTGTATTACGAGCACAAATAGTCGTTGCCGCTCTCGAAATGTTTGCTGGCCGCACGAAGCTTTAGCTGAGTGTGGCCATCTACAATTCTCGAGCGGCAATGACGTACTTCGCGCTCTTAATACACAAATAGCTATTTTCTTTAAATGATATTCACTGCTCACTTTATTTAGTCCAAAGCTAAATAAAAGCGGACAATGTTACCCTCTTGTAGGATGGATATATTCTAGGAAAGAAAGAAAATCTGGTGCCCAATTAATATAATTTGATCATTGCTCTGACATCGATTGCCCCCCTTGGCGCTTCTAGAGAGGCTTTACAATTGAGGCGGATCATAGCAAAACTGGCTGACATTTTTTCGAAATTGAGATTTTGATGTTTTCTTATTCTATAGTCGATACACCAGACTGTGTGCTCATTTCGTGTCTAAACTTGCTATTTCCTATTTAAAAACGAAGTTAAAGTTCGGGATCACGTGACTTGCAGTTTGTTTACATCACGACTTACTGAAGTCAATAGGCCTAGTCCCTAAAGGTTGCAGCTACTATAAGAGTATTTAAAAGTTTATTATTAAAATAATTATGGAAACAATCATTAATCCTTTGCCCTTGGAAAAGGGCGATAGAAGAAATCTAATCCCGAAGAATGGAAGAAGTTTGGACGTTTTATTGACCTATGGGAATCGATACACCAGGGGGATGTTTCTAAACGATGTTGGTAAATTTATAATATTGACTTCGTATTTTGTAATACTAAGATTCCGTTTCAAAACCTTAATGATACAACTGAGATAGATTGTAACTAGTATTCAGTAATTTGTAGCTAGTAATTGTAAAACCCGTTTAGAAACAGCCCCCAGACTGTATGCTTACTTTATGTCAAAACTGGCTATTTGCTGTTCAAAAACAACGTTAAAGTATAGCGGTTGTAGCAAAACTCGACTCTTCCATTCCGACTGTTGCTGCAAAACTGGCTATTTTAGTCTGTCACAGTAAAACTAGCTAAGTGCAATATTTAATGTATTTTTTCTGGCAAGTTAATGATAAAACCTCAAACATATTTGTTTCCAAAGACTTTTGAGTACTTAATGTACTTGTAAGAAAATTTACAACTCAATGAATTTTCTTACAAGTACATTAAGTACTCAAAAGTCTTTGGAAACAAATGTGTTTGAGGTTTTATCATTAACTTGCCAGAAAAAATACATTAAATATTGCACTTAGCTAGTTTTACTGTGACAGACTAAAATAGCCAGTTTTTCAGCAACAGTCGGAATGGAAGAGGCGAGTTTTGCTACAACCGCTATACCTAAACGTTGTTTTTGGATAGCAAATAGCCAGTTTTGACATAAAGTAATTTTCAACTCAATAGCACTATGTGAACGAAAGATAAACTTTTTTGTGTTTCCTTAAAAATTTTGGTTTTTGTACTTAGCCAGTTTTGCTTTGACCCGCCTCAATTAAAAGGTTCGTATTAGCCGTAATAGAGCTGTAACCGTTGTGTTAACAACACTGTATGATGAGTTTTATATGTCACATTTTGGTACCACGTTTGGTACCAGATCTCAGCTCGTCTTTATAGTACTAGTACTGTGACAAAGCTTAGAGCGGCTGAGATTGGAAATGTACGCTTAAAAACGTTGTTTAAGTATACAATATTAAGTAATCTACTTACATAATAATATAATTGAGATATTTTTTAAGGTATAAAGAAAGTTTAACAGTCCAATAATTTAAAGATAAGTTTATTCACCAACAGTTACATTGAACAAATAAATATATTAAAGTAATAAATAAAATAAATAACTATTATTGAATAAATTATAAAAAATAATTAAATAAATAGAAGAAGTTTACAAAATAAAGTTTGTGAATGTTGTACTTTGATGAAAGCTTCAAATTGATGGATCACCTGCTCTCAGTAGTCATAGTATCTGAAAACAAACGTTCCTTTATAAATCGGTAGCACGATGAATCAGCAGTTAGTATGTAGTAGCAATAATTGCAAAACGTTAAAACTATATTGAAATATGTAATCATTATGTTTGTGAAAGAAGAGGCAAACAGTAACTATTACAAGGGGATTTAGCGTTAAATGTATAACGCATTTAAAATTAAACTTTAAGATAACGTTTAAGAATGTAGCTTTGGTAGGAAAAACAAGTAAATGTCGGAAAGAAGCTGTAATTCGTTGCCTCCACACGAAAGTTTCCAATGTAACTATATTACTATACAAATAAAATTTTATGAAACACTGACTCTATCTTGGAAAGGCTTTTGGAGGAGATCGTAGAACAATTATATGCTACAATGAATGGAATAAAGGGACAGGAAAACGACAATTCTTTCCTCGTAACGATCAATTAACAACTAATTTACCAAAGCAATTCAAAAAGTTTGTAAAGTTTTACGTAACGTTATTAACCTTATTAACCTTGTTGTCTTTTTTGTTTTGGGGTCGCCGACCTCTGTGATAGCATTGACAATTCAGAACAATATATATGTTCGACAGAGCTACCTTTAGTGCAATAGTATATTTCGCAACAAGGGCCGAAAATGAGGTTTTGTAGGCTCGAGATCGTGTTTCAAATTCGAGACGAAGTCGAGAATTTGAAACGATCGAGAGCTGCAAAACCCTTTCGGCCGAGGTGCGAACGCTATTTTTCACCACACTAAAGATTATTATTTGACTCACTTGAAAACAAAACTTTAAGATTATGAGCGACGATACAACTTCTTTATCATGATTCAAACAAACAAAGCTATGAAAATCATATGATCGAAACTATCCTATCTTTGGAATCTATTGAATGCCGTATAATTATGTGATGTTCTGACGTTGTTTCAAACAAATAAACGATCAGCTGACTTTCGGCCCTAGGGCCCCCAACGTTTTCGGTCCTGTGACGGCAAACAATGTGTTTCGGTCCGCTTTTGACGTTTTAAAACAGGTGATTTCGTCGTAGTGTGGTGAAAAACATATTTTAAAGTAGACGTAGCCTAACTAGTACCAACTATAGTCCTGGCCTATTTATTTTAGCTATTTACATTGATTTATAAATAATAAGCACGTAAACCTAATATTGATTTCTTTCACGCCCAATGTGTGTGCTGTTGAATGACAAATTTGGATTCCCCAATTAAAATAATTTCTTCTGTTTATCTCGCTGTCTAGAGCAAAAATAAATATTCAAGTCTTTGTATCTCGATTATCGCACGAGACTGATAAAAATAATTTTTTACTCGATTATCGCATCAATCAAATCTAAAACCATCGAGTCTTCTTAACTAGAAATTGTTCCAATCAAAGGAAAAAACCGTGTCTCTTTAACTCGATAATTGCATCAATAAAATCGAAGAGTCGAGTCTTTTTAAATTTATTATCGCATAAATCTAATCGAAAGAACCGAATGTTTTTAACTCGACTACCACATCAATCAAAATCACAAAAATCGAGTATTCTTAACTCGATTTATCGCATTAGTCAAATCGAAAATCATCGAGTCTCCTTAACTCAATTTTATCGAAATAGTTAAATCGATATGAATAGTCTTTTTCTCTTGACTACCGCATCGGCTTTTTAGCGAATTTCCCCTATAGGTAAGAAGCTGTTACCGTAGTACTCATGGTAAGACCTAAGCTCGAGACCATGATAACTTTTCATTTTGGGGCCTCCAGAAGCAAAAAACACCATTCGTTCATTTTCATACACATATGTATCTTTAAGCACGATAACTCGCGTAAAAAATTTAAATAAGAAAGAATAAAAAGTTCCTAAAATTAAGCGTAGAGTTCAAAAATGTCATAAAATATAGGGTGTTCCATAAGAAAAATCAAAGTTGTCCGCCATATTGGAAAATGGCAGCCATATTTTTAAATTTCGAAGTGACTCCTAAAAGCAACGTTAAAAATAAAGGGAAGTCCTCCATGAGAAGTTCTTTGACAGATACATAATAAAATACCCCCGTCGCAGCAAACCTGCGTACTCAGCGAATTTCTAAAGAATTAATTTTTATGTATGAGCTTATTTAATTATGTACAGGAAAAGGTTTCAAACATTTTATGTAATTAATGCAAAAAGTATATTACATATCAATTTAAGAGCTTTAGATATAGGCTAAGGGAAATGATCATGGGAATCACATCGGTATCCATTCCAGCAATATTCTTTTTGTTATTCTTATAATTATTAGTCTAATATATTTTTATAAGTGTATCCTTGTTATAGTATAAAAATGTAAGCAAACATACAATCAATGATTTAAAATCAGTCAAAATAAAAACAAATAAAATAGTCACATGAAAAATTGAATCCAAACATATGATTTATCTTAAAATTTAAATAAACCTGTTGCAGCAAACCTGCATGCTCAGTTAATTTCTAAAGGATTTTTTTTATATGTGGGCATATTTTACATAAGTTAGGGAAGTTGTTGTTTTGAATATTTTGTGTAAATATTAATCTAAATTAAGTAAATTTTATCATTCATGATATTATTTCTCAATAATTATTTATATTCTGATAATTTTAATAAATTTACTTGTTATAGTATATAAATGTCAGCAAAGATATCAATCTACTCAGATCCAAGAAATAAAAACAAATCAAACCATCACATGAACAAATTAAATTCAATCATGTGGTTTGTTTTATTATTTTTTTAAATCCCATTTTAGGGAAATAGAATGAAAAATTTGGGTATATCATACCAGATTTTGGACAGTTTATGTCCCTTCAGGGAAAACAAAAGACAATGTACTGCATTTTGCAGATCCGATATCTCAGTAACCGATTGATGTAGAGTAATAATTCAAAATGCTATATTGTTTATTTTTTTAAGCTGAATTCAATTCTGACCATTAAATTTACATCAAATTAATAGAAATATGTAAAATCTTGAAAATAAATTTGATTTAGTCAAAAAAATCGCCTTAGAGTGTACCGATCTTGCTGGTTTTCGAACTTAAAGTCATGAATATCGCTATAAATGTTTGTTCCAAATTTCATCGAGATCGGACTTTTTTTACGAGAGTTATCGTGCCTACGGACACACACACACACACACACACACACACACACACACACACACACACACACACACACACACACATATATATATATATATACATGTATACCAAAATGAACGAACGTTGTTTTTGGGCTCTAGGGACCTCAAAACGAAAAAATAATATGGTCCCAGGCTTAAGTCTCACCATGCCGCCTACGGTCATAGCTACTTCCCTATAGGGGGAAATTCGCTAAAAGTTAGCTATTGGTTCACTTTAGGTGAGACACCCGGTATATCGCTAATGTTGTTTTGCACTTGAAATTTCGCTGAGTATGCAGGTCTGCTGCAGCGGGGAGTACTCACTCGTGGTAGGTGGGCTTGGGCCGCGGCTTGCGGTGGTGGGTGCCGCTGCCGGCGCCGGCGCTCGCCCCTGCCTGGCTGTGGCTGCCACTCACGCCGCCCCAGAACGGTCCCGCGCCCAGGCCCGCCGAGTGGCTGTTGCTGTTGGCGTGCGAGTTGCTAAGGAACAAGGCATAAAGTTATAGCTGCATTGTTGTCGTGAAGATTAATTATATAGCAGAAATCAGGTGTTATTGCAGTTAGTTATCGAAGATTTTCAATGTAGTTAAAAATTCTAAAAAGGCGTAAAAAATATGTTCTTCAAAAATGTTGATTCGAATTTTATTCTATGGGAACACGTTAAAACGGTATATGGCCATGGGGTATTTAACAAATTTTTAACATATGACAAGCTCTTGCACCATCTGTTGGTCTGTCATCGTCTAGAAAGTTCTATAAAAAATTAAAAGGCAAGTTGATTTTGGAAAAAAAAACATAATATTTACAAAGTTCATAATTAAAAGACCCCATACAAGACTCATTGACTTGTGCGTGGGTGACGAGTTGTCAAGGTAAGAATGAATAAGTGTTATATAAAATTAAGGCTTGTCTCTCTAACAACGTTTAAACTAAAATCTTGCCATATGTTTTACATTTAAAAACTTTTGGAATAGGTTAAGCTGGAGAAACTATCCCTACAGTGGCCTACAAACGAAACATGCTTTGTATATAAAACCGCTTCATTTTTATGACCCATAACAAATCCAGAGCAGGGAACAAAAAATTAAAATAATGTGTACAGATATTTTGTTTTAAAATAAATAAACTTTTATATTTGCCAATTGAAAATCCCGAAAATTAATGACTAACTATCATAATGTTAGTGGTTTGCTCTTCTGGGCGTACAGTTACGTGAGTTTTCACAATTCTTGTCATGTCTTACTTGTGTAAAATGTACACACGTAAATCACTGATTTCTCTAACTTAATAACTCGTTTATTCAGCCAAATTGACAAAGTACATTGCATTAGCCAAGTCACAATATGTACATTAAAACTAAAGAAAACATCTCTCAAAATAAACCCTTAAGATTAATCAATTACGACGTTAAGTGCTAAAAAGATCAGTCAGTGAGAACCTCACGGCTTTTAAAGCTTTTTAAAGCTTTTTGGGTCGTTTAAAGTTTTGAGATGGTTTGAAAAAGCGTCAAAAAGTTAACTGCAATGTAAGAGAGATGTTTTTGAAAGAAAGTTGTGGAATGTGTGGGTACTCTCAAGCAAGAACTATTACGAAGTGGATAGGTTTGTAAGGGCGGTGCTGCTTTGAAACTGAGATGAGTTTAATTTGAGAACGTTCTGTGCCTCCAAGATGTAAACTGAGGGAAAAGTCAAAATGTTTGACGAAACGAAGGACTCTTTGCAGGTCTGTCTATTAAGGCCAAAAATGACGCGGATAGCTTTCTCCTGCTGCCTGAAAATAAATAGGGTTCTAGAGTTCTCGCCACCCCAAATCGCAACAGTATCCATCAAGCATGGAAATATTACATCATAATAAGCAGTCAGAAGGACATCCTGACTTTTTTTCAATTCTGTCTTATCCTTTTTTTCTGTTACCTACCTCTCGGCATACACAGAGTTATACTTTTTCTTCTTACTCTTCTCGTCCTACTGTGTTGCCTGTTCCTAATTCTTAATTATCTATCTTAAATAATTTATTTTTAATTTTTTATTTTATATATTTTTTATATTTTTTATTTTTGTTTGGTTTGTTTGGGATAGGACGACAGTCCACGAGTTAAGTTGTCGTGTCTCATCTGGTGTATAGTCGTATCGTCTGGTGTGTTTTTGTCTTTTCAGGTTTGGGAATGCCATCACGCCGGTTTCTACCTTTCGCCGGCGGCTCGTAGTTGTTGTCTAAGTGGCGGGGGGGTTTCAAATCCTAAGTCATCATCGGTGGAATCCTGACTGCTAAGTTTAGTTTCAACATAAACTTAAGGGCCGTTGTCAGTGGTTACCTGTGGCTGCCGCCCCCGTGGCCGGGCCCGCCCCCGGCGCTGGCGGCCGAGGCGGAGGCTGCGGCGGAGGCGGAGCTGGCCGCCCCCCCACCCCCCCACTGGGGGCCGTGGTCGTAGCCGCCCCCGCCGTAGCCCGGGTAGTACTTCCCCGGCTTGCCGGGTCTCTTCTGGTGCGACACCCCGCCGAACCAACTGCGTACGGAGTACTTCTCTATCTTGTCGTCGGCTGGAAAATTTAAAAGAAAATAAGGTTTAATTTTTAAAAGAATTTATTTATTTTCGTAAAATTGATTATTTTTTAATCAAGCAATTTAAAAATATACACAGGGTGTTCAAAAAATGTGGGGTAATAATTAATTTACGTAGTGATTCCTTGGGTCAAAATAAGCAAAAACATTTATATAGATATAAAATATGTCTTATCTCGTTTTTGTGGTGGTTTTTGTGGAAATGTGCGGCCAAATATTTAATATTTTGTATAATGATTGCGGCTAATAAGACAAACATTTTGCACAGTCTCAATGCTGTAACTCAAATCGTTAAGGAGATATGAATTATTTTGTAAAAAACACATACAGACAGACAGAATATGTCTATGTAAACTTTTTTGCTTATTTTGACCCGAGGAATCACTACATAAATTATGCGCCACATTTTTTGAACCCCCTGTGTATATTTCCAATGGGCCAATACAAGACTAATTAGTCTGGGAGATACGAAAAAACAGATAGACGTATATCACCCATATATTAAAGTTAGGATAAAAAGCATATGACTGGGAAGGGCTGTGGAGATCAGAAAATACATCCATAAAACTGTAGACCAATAAAATCAGAGGGCAGATAACAACTCGGCAGGCCGAGACTCCGGTGGACGAAAATTTTAAATTGTAAAATTTATAAATGATTTATTTTTCTTGCTGGAATAAAAATTGTGACTGGGTTTGTTTACAATTATTTGTTGCTGTTTGTGGTAACTAATAAGCTTGTAAAACCAACATTAGAGTTCAAAAAAAATCAAAAAATTCAAAATTTATTTTTCTAAATTTATAAAAAATTATTACATATTATTTTGCGATTATACACAAGTAAGAGGAAATATTTTTAAAGGGTACGCTTAAATATTACGTTTTAACAATAACGTCTAAATTAGGCATAGATTTTCTTACCATGAACGTAAGACTGGACAATTTAAACTTTTTCGCCGAGGAAAAAGTATAGATAATAAATACGAATACAAGGCTACCTTTTAACTTATATAAATGGCTCTTCAAGGCATAAACGGTAATTTTTAGTGCGATGAGACTAGTGTATCTTTGTTACTGTTAAATAATTGTGTTTAACTGGTCAGGACCATTATTTAACAGTATTATCACCGATGTTAGGATACAGAATAAAATATTTTTTATCAATCTTTCTGCTCTTTATCCTAATATTTCGGGATTAGAGAATTGTCTTTATGTAGTATATAGAGAATGGTTAACCCTACTTACATTCCTTTGGTCAATTAATTATCGTGATTTATTTTTCAATGATTTAAAATCTATATAATATTGTGTGTTTTTTATTGTGACATTTCATTAACTTATTACATTACATTAGTCCCTGGTTCGCCCAGAAAACAACACTCTTACTGCTTCCTGTGATCTATTTAAAACTATTTCAGAATTACAAAAATCCTAAATAAATAAAGACTAAGTATTTAATGATTATCTAGACTTCATCATCCTTTATTACTCAACAGATGTTCAGCAAGTGCAAAGTCAATCACAGTTTTGCATTTGATATCAATTTAGTATATGAGATTACTAATGAGTCACCGTAATGAGTGAGTCAAGCAAATAAATAACCATTTAATCATGCATAAATAATTACCCTAATTTTTTTAGCAAGGCAGACCGATTAATTTTAATCGGCATATGTGAAAAACTGTATAAACAAAGTACATATCGTGCTCAATTGAAAACACATGCTTAATTACAGTGAAATATTAAAAGTTATCCTCTTTGGCAATTTTTATAGTATTAAATGTATTTATAATGGTGAAATTGCTATCAGGGAATTGCTGTATCAAATTCGTAGACTCACAATGACAGTAATTGTGTTTTTTACCATAATTTTATATAGACAAGAACATCTAGTTATAGGATTTTAATGATTTAACCTCAACGGTGCTGATGATGCCCCGAGGACAAGGGGGCGAAACAGCTTTCCACTAAATTAATAACAACTGGATTGCTTATGACGGTGAGTCTACAAATTTAAATGTATTTGTTTTGGTTAATTTGTAATGTAATAGTTAAGTTTGACCAAATTTATTGATTCGTCTTAACAACTGAATTGCATTTTGTCCAAGGAAACGTTCCTGAACCGAATTATGTTGGAACCTCACGATTTACGAATCCAAAAAAACTTACAATGCAGCAATCAAATCCTTAATATAAATTAAATACAAAAAGGAAGTACAAAAATGAATAAAATAAAAAATGGAAAGTAAATGGAAATGATAAAGTGAAAAAATGGAAAAAGTAAATTAAATTGATAAAGTAAATACAATAATGAATTCATTGTTTGAGTACAGTCATCTTGTTAATAACTAAATTATCTTAACTCACGGCTCTTGTCGGGGGAAGGCAGAGCAAAGATGACGGCAGCCACCCCCAGGACGACAAACACAACACTCCAGAGAGTCATGCTGGACAATACCTCCTCCAGCGGCGCCTCCCGTCTTATATCCTGGATCCTGGGAGTCGGAAAACTGACGAGGTCGACTGATCCTGCCGATCGGCGAGGCCGCCGTGGAAATCCGCCGTGGAGAATCGGACAGCAGACTTCCGGGCATCCGTGTTTTGTCTGGGAACCGACCAAGGACCAAGGGCGAGGGCGGAGATCTTCTCGGCGCTGGGGCTAGGGCCAGGGGCAAGGAGGGAATTGGTGCGGGAAAGCAATGAATACAGTAGCGTGACAATGGAGATTTCATTTAAAAGGGTGAAAATTGGGTAGATGTTGTACATACAGCTGGGATTATCATATAATTCCCAAAAAATCCCACTTGGACAACATGCCGCCATCTTGAAAAAAAACATTTTCTGTCCGTGTTTCTCTAAACATTTTTTTCTTACCGCGACAACCATAAGAGATAAGAAAAGGTGTTAATAGATTTTTTTAGATAAAATTTCTTATAAATGTGTACAAAGATGTACAAGAAATACTGATAATCATAGTTGATAATAATAATTTTCTAGAATGTTGTAATACTAATACCCCTGCCATAAGGAATACATGTAAAATTTAATGTAAAATACATTCCGTAGGGGGTGAATCCATTTTAACTTAATTAATAACAAATTATATCCATAGAATCCTGATAAACATTTCAGTCATTTGACACCTCCAACATCAAAATTGGTTCACTATAAAGGCGTGGGTAAGTTCACCCAAAAGTTATTCCTTAAGTTACTTGTACAAATTCCTTAAGAAATAGCTCTTTTGTGAACTTACTTGCGTTTTTATTGTTACAGGTGTCAAATATCCGGAATTTTTTCAGGATTCTGTGGATATAACTTTTTATTCTTAGGTCAAAGGTATTTGCCCCTTTGGGTATGAATGTTACATACGATTTTACGCATGTATTCCTTTCGGTAGGGATTTTAGAATTTCAGCATTTAAGAATATTATTAATATCAACAGTTATTATCAATATTTCTTGTACGTACTAATTTTATTGGAATGTTTTTACAAAAAACTCCATTTAAACTTTTTTAGTATCTCTTATGGTTTTCGTGCTAACAAAAAAAAAAAAACAAAATTAAGAGAAAAACGGACCGGAAATGTTTTTTTTTTTCAAGATATCGGCATGTTAACCAAGTGGGATTTTTGGGCAATTTCAGTATGCTGATCCCAGCTGTATGTACGACCTCTCACCGATTTTCAGCCTGTTAATGAAAATTCTAAAATCCAACACTAATTTCCTGTATTAAAAAGATAAGTACAGCCGACTCTCGTTAACTCAAAATGTCACGGGACTGGGATTTTTCTTCGAGATAAGTATAGTTCGACTTAAACATAATTCGAGTTTTAGAGTTAATTTGAGCTGGATCCGAAATATAGAGATTGACCAAATAAAAATTAGAGCTACAAAGGGAATGAATAATGTTGCTGGACCGGATACTTTCCATTGTTACATTGCGACCTTAACGCCAGGGTTTCGATATACAAATGTCCTTTGAGTAAACGTTAAGACTTATAAAGGTAGTCTTTGACTTAAAGAGGTAAGGTAAAAAGTTAATTTGACTTATCCAATGAACTTTGGGTAATTTATGGGTTGCTCGACTTATTGAGGTAAAATGTTACCTTCAAATTATACCGAGGTACGCATGATTTCCATTTCGACAGACAATGTCTTAGGATATCGAAAATATTTAAATACTACTGAATGGAATTCCTCTCAAAAAATATATCTATAAAAAGTAAATGAACGTTTAACTGTGACTTAAATACTATTACATGGCCCTAAATGAAACTTAGAAATATATGTTTTATTTAGAGTATTTAAATTCATGTAAAATAAGCTATAAACATCCAACAAGTGCCATCTTCGCAGTAATACAAGTATTTTAAACGTGTACAATGTGGTAAAATGATAAATACCAAGTATTAATTGCTAGACTCAGTTCTAAAAAATTGATATTTGAAAATATAAATATGTGTACTCTGCAGCCATTTAAAAAGTTAAAATTAACGTAGCGAGGCAGCTTTTAATAGTTCTTGAGGGATTTTGAATAAATAAACCACATACCGTTGTCCCAAAAGTCCCGGACCGGTTTAATCAATTAAAAACCACACAATACATGCTATAGTATATTACGTTACTAGGCCGGGAAGTATGTTTTCCAGACGAACATGATAGTTCCCGCGCGAGCGAAGGCGAGTGCGGAATTTTCATGCGAGTAAGGCAAAACTTCCCGGCCGTGTAACGTACGATATTTTTCATCATACTACGCATAAAAACATACCTTCAATCATAACGTAGTCCTTGCATAAACATACGTTCCTCGAACCTTCAAACATAACCTATAACAAACAGAGGAACATTTGCTGTGGATGCAGTGCTGCCACTACATTCCTCTAAAAAGAAACAAATAAAGAAGCATTAAACGTCGGTTTGCTGCAATCAGCTGATTGTTTACTCCCGTTCTTTCCGGCCTAGGTTGGATAAGAGTTTATCCGGCCTAGGCCGGCAATGGGTAACTTTCGAGCCAACAAAAAGGAACTGAAAACATATGTTTCTGTGTTAGTATGATGAAAAAGATATTTTGCACATGAGTTTCGACCAAAGGCACTAGTTTTTGCTGTACACATCATATCTGCCCCTGCCTCGAAAACTCGATTAAAACGGTCTATATAAATGTTCAAATAAATATACACTACTGTATGTATAGGTTGACAAATTTTGAATCTATCATAGCCTCCTTCACGAAATATTATAAAAATACTATAATTTAAGAACTTGATTGAGTTTTTGAAGTGGTTTTCATAAAAGGAGGGCTCATGATTTTTACGCTTCTGCTGTGTGCCAAAACTGAAGGGGCCTAAACATGAAGTCGCATTCTTTTGCCAAGTACATAAATCTTCTGCCAACAGTGACTCCGTACGCACGTGCCCAAGTCGCTGACGACCTACGCTACTGGAATTTTAAGTTAATTATTTATCTTTTTTATCGCTGACTAAACGAGTTTTAAACAGAATTACTTCTGAATGGGGTCGCAGTTGGTAACCGCAGTACCGTATTATGTAGGCTTGACACTTGCTCTCGTAAATTTTACGAAAGATAAATATTTTAAGCAACTTTTGTATCTACAAGCTTGATAATCGGAACCCCCCTTTTTGAATGAGGTTAAAGATGGTTCCTTACGTCATTTACATTATAAATTCGAAAGTAATTTTTATGAATTTTTGAGTTATAGTCCTTTTTAGCATGAGATTAGGTTACATTTGAACTAAAGTATAGATTCGTTTGAAATTTTGCTATTGGTTCATATGAAGTTAAATTAAATATATATTTTGAATTTTAAATGTAGCGAGAGTTTATTTATACTGTATTAAGACATGTTTAAGAAAAAGGGCTCTTGACATTAGTGTTTAGGGCACACATATTTTTTGTCAAAACATCAATTACAGCGGAGCATAGCGTAGGAGGGTTAGGCCTATACAAACTTTTGAAAATAGGTCCTTTAACATATTATTAAATAATTTTTTACAACCATAATTGTTTGCAGTTAACTCCACAGAATTTGTATTTTGTTCTACTACAACTAACTGTTTGAAAGCCATGGTACTGTGATTTATATTCAAATTGCGCCTGCAATGCTAGTTCTACTCGTAGATGTATGGAGTTGTGCGTTTGGTGTTAAACAGGCTCAATATAAAGACATTGTCCACGCTAGATGAACTGCTTGGTTTCTGTATTAATTAGCGGTCAGTAAATAAAATATCAATAGACATTACAAGGAAATGTAATTTATTCCCTTGCTGAATGTTTAATCCACATACCAAAACACATCCAACATAACATAGCATAACATTTATTAATTTGGTTTGTATAAATAATTTATAAATAAATGTGTATAGTTGTATCCTAAGTATCATAATTAAATGTTTCCGGTTGATAAAATTATCTAACTTACTTATGCGTAATTCCGAGCGGCTCCGCAGTCGAGCATCTGTTCTGCAAAAATCCTGAAGAAGCGGATTTTTTATATTATATCCGCGAAACGTAGATGATAAGAACTGGGCGAGGGCCCGATCGATTTTTAAATTCGTGTCGTTTGTGACTTTTTGTAATTGTGTTTGTGTCATCTCTGGACTTCGGAGCCTCCATTCTCCTTTTTTTGGGGTGTAAGAAGCCCAATTATTAAAAAAAGTGAGTATTAACTATACCCCACCCAAAAAATCTATATATAAGTTATAAGCTAAGCTAGCTTATAGCTTATAGACATTCAGGAATAGAATTATCTACTTCAGTGGTCGTGATCAGAGATAATTATAACCAATCAGGTATATTATATGGCTTTTCAAAATTACCATGTGCATTTTTTGAGTTATCTGATACTCGTCTCGTTTTTACAACTTTTTTTTATTTGAACGTGTTATTTTTTTAAACAATTATAACTGAAAATTTTATTTCTGAATTACATGATTTTTGGTGGGGAAATACTTGATAATGATTTTTTGGGCTTCACCCACCTTTGTAAGTCCTGTGCAGGCTCCGAAGTCAGTTGGTTCACACTGTTCGTGTTGTCTTAAGTGTTTAACTATTTTTAACCAAGTGAGTGAACCAACTGACTTCGGAGCCTGCACATGATTTACAAAGGTGGGTGAACCCCAAAAAATCATTATCAAACTGAAAGTTTGTTTAACAGAATTGTGATTGGGTAGAGGATTTTAAAGAATGTCCTCCGATTTTTCAAGGACGCCCGTCACTAAAACTGTACCTAATGTTTTAACATTTTATTAAGTAACATATTACAATTCTTTTCCACTGAAATGGGCCTCTAATATAATTCTTGCTTGTTTTCAAATATTTATTATTCTGGGTTGTTTGATCCTGATAACATAAGATACATATATACGTTTTAAAATTACATTTTAGAGGTGATGATGACTTTTACATACCATTACCTTTTTCATATTTTTTTAAATTTCACGAAATACTCGTGAATATGTGACAACACATCTCCTTAGTTTCAAGAAGAGAACATTTAATATTATGTCCCCGCAGTTTAAACTTATGCGGATTTATGCGGATATGCGGATTTAATGTCCATTCAAAGGCAATTAATGATGAAATTGCATACGATATTCTTTGTTTTATAGCCAATCAGGATATGTTTTCTTAATTTTATCGCCATCACGTGCCGTCAAGTTATACCTACTTATACAAGTACAACTGAAAATTATTGCTGTAGAAAAGGTCTGTATTTCCTTCCTCCAAGTACACAAAATGACAGTAGTTCTGATGATCTATGACAGCATTTAAATTACTATTTAAGTCTTCATAAGAGCATAGATAAGAAAAAATATAAAATGCTGGTGATAAAATAAGAAAAAAATATCCTAATTGGCAAATTGAGAATAAGAATTTGAATAATATATTTAAAAAAAAGAATATAGTATGCGATTTCATCATTAATTTGTCTTTTAATGGACATTAAAAGTTTAACAAGATCATTGTTTTAATGGATCGCGGACTCTGGTTTTGACCGACAAAAATTTCAATATATTTCAGAACTTCGTGTGGTAATATTTGTTGTTTTATAAGTACAAGTTTCTTTGCTAACTCTAGCTTATTTGTTTGTTTTTAAGTCTGGTTTGATTTAAAATTCACATGACCCAAGATTGTGGGAGGTAATTCAGATTCCTAAAGAGCGCCAAATGAAGAATAATATTTATTTGTCACTTTATTATATTTATAATCAAAATTTTTAATCTATTTTCAGTTTTGTAAAAAAATCCAAACCATTTCTAAAATGAATGTATCCTCTAAATTTCTATAAAATTCAGGTAATTCTTTAAAAGCATTTTGTAAAAACTAATTCACAGTGATCATTATAGTCCCATAATTATTCTAAATGTAAAAAAAAATCTTATACTGACGAATGATCCTAAGCCGCAGGCTAAAAAAATTTGCCGTGTTAAACTTGCTTCTAAAAGAACGTAAGAGACGACCAAAAGCGTTCGTACGTTTTCAGCCTTTTGGTTCGAGTTCCCTTGGCAAGGGCCATAGGGGCTCCCTCTCTATGGTCCAGGTTTCAGAGTCCAAGGTTTCAGAAATTTCCCAAGGCAAATGCACTCTGTGTTCCCTTTTCCATTGTTTCCTCTGTCCTGTTATTGTTGAACGGGCAAAGAGGAAACAACTTATTACTTAGGGTGTCATTAGTTTAACGGGCTTGAAGGTCGTCTTATTCGACAAATAATCAGCAGACGAGTAAAAAATGTATGCTATTTTTTGTATCACTTTAGGTTAAAATGAGATTCCCAATGTACTAAATATGCACACCAATTAATTATAACAATCATGCATTTATTAGTTTATATTTCATATAAATGCCCCTTGCTTTTTTGCGTATTTCCGTTTAACATGCATTGGAATGGGCATTCATAAAAGTGTCCGATAGTAATGAAGTTTGGTTTATAGAAGTCCAAGTGGTAAACTCCCGGACGAGTTCAGTGATTGTGGCGTTGATAGGGGTTTCTTCCTCAAATTGGGAGTTTTGTTTTTACATAAAACATTTCAGTTAATTAAATTTTAGTTCGAATTATTGAAATAAGCTAAAAATAGTACTTCTGAGATATTGAAAGCAGCAACGAATTCATATATTCGTTACATTGTCTCTATTATCGTTAGGGGGAATAAAAAAATTCTATATCTCGCTAATTTATCAACATATATATTAATAAAATTGCGTATATGGCTTGATATAGTTTATTTCAATTATATAAGAGCCTGAATCCCTCCATTTCCTTATTTTCATAGCAGCAATCTACATACTCCTTTCTTTTGTTACAATCAAGGAAAGTAAATACAATTTTATATATTCCTTTTTTTAAATGTTTATTAACCTTAGTATATGGCTTCTTAGAGTTGATTTTTTCTGGATATTGAATGAAAACCGTCCATTTCTAACAAATATGTGTATCAGCACATTTGCATACTCATTATTACTGGTATTCTAATAGGGAATATAACAAATTCATATGCTAAGTTGAGATTAATTGTAATTTTAAACGTTTGAAACTCGTTGAAGACGCAAGTCTGATCAAACGGGGGTATTTTCCTTTTGAAAGAAACAAATCTCAATTTGTTCCTCACTAAACGCACATTCACATGAGTCACACAAACCCAAGAAACTTGCCAGGTTCTTGCCACCTACACCTACAGACAAGACATGTCTGTAAGGTCAGTGCCACCTACAAGTGTCGGCGTGTGGAATAGCAAATGTTAAGGTAAACTAGTAAATGGAACTGCTCGTTGTTCAAATGAATCATAAAAGTCAGCGTCAGTGTTGCCAGAAACGTGAAGCGATCGCTATTGTTATTCTTTCAACATTGCCTCTGATCTGGAGGCTCGCCAGGCAGGGCGGGATCCGGGTGGGGAACTATGGAACTGGAGACCGCCGTGTGTGTCTCTTTTGCTCCACGGTTAAGGGTCATTTTGGAAACATCGCATTTGCTCCACGGGTCAGCAGGTAGATTTCAGAGCCGCCCAAAACATCGCTTTTGCTCCACGAGAGAGGGGCCTGCGCTTCCTCTCCCCCAAATTCTCTCGCTCACCTCCAAGCTCGAAGTTCTTTCTTGAATACTGCCAGCTAAACGTAATATGCAACTTTGCTTTTTTTGCCTAAACGAAAATATTTATAATGGAAAAGTGTTAAACTACTTCAATTACAACAGTCCTACTTTACTATTATAATTGAAAATAATATACTACTGTAAAATAAAATAGTATTAATATGTCTTACCCATCTTTAATTTATTTTATACAATAAATCACGATTAGAAGCAGGGAAGCTTCTAATAGCTTCTAATTATAACACAAGATCAAGCTTTCCGACATGAGCATGAGATTCAAGGTCACTAGATATATTCAAATGTATATTTTTTGCAGATTGCTTCTTTTTCAAATAAACCATATTGCTTTAAAATAATGTTACCTTCAATTGATTTCATGTTTACTTTTCATAGATCCAATAAATAGGTCCAAAACAGCTTTATCAATATAAAATATAGAGTATCAGCAGATCGAGAAGGAAGACAACTATTAATGTAGTGTGATCAGGTTATTTAAATAGTGTTTGATGCTCGTCGAAAATATACTCTTACGGCTCAAACGTGGTTTTCTGCTCCATGCTCATGCCTAAAATATTTATCTCGTGTCAAAAGGCTTCTCTGTTTCCAATTGTGAATTATTGTAAAAAAATAAATGAAATATGGGTAAGTATTTCATAGTAACACATTCTATTCTGTAAGTTATTTCTTTTTCACAATACCGTTTACTTGTGCTTACTCTTACAGTTAAAGTCAAAGTAGTTTAACATTCTTTCAAAAATCAACATTTTCGATTAAGCAAAAAAAGTAAAGTTGTAGTATTACGTTAAAAATGACATTTTTCAAGAAAGAACCTGGAATTGAGCGGTGAGGGAGAGGGAGCGCATGCCCCTCTCTCGTGGAGCAAAAGCGATGTTTTGGGCGGTTCTGAAATCTACCTGATGACCCGTGGAGCAAAAGCGATGTTTCCAAAATTACCCTTAACCGTGGAGCAAAAGCGATGCAGCCAGGCCACCGAGGCTGTGGGCTGATAAGGAATTGTTAACTTCCTTCCATCGGTGACTGATTAGGAAACTCTATAACTTTGTTTCATCATATAAATGCATTAGCTTACATATAAAAAAAGATTTGTTAGAACAACAAAAACATTGGTAAACCGAGCAAAAAGTATTTGCAGATATACAACCTTCGATTGTTTTTGTTCGGTTTACCAATGTCATTTGATTGAAACACATTGGCTGGGATAGCAAATTTAGTTCGTAGGAATATCAAGAATCAAGAATCAAATATTTATTCCAATAAGGCACATAGAATGCATTTAGTGTGTAAAGGTTCTTATGTTAGGGATAACATGCGTTACAGCTGCAAATATAGGCACTGAAATAAGAAGTAATAAATAAATAAATAAATAACATAACATTGGTGATTATAGCAAACAAAATTAGTGTTAAAGTAAAAAATTTATGGAACATTTTGCTGGCAATACCCGTGTGTTTGTTGTAAATACAATGCACATTGGTATTTATAGCAAATTTATTTTTAACAAAGTAATATTAGTAAATCCAACAAAATATTTTTGGTAGTTCCGTCAAAACCATCTGCTGTATCAAGCAAATAAATTTGTAAAAATCGCTCAACAAATGTGGTTTTGTTGATTTCACAAATGTTTTTTTTTGTGTACTAATTTTAAGAGTTATGCTTTTTTTATTTTTATTTTTATTTTTATTTTTGAAATACGAAGTGTCTTTTCATATAAATTACAAGAAATACTCAGTCTGTCAAATAAGCAACAAAGCTTAATATTCAGGTTATTTCGAAGTACTACCGTAATTCGAGTATTAATTTACATTGATCTCATGGAGCACTTTTTGTTAAAATATATGCACATCGGAAGACAAATTTGATACAAAATATTTTTTGCTAAATAAACAACAAAACATACATATCCATAACGTCGGCATTGTCGTATAATATTGTTAATTTGTGTATAAACAATCCGGGACTCTAGGCGGGGAGAGAAAGAAAGTTGCTGCTTGATAAACATTCGGACACGTTGATGTGAAAAATGCTAAGTAGTTGTAGCCTATGTGTGTTGTAATTTTAGTAATCATAGTAATTCGATAAGTGTAATCTCAACTCGGGGGAAATCAGCTTCTAGATTCAGTTGATGAATATTTATGTATTAATGCTTAAAAATAAACACGTACATTGTTGTATTTAAATATATTACGTTATATGCGTTTATAATGTTACTATTTTAGGAAGTTAGAATTAACTTCTTATTGATTGATCCAGTTTTCCTGTAATATGAGTATTGTTAATTAAGTGAGTAAAAGCCTGTCCTAATCATTTGTTAGTTATGTTGGGTAAACAATAATTATTGCAAAGAACCAATTTAAAGTAGCTATAACAAGAAACCAAGATTAAGTCACTGAACTGAAATCACAGCAGAGCTTCACAATTTACATAATGCAAAATTAGTGATAGTTAGGCCTAGACCTTCACGCTTCAGGCTTCATGAACGTTCCTGCTTCTGCCGCTGAACCTAACAATTAGACGAATAGCTAATATTGTCCCATTGTTGACATTAAAAGTTTGGTAAATACTTTAGAACCGTGATGAAAATAATATAAAGAAGCGCTTCTTTCCTTATTTAATGCTAAATTAATCTTGCCTTTCTGTAAAAAATATAGTTTATAAAGCTATGGATTTTCAGGATTTTAATGTGTCCTGGAGGTCTTTAAAGGCAAATGAATCTGTTTGTTGAAAAGGAGAGTTGTAGCAGAAAGATTTGTAGATGTTTTTCGTTTGTTAGCCTATACATAAACAATCTTCATCGAAAAATAACTTGAGGTGTGTAGAGGTTTGAATGTATATGAGAAATTAATTTAGGATACCCATTGAGTGAATAGCCAGTACGCCTTCTTATAAAAGTCAACCACATGAATTAATTCTTCATTTAAAAAAAAACAACGACCCTTAAAGTACTACTTCAGTTCCCCTTTCCCCACCTAATTTTTGGAAAAACCCAGCAGTAGCCTATGTTTAATTTCAATCGCACCTCCGACTTCCGGCTAATAAGTTTGTTTTTATCGGTGGTTTCAGATAATAAACTACGGTAGGTTCATTACCTGGTTGTGTTTTCCTCTTATCTTTCGCAACATCAGTCAAGGCTGCAGGAACATCGGACACGGTCGGGAGGAGGAACTGCACAGTCCAGCAGACAGAGGAGTGAGAAAAAGTCAAGTAGGATTGAATGAATGAATGAATGAAAATACTTCTTTATTGAGGCGAACTTAGGACCACATGGTCCTTTCTTACAGTTAACCTCTAATACTAATATACAAAACCAAAATATGCTTAAAATTTATAAACAAAGTTTCCTAAGATATATAAATAAACAAAAAAGTATATAACAAAAATAATAATGCCCTAACATTCGCACGCACTCACACATTCATTCGATGCCACAGCTAAGCCTAACGCACGCCATCCCGCCACGCCACGGTCATCCGCTCCAGGTAATGTTTCTTCAGCGCCACCGTCAGCCGTACACGATTTTCAACGGATTTTATTTCATGGGGCAGAGAGTTCCAGAGGCGGCAGGTTGTTACAGTGAAAGATTTATTGAAAGTTGTGGTCTTGTGTCGGGGAATGCGTAGCGTTGACGAGCCAGAGCGGGTGTTTCTTGCGCCTCTCTCACTTAAGAATTCAAAATTTGCCGCAAGATAGTTTGGGATTCCAAGGTTGATTACAGAATGAGTAATTTGAATGATTCGAATTTGCCTTAGATCTGATAGTTTTAAAAGAGAAGAATGAATGTAATAAGGTGTGATGCGATCATCTCGTCGAAGATTATATAAAAATCGGATGCAATAATTTTGAACGCGTTGCAATTTTGTCTCCAAGGCCACAGTCATATCATTAATTACAGTAGAGCAGAAATTAAAGTGAGGAAATACCAGTGATTTGATAAGTAGCAGTTTAATGTGAAAAGGTAAGAGTCGCAGCATTTTTTTCAAAGTGTGAACGGCGGCAAAAACCTTTTTACATGTATTCACCACCGCCTCAGTCCAGTCCAGTGTGTTGTTTATCGACAAACCAAGACTCTTAACTGTATTGTAGTAAGGCAAAGGTAGGCCATTAACTGTAATTTTTGGTGCTTCGTCTAGTTGTAATCTGTTTAGTAACCGTGAATGTCCGAGAATGATTGGCTTTGTTTTGTCAGGATTTAGTTTTAGTCCGTTCTTTGTTGCCCAAAGGACAATTCTGTAGGATTACCATTTGGTTGATCTTAAACAAAGACTTTTCCATCTATATGTGATGGTTGGGTGGTTTGACCTTTGCAAAGAGGAAGTATTTGGGAATGTTGTATGGGTGAACTGGAATTGTTATTATCCAGACTCTTGTTATGATGACTGATGGAGGGCTCTGGCTTTCAGTAGGTCAGCTAACAAGAGGAGGGGGCATTCGCTTAGTGTGAGGGGTTCACGCTTATTGGCGGACTGAGGGGCCTCAGGGCATTTGGCCCATCAGGCCAGGGCCCACGTAAGTAATCTTAGTTTTCCCTTTTCCAAATTAGCTGTCTTTGTTTTAAGTTCTTTCTAGTTCGAGTTCACTCAGTCACGTTGATTTCATGTTCTAGTATTCTTGATATGAAGGTTATATTCTCTGCTCATTCATATTTGTAATTAGTTGAGAAGTTCTGTTGTTTAAATTAAAAGGCCTTTCTTTGGATGTCAAGCATGCCTCTTTATTTAATGGGGCTACGTTCCCAATGTGGTCGTTTACGGGACTCCTTAGTTAACAGCCAACAGAGGGGTTTCGTACACGTCACATTTACATTGAAAAGTGAAGTGGGTTTCGTTTCGGAGTCTTAACTCGATAATGGCTGGACGGATTTTACCGATTGAGGAATCTATTCCTCTATTATCTGTTTTTACATAGATTTGCCAAAACGTCTCATATTTATTTAATAACAATCCTAAAGTACAGTAAAGGGTTAACATTTTGGAACTGGGTCACTATCCATCGACATTTGACCAAGCTCTTTTTACTTTGTTTTGCAACTGAACATATATGGTCATGCTTTCAAATAGTTGAAAAGGTAAACCACAGATTGCAGTGTTTGAAAGCGAAGCTACAACTGAGTAATCTAGTAGAATAAAAAACTTAAAAACTGAAACGTGTAACAATTTATCATGCCATTTGATCTAGGATGACTCTGATGGTGTGATCCATAGAGTCCGAATAGCATTAATTTTATGTACGGACCACATCATTCGAATTGGTTTGTAGCTACTTATTAAACTACACAAAATCGTACGAAGTCATGCGAATTCCACTTCGAACGTTAGTTAACACTAAAGGAGGCAAATATGGGCTTACAAAATGAATTATCTTCAGTTAAAGTTAAATTAGATACTAAATTTAAAAAACAGCTAAATCCATAATATGTTGTTGTACTGGAAAAGGAGAGCCTAATTTAGAGCAATTTTCTTTCTATCCAATTATTTTGAATATAAGTAGATCTTAGTAAGAAAAGACTCTGGCGATGCTATTTAATCAAAGACTGTCCTTTGCATACTGAAAGAGCACCCCTAAAGGATAAAAATCAATCGAATTACAGGAACAGATTCTTAGAATCTTAAAAATGGTAACCATTATGCTAAAGAATAAAAATAATCTTGCCTTACAAAAGACATATCAGTTTAACGAATGAAAAAATATTCGTAGTTGAGTTTACTTTCTCCCACGTACGCTTGCCATAACGGAACGCTGAAATCTGCGTTCGCTTTAGTACAGTGACAGCTGAATTCTGCTGTCTGTACCTGATGAGACGAAACATGTCGAATAAACAGCAAGTCAGAATTGACCAAGGCTCGGAGCGTCTGCTCCTTCTGCCATCAGCGCTTTCGCGCGAGGCAGCAGCCTAGCAGTGCAGGCAAGTAGTTACTCCCGCCGTTTACCCGGGATTGTTACACGCGTTTGCATTTTACGGCCGTTTTTATACAGTCATGAACAGCCACCATAAAACTTTTGTTATTTTACTGTACTTGAAATTGAGTGGTTTTTGAGTTACTAATATCAATGAATTTAGTTTAGTATTGTTTTCCATTCTACAATTTGAGATATTTTCTTACTCAATCTTTTTAGATCTTTTATGTTCAATGTGACAGATTTAACTTTAATTTTTAAATTAAAAAAAAATATTTTACAAATAGGCCTACTCTTTTTTAGAAGCAAACAGGTGCAGATGTTGCTTGGTTTTAACCTCCTCGGGCTGAAAGTTTAATCAAATATTGAATAATAATTAACATAACATTATGTTAAAAGTGACCTTAATTGTCGTTTCATTTAATTTGGAAACAGATTTAGTTTTAACTCATTGGAACACTTCCCAGTTTAATAACTAAAAAATGTTACATGATTAACTTCTACTATTCAAAACACCCGACTCGAAAAAACTCGAAAGTTGCGAGTATTTTTTAAACCTACACTCGACTTCAAAAATCACTATTCGCACACCCCTAGTGCCTACACTACCTTAGGGATGCTAAGGAGCGCCTCATCAGGTACAGACAGACAGCAGATTTCAGCTGTCACTGTACTACAGCGAACGCAGATTTCAGCTTTCCGTTACGGCAAGCGTAGGAGAAAGAAAACTCAACTACGAATTCATTCCTTGCCAACAAAATTGATGTGATCGGCTTAAGCCGATTTTTTTTTTTTAAGATTGAAAACTGTTTAAGCTTATAGTATATTATGTCAATAGGCCGCAAAGTACTGTTTTTCCGGCCGAGTAACGTACGACACTTTTCATCATACCAATCAGAAAAACATTCTTTCAATCATAACGTAGTCCTTGCATAAACCAATACGTTTTTCAATCCTTCAAACCTAACCCATAACAAACATTTGCTACTGCTGCCACAAACAATGCTGCCACTACATTCCTCTAAAAAGTAACCAATAAACAAGCATTCAACGTCGGTTTGCTGCAAATCAGCTGATTGTTTACTTCCGTTTTTCCGGCCTAGGACGGCAATGAGTAACTTTCTAGCCAACAAAAAGGAACTGGAAACAGATGTTTCTGTGTCAGAATGATAAACATTTGTTTTCAGACAGCGTTTTTGTAATGTTTACACACCAATACGAACTTTGGTAAGATAAAATCAACATTTTCTACCCTTTCCAGACAATCGAAACTTAAAAAGTCAAATCTCAACATACAGCCTATCCAAAACCCATCCACTCACACCTACCAAAAACCGATCCGCATTCCTCTTCGGACTATTAAAAAACCAATTAACGGAATTCCACGAACCTTAACTCTACCCACAGGGATGCCCAGAAGGATCACCTCACATATGACGTCACACAGTGGTTAAGTGGGATACCCGGCCGGGTGTACGTCATAATTGTGACGTCACAGGTGTAATTACTACGGAGGGTCAAGTGCGGCGGCGGTGCCCGGGCCGAGCCTCAGTGCAGGATGAGGGGATCTCGCGTGGTGATTGTGGTGATCGCCGCGCTCGCGTTATCTCAGGCTACACAGTACGGTAAGATAAGATAAGGCGATAAGATAGATAAGAGATAAGATTGATAAAAGATAAGATAGAAAATGGATTGTGTTTTGGGTTGAACATAACTC
Source organism: Flexamia atlantica (assembly GCA_035578135.1). NCBI lineage: Eukaryota > Metazoa > Arthropoda > Insecta > Hemiptera > Cicadellidae > Flexamia > Flexamia atlantica. Next base: position 120,008 of record JAQJVK010000155.1, on the reverse strand, counting down.
TATTGGTATTTGTTATTTCTGAAACAAAAACTTGTACCGATGAAATTTCAGTAATTTTGATTAAAATATTTATTTATTTCAACGTTTCCCAATTTATACAAATCACACATACCGATAAAAAAAATTTTAATGAAACAGTATTGAGTTACTTGCAGATACATGTATGCTACCATAATTTATTCATGCAAAAACAGTGAATAACTTAACATAACAACTAGAACAACCTAATAAATACATGCAACAGATTCATGAACAGTGTGGCAAAATGTACGAGACTCTTTAATAATATTATGATTTAAATATTCGTAAATTAATAAAAGATGAATTATAAATGACGAACAACAATACAAAAATGTCAACAAAAACAACAATACATACAACATACTTACAATAAATACAACAACATAGATACAACAATACAAATACAATACATGCAACAATATCTACAATTCAACAAATGCAACAAGGTATATTTTATATAATGACTAGGATATGTCACAAGAAAAACAGTAATTTTAGAAAAATATTCAACAAATAATATACAAATCTAATTTCAAAGGACTTGAAAAAGGAATGGTGAAAGGTGCATGTAGTGTACAACTAGAAAAAGTACTGATAAAAAGTGTAGCATGCTAATTCTAACCACAAAAACTGTAATTTTTTTTTGTTACAAGATTAAAGTTTTATATAAACTCTTGAAATAAAATGCGATGGAAAATCAAGGATTCTTATATTTGTTATAATGTTGAATTGAAATTTAGCAACCCGTTAACATAACGGCTTAATGTTTTTTCTAAAAAGGTATATTTTAACCTTAAAATATCAATGACAACTTTGAAACGTTATTTATTTGAATATTTTATTTATCTGAATAGTGGATAGAATAGAAGAAACGTTATTGAAAACAGTAACTAAGGTATTTGTTACTACTATTTAATCTTGGTGTTTGGATTGTCAATGTTCACCTAAAAGAAGTAGTATGTCAAGAAGGGATAAAGAGCCCTTTTTATTTTTATTGTATTCTATTATTTTTATTGGAGGTGGTTTATTTTATGTAATCCTGAAAATATTACCTTAGATTTAGCTTAATACATTAGCCAGTACTCAATATCACTGATTATGGGCCAAATTGGTTTAAATAATAAATAAAAAGGGAATTTCTTATCATATTTTATACTCTAATTGAATTAAAATAATTATGAATCTATAGAACAAATTAACACTTTGGTATTCATTCTTAAACTAATAAATTAGTTGTATCCCACAAAAACTAAAAACTTCATCCAAAAACTGTATTTTGGTACATATTGATGCAGCAAAAGTATCACAGTATTTTATATCAATTCAATAGCTAATTCAACTGTCAAATAATAACTTTATTGTTTGTTTCGTAAAAATTATTACGTAAAAAAAATTAAAAAAGATTATTCATTTAAAAACTTTATTCACTTAAAAACTTTATTCATTAAAAAATAAAGTAAATGGAAAATGCCACTTATCGTTCGCCAGCGCCAGGCATTTCCTTTAGAAAACAAACGAAAACCAACAAGTACTCTTTGCAAGATCTCGCTAAGTATAAAATCTCTGTGTTCAATGGCTGGAGCATTTTGGTTTTTTTGTCACGACGTCGTTTCCAATTGGATGAATTATTTGGTTGTTGTTTATATCTTGACCTAAAAGTATATTGATTGTCTACTAGATACGTAACACTTAGACTTTAGAATTCTCGGATATTTCGGAAATCCTCGTGTGTTTTCGTCTACCTTCGAGGGGTTGTCCTGTCGCTGGCGAATGATAAGTTTATAAATTTCCCTCCCTATCGCGCTTAATAGTTGTACTAATTCAACTACAGTATGAAGTCTCTTTAGCTGCCTTCGATTCTCTTTAGCTAGTTCTTGGAGCTTTCATGTGACTTTATCACTCATACACTCTCGCTCACTCACTCACTCACACTTACTCATAAACACAACCACAAGAACACACTCACACACAGACCCACAACTCTACGAATACAATCGCCTCACGTGCGGCGCTCCTGCAAACACCATTCATTCCCGGTACTCATGTAAATCCATTCATTATTCTTTGTACCCTCTCCTTTTCTAGTGAATAGAGTTAGATACCAGACCATGTGAATCTCAGCCGGCTTCTGTGTTCAGATTTTACAGAAAAGTTATGTATCTGTATTATACATGCATGCAATTTTTAATTTACTTTGAAAAATATCAAAGAGACCTATTTATTTATAACTGTGAGCAAAAATATAGATTTTTAAAACTAAATACCATCCACCCAACAACAGCAAACCGTCCCCCCCCTCTGATTTCACTCCCTGGAGTGTGATTTTTTTTGTTTTTTCGGCCTAAAATGTATGAGCTGAGTGTAACCGTATTTTAACATTTTTAATGTCACTGTATGTACATCTGAATTTGATCCTGAATAGACATTTTTCAAAGTTTCCAAATAACATATAGGTCTATGTACTGACTGTTATGCAACGATAAAAAAAGTAGACAGTGTTATAAACTTGAATAGTGTGTACTTAATGACCTCTTCGTTGAATGTGGTTAAAACAAATGCGACAAACAGAATGCTCCATATTTAAACAACTTCAGTTCTTACCAGCCATTCAAGTCTCTTGCAAATTGATTAAGAATTTCAAGTTCAAGTTCAAGTTCAAAATATCTTTATTGAATCAAAAATACATAAACCAAATATACATTTCATATGCCAAATGTGGCATGAGCGAAATGAAATTTTAACATTTATTTATTTAATCATACAGTAAACCATCCTTTTGTCGGCGTGCTGAACCAATTTACACAACATATTTTTCTTCTAGGCCCATATATAATAAAAATATCACTTATACAATAAATAATGTATATACAATAAAAATAACAATACATATCGTTATCAGAAGCAACAGAGAAAAATAAACTCTCTATATAAATAGAGAAGCAACAAAAAATAAGAACAATACAGTAACAGTCATAAAGATGAAACAATTAAACATAACAAATAACAGATTAATGTCGATCACTTGTTACATACTCCAGGCTTTCATTTTAAATGTTGGCTTCCTTTCATTAATAACTCATTACCATAACTTGAATAATTTGAATTTTTAAATTTCACAAATTAAGTTCAGCGCATAGCAATTTTGAAATAAATCATTAATATTTCAAACCCCTGTCCTTACAATGCTTAACAAATTATATTTTATACGAAACAAATTTAAAATGATTCGAAGTCTCGAAAAACTAGTTTTATTTCCTATTTTCTCTTTTCTCAAATTTTATACTTCTGGTTTTATGTAACGTATTAAGATTTATCTAGATTGTCTAAGATTAATATTATGTGACTTTATATTGTAGCAGGCCTACTCCTCAAATATGCAAGAACCCTTAGATTTTTAACAACCTTACGGAATCCAGTTGAAAGTCAAGTCTAAACATTGTTTTATTTGAGTTGTAATAATATTCGTAGTCATTTAAATGTTGCCTGTTTAGAAATATCAAAATGAAGGCCACTTGTTCCTTGTCCCACTCGCTAGCTCTTTTCGTGGTTTCAAAAGGTTTCCTAAGGCACTTAGGAAGTGTGTGGTTGAAGTAGAGTGAGGTTAAATTACCTAATCACAAGATATTGTAGGTGTAATCATGATCACACTTTATTGACGATATATCTTGAAACACAGACCATTGTAATAGTTATATATGCTTTTATTTGGGGAAACGGGGGAGAGTAAGGGAGAAATTTCCACCCTCTTGCCATCCACAATCTCTTCATCCACAATCTGGGCTCAATACTACTACATAAACAAACGTTTAATTGTTGGAAAAGAGTATTTTAACAACTTTTTAACATAGACTTATTGACACACAAACACAAAAAATACACATATTAATTACATTGTTCCTCTGGTGGCCAGAACAACTTAAGGTCTTTGATGAGTTGGTTAGGTTAGGTTAGGTTAGGATAGGTTAGGTTAGGTTAGGTCCGGCGCTCAACAACAGCCGGCGCTCAATGAGAAAACGAAAACGCGAGTGAGCATGCAGAGGCCTGTTTGCGATAACCCTTATCTGATCTAAAAAAAAATGGAAACTTCTTATCTTAGATGCTATGGAGTAGTTATAAATAATTATTTGGACATTCTCGATTAATCCATCCCTTAAAATAGCCCGTAAATGCTGGGATATAACAGAAAAGACCCCTTTCATCGATGCAGAAAAACTCGTTGACGTCTCAGACGAAACGTGAAATTCATTACACAAACCGTGTGACAACGCCGGTGGGGGAGGGGGGGTGGGGGGGGTCCTGCCCCCAAGGTCACGGTCACGACTGAGAGGTCACGCCGTGCCGGAACCTCTAATGCCAGCCATCTTCAGTAATTACGCGCCAGCTGTGGTCAATTCTCCCGCCACGCCGCGCAAATTGGGTGCAATTTCTTCTTATTATATCCTCCCTGGTCCAGGTCCGGAAATCACGTGTGGGCTACTAACCAAGTTTGTTTTTATACTCGTTAATTTGAAAAGTAACCAGAAAGATATTGAAGGAAGAGAGTCAAAGCCTAAGAACCTTTTTATTTAAATTTTTTATTTAAAACTATAGTATGACTGTGAGATTTATTAAAAAGTCTGTCATACGAAGGTAATTTCACACAGTAATCATTAAATGTGTATTTAGGGACGTTTTATAAGCATTTTATATGCTTTATTTTATTGTCATGCCTTAACAAAAACTATTTCATAACATCAGTCAAAATCTTGAACCTTATAACTTATCATTTCTTATTTTTAAAATTAATTGAATTCTTGAAATAGCGTATAACATACAGTTTAACAAATGAAAAGTAATAAACACAAAATAACAAGTTTAACTAAAGCTAGGTAAAAAATACTGCTGATGCTAAAATACTGATGCTAAAATTGTCAGGTGCCTTAGCAAGCTACGTTTTTTTAATGGAAAAAACTACAACCCGATACGAAAATAGTTATTTATGTATTCAGTGCGTAAAGTGGGTCTTTCTCGCTTGACCTGCCGCGCGACGTGTGGAGCGCAAACTGGCACTTTACGCACGATTGAAGGAAAACATAATTTTTACCAATTGTGTCTATGTCAATACGACGCCTCGTAGCTGCACATAATTATTGTACCTAATCAGCATATTCGATAAATGAATAAAAGAAACAATAGCATAATTTTGCATAAACATTAGTTAAATCTTTTTTATACTCGTATTTTACACACTAACCGTGTTTGTAATGTTCCCAGGTGGTGGAGAAAGGGCAATCCGTACACGAAGCGTGCTAAAAGAACTTCTCAATGTTTTAGACCCCCTCGTCCGACCCCCAGGTTCCTACTCGCAGGCCCAGAGCTCCAGCCACAGTCTGGGAGCGAACCTCGGTCCCTTCGGTACCTTGGGGGCGAGCTACTCCCAGTCCTCCGCCCAGTCGTCAGCTAGCGGAAGCGGAAACAGCGGTTCCAGCGCGCAGAGCTCGGCGGGCAGCGGGGGAGGAAGCTACGCAGGGTCCAAGGCGTCAAGTTCCGCCAATTCCGGAAGTTACGGCGGTTCCGGAAGCAACAGCCAGGCCGGAAGTTCCGCAAGTTCTGGAAGTTCTGGTTACGACTCAGGGTGTCCGGGAGGCTGCTCTCCCAACAGCGTCGCCTACGAGCCTTCATACGCTCCTGTGAAGAATCCGGAAGTCATCTATATAATAAAAGAAGTTCCTGTTAAGTCCGAACCTGCTGAACATTATGCTTATCAGGAAAAACCTCATTTCAACGGGCTAGGCCAAGGGGGTTATTACAACCAAGGGGGCAGCAACGCTAATTCTGCAGCAGCCAGCAGTGCGAACGCTGCTGCGAACGCCGGCGGCGGAGCGGGTGGATACGAAGGATACGGGGGGTATGGGGGTCACAAGGAGGCGGGCCACAGTGGAGTTGTTGGTCTGTCTAATGCCAATTCCAACAGCAATGCCGGCAGCAATTCAGGAGTGTCTGGAGGGTATTTAAGTGGTGGTTATTCGGGTGCCAATTCAGGTTCCTCTTCAAAAGCGAACGCGGGGAGCGCCAGTTATGGTGGAGGTGGAGGTGGAAGTGGAGGTTACAGCGGTTATCCTGGGTCAGGTTCTTCAGCCGGGTCAGCAGCGAACTCGCAAGCCAGTAGTGGAGCCAACGCAGGGAGTGGGGGATACAGTGGAGGAGGAGGCAGACCCGGAGGAGTGTATGCAGCGAAACCGTCGTACGGCTCTGGATCCGGATCCTCCGCAAACAGTGGAGCGTCAGCTGGAAGTAGTGGGTACGGGGGTGGATATTCGAAACCGCTCTACTCACCACCACCTCAACCAGTGTATTCAACACCACCTAAACCAGTGTACAGACCACCACCACCTAAACCAGTGTACAGACCACCACCACCTAAACCAGTGTACAGACCACCACCACCTAAACCAGTGTACTCACCACCACCACCCCCACCCAAACCGGTGTATTCGGAATCCAACGCAGGATCTTCAGCTGCATCACAAGCCGGAAGTGGTTCTGGAAGCAACTCGGGCTATTCTCCAAACCTAGCCGATGGCTACGGATCTGGGTCCAATTCTGGAGCAGCGTCCCAAGCAGCAGCCAACAGCGGAGCCGGCAGCGCGGGCTATGTAGGAGGAGGTAATTACGGAGGTTCAAGGCCAACTGGAGGACATTCGGGATCAGGATCGTCTGCAGGTTCGCAAGCTGCTTCTCAAGCAGCCGCACAATCTGGAGCTGGAGGTTCAGGGTATAGTGGAAACAGTGGGTATGGAGGGGGTAGCTCATACAGGCCGAAACCGAGTGGAGGGCATTCTGGATCAGGCTCATCTTCAGGGTCGCAAGCTGGCTCCCAAGCCGGATCTGGAAGTTCAGGGTATAGTGGAAACGGTGGATACGGAGGAGGTGGATCATCATCAGGGTCGCAAGCTGCATCACAAGCGGCTTCCCAAGCTGGATCTGGAAGTTCAGGGTATAGTGGAAACAGTGGATACGGTGGAGGTGGATCATCATCAGGGTCGCAAGCTGCATCCCAAGCGGCTTCCCAAGCTGGATCTGGAAGTTCAGGGTATGGCGGAAACAGTGGATACGGAGGAGGTGGATCATCATCAGGGTCGCAAGCTGCATCCCAAGCGGCTTCCCAAGCTGGATCTGGAAGTTCAGGGTATGGCGGAAACAGTGGATACGGAGGAGGTGGATCATCATCAGGGTCGCAAGCTGCATCACAAGCGGCTTCCCAAGCCGGCTCTGGAAGTTCAGGGTATAGTGGAAACGGTGGTTATGGAGGAGGTGGATCATACGGTTCAAAACCAAGCGGAAGTTATTCAGGATCAGGAGCCGCTTCACAAGCAGGCAGCGCTGCAGGGAGTGGAGGTGGGGGTGGATATAGCAATCCCAACATAGATTACGACATCAAAGAGGTGTTCGGCACAGGAGGAGGTGGAGGCGGAAGTGGATCATCCAGCAATGCAGAGGCAGCAAGCAACGCGGGTTCAGGATCTTACGGAGGTGGTGGCTCCAATTCCGGAAGCTCAGCTCAGAGTGGCTCCTCTGCAGGTTCAGGGGCTCACGGTGGAGGTGGTTCAGGCTCGTATTCAGGATCTCAGAGTTCTTCTTCTGCCAACTCCGGATCTTCAAGTTATGGAGGGGGTGGAAGTTCTTCTTCGTCTGAGAGTAAGGCCTCGGCGTCTTCCGGTTCCTACTCTGGAGGCCACGGAGGTTCCGGAAGTGGAAGTCAAGCTTCTTCTTCTGCACAGTCTGGCGCCAGTTCCTCCAACCGTGGGGGTGGAGGCTCCCACAGCAGCAGTCAAGCTTCCTCCTCTTCACACGCAGGATCCGATCTCGTTTTCCCTGATGATTAGTTCATACTGCCTTGCTCAACTTGTGAAACTTGGATAGCCGTTAATGATAAATTAGTTATGTTATTTTTATTTTAACGCCACTGAATACATAATCTTAACGAAATGATTTGTAACTTGTAATTAATTCTGAAGTGTAATGAATTTAATTTTTTCGCAGTGTTTTTTAAAGATAATTATGATTTAATCTGTCAGTATTAACAGTCACAATCTATTTTAAATTTACTTCAACAAAGTTCCAATAAAGAGACGAGTGTTTTCATCAGAACCATTGTCTTAAAAAAAGTTAAAAAATGTGTTGAATTAAATTAATTTATGGAAATACAGTATTATGAGAACTTGTCTTGTTTGTTTACCCACAGAAAAAAAACCTTTACTTTTACTTTACAACAGGGGTTTTATGACAGATTGGCAACCACTAATGGCAACTGTACATACCAATCAAGCCCAAGCTGAAGGTGACACGTCAGTTTGGCGACCTTGGCTGTGACGTCACCATCTGGAAATAAAATAATTAATTAGTTGTTGGCGGTGGAGTTGATTAGAGGTTGAGGACGAATGGTCAGGTTTTATGATTGGAAACAGAATGACTTTGCTGCATGTAGCTGACGAGGTAAAGGAAGTCTAAGAGTCTGTTCTTAAATTATTCTGAGAATTTTCAAGCTAAGGTGGGATTAATTACTATATAATGAAAAGAGTCCAAAGTAAGAGGTCAAACTTAAATGTTGTTATAACTTTGCATAATTCGTATATTACTTATTTATTGGTCAATAATGTTGAAAAATAAATCAAAAGAGGTTTTTAATCAAAAGTCTTTGATAAATGTGTCACTTTTTTTTACAATTTTTTATCTTACTCGATTAATGTTCACAACTTTATCGATTTTCCCTTAAAAATGCGCAAAATGATATGTACACAATACCTAGTATTGGTCCATAAAAATAAACATTAACCGACCAGACAAGTGTCGGCTCTTTGTAACGGCAGAATTTGTTGTTAATTAGTTCAATATATGCAAATCTAAATAGGTTTTTAGGAGTGACATATCCTTAAAAAGCTGATGTAAAATGAATGAATGTTGGGTCGTAAGGGGGCTCTGCTCTAACCGAACTGCAGTTGGAAATCGCAGGAACTAGAGACTTAATTTACCACTTAAATAAAATCCTGGAAGATATTTTCCTTTAAAAATACCGCAAATTTGTCGAATCGTACTTTTTTGTATTAAATATGAATCGAAAGAGAATTTGTCCAATGTCTTGCTTGGATGGCAAACGAAATGTGAAAATTAATCTAATCCTAAAACAATTTATTAAATCGGTAATATCAGAAAAAAATTGTAAAAATATACATAGAGATGTTATGTAACTCTGAAGATATTCAACCTAATTAAAATACCTATATTCATAATTAATTATTTATTAATTCTTTATTCATAAATAATTAATTATTTATGCATTTTCAGATTCAGATTCATTTATTACGTCGGTTCAATTTAGACAAGTGAACATTTGTGACAAGTCGTAATTCAACAGTATAACATGAAATATTTGTAACAGTAGCATAAGTACATAAAAACAGTCGAATAATAATGTGCAGTACAAATAAATTGATTTTGATTACCAGTAAACTATGCTGTTATTAACAGAGTAAAAGTCAGCCAGTATTTATTAACTCCATACAAAAGTATTTATTTAACTCCATAAAAAAGTTTGTATTTAACTCCATAAGTTATTACGAAAAGTTTGTAAGTAACGTGTAAGCAATTTCAGTTAATCACATATCGAAAATTGCAAATTAACTGAAATTGCTTACACGTTACTTACAAACTTTTCGGAATATCTTATGGAGTAAAATAAATACCTTTTTATGGAGTTAAATAAATACTTTTTATGGAGTTAAATAAATACTGACTGGCTTTTTATAATGTAGCATAGTGTACTGGTAATCAATTTAGTTGTACTGCACATTATTATACGATTGTTATTATGTACTTATGCCATTGTTACACATATTTCATATTATATTGTTGAATTATGACTTGTCAGATGTTCACTTGTCTAAATATAACTGACGTAATAAATAATTCTGAATCTGAATAAATAATAGGTTATAGTGTTATAGGTTATAGGGGAAGGTTAATTTAAAACCTACCACTTTTCATGAAGCAAGTGAATCTCGGGACTCAGTCAAAATTTAAAACAACACGAAAGTTGAAAGAACACAGACAGGACCACAGCATGTCTGGCAGTATTCGCGGGGCTCCCGACACTTATTTTATTGTAACGCAGGTCGTGTATAAATAATTCAAGCAGTTCGCTGCCGAACATTCGCCGCTCGGCATTCGCCTCACGTTCGCGTTCGCCGCGTCTCCACGTCCGCCGTTCGCTGAGTCAGCTGCATGGTCTCATTTGTAGCCTTCGCTCGTCTGGTCGCCCATACCAAATATCATACAAAATGTAAACGGAATATTTGGTACATCATATCAGTAGGGGTGTGAGAGTACTCGTTCTTCGATCTTTTTCGAACCGACTTTACACTACTCGCCTCGAATTTTTTAACTCGGAAGTTCGAGTCGAGAAGTTACCTCCGCCGTTTACCTGGAATTGGTGCGCGCGATCGCATTTTACGGCCGTTTTTCACTTTTTTCACATTTTTCACGCCAGTCATCAACAACCGTCATAAAACTTACAGTTATTTTACTTGAATTAAAGTGGTTTTTGAGTTATTAATATCGGTAAATTCAGTTTAGTATTTTTTTCCTTTCTGTAATTTGAGATAACGTATTTTCTTCCCTTTGCTTAATGAGACTGATTGAACTGTAATTTTTAAACCTATAAAAATACTTTACAAAAAACTCTTTTAAAGCAACCGCAAGTGCAGATGTAGCTTGGTTTTACCTTCTAAGGCCGAAATTTCAATAAAATATTGAGTAATGATATAACGTTGGGTTGAATATGGCCTGAATTATCGGTTCGTTTCATTTGAAAACAGGTTTGCTTCTAACTCATAGGAAAACGTTCCAGTTTAATAACAAAAAAATATTACATTCTATGTGATCAATAATAAGTATGATAACTATCAAACCAAAGTAGAGACTTTGACAACTCCTCCATCAAACCTCCTCTCTCATCTTTGGGTGAGAGAGTCAAACTCTCTTTGACTTTGAGAGTTTGTATGATAACTCCTTCCATTCAAAATGCTCGACTGGAAAAAACTCGCAACTCGCGGGTATTTTTTAAAACTCGGCTCGACTCGACTTCAAAAATCACTACTCATACACCTCTACATATCAGATACATACCACTTACAGTACCAGGTACACATGAGAGCAATATGGCTTTCCGAGCAAATAATGGAGTTTCTGTCCTTAGAAAAAAGTTAACGTCGCAGATCGCCAGTGATCGTAAACAACTTATACACGTATAAACCTAGACACAGACCTAGGAATAGTATATTTCATCACCAGTGCCGAAAGTGGCATTTTACGGCGCGCGCTCAAGTTTCACGTGTGAGGCGGAGCCAAGCATTTCGCCGAGTACGCGAATAATTTGAGGAAGTGAGGAAGTGCAGGAAAACCACTTTCTATTAAAGCTTTGAACAATACTTTTCATCACTATGCAAAATACACATTCAGAATAATAGTTAGTTTTTACTTTAATGTTATATTTTTCTCAATTGACAATTTTTTAAATAAGGAATGTTAGAGATATTTGGAGGAATTTTAAACACGCACTCTGCTAAATGTGCTTATGGCTATTTATGTTTACCTTTAGATTGTTAAACAAACAGTAAGAAAAGCTAAATTAAATGGTAATTAAACATCAGTACACGTAGCAGACAAATGGAAAACTAACTGAGAGCAATGGTAAGTAAATATTTGGAGCAAGAGAAAATCAGCTGATCGTTTTTCCCTTGCTCTAAATTAGAGCTTGGGAAACGATATTTTTCGTTGATATTAGCTGACAAGGAAAATAGTTAATTTCAGGACGGAGTTGTGAAAATAACATTTTAATATCTATAAATGTTGTAAATTATCAAACATTAATTAAACTAAAAAATAGTCATTTATACAATGCTTAATGAGTTGTAAAATATGAAACTGTGAAGTGAGAATAATAAAATATGGGGTTGACAAGAGCACACTTTGATAGTAATTTAAAGGTTTTATAGATAAACATTATGATCTGAAAATCGTAACTTTGGTTACAGTTATTAGTTTCAAGTTTTGAGAAAATCTGAAAGGATTTAAATAGCTCTATAGGGCATTACTGCATGATGAAACAAACATGAAACAATGATGAAACAAAACGAAAAACACCCATGGGTGTCGATGTTTTCTTTAACATGATCGACACTTTCCTTAAGTTGTTTAGAGGGACAAACTTCCTTTCCAAGGTTATTTTAAATTGCAGTTAAAGGAGTAAAGGCAATCTAAACAAACTGATATTGTGGGGTAAAAATTTGATTGTTTCATCAAGGGTTGGTGACGCTGATATTAACTTTACCAACCGATCATAATTGTCGAAACAATTAAGTTCACCAAGACCCAAGTTCAGTTCTTAACAATTTACCTGATATACCATAAATAAATACCCTCCGTTGCAGCAGACCTGCATACTCAGCGAATTTCAAGTGCAAAACAACATATTTCAATCCAACATAGCGAGATTTGACATGTTTTGGTAAGCTCCATAATAATGACATGGGAAATGAGTTTGCAGGTTTGCTGCTACAGGTATATTAAAACTGGGTGGTTTTAATTCATTATTTACTAGATCTGAACTAGAAGAAGCTATTTACCAACTTTTATCCAGATATGTTAAGAAATAACTGAGATAGGCCTATAGAATTTTACTTATTTCCCATAAGGTTAACATTGGGACAACGTACTGTGTTTACCACTTTCAATATCTCAGTAACCAATGGACATAGAGCATAGTGATTCAAAATACTAAATTGTTTTTTTTTTAGCTGAATTCAATGGTGCTAACAAAATCGGATTATTTATATTTTTCTATGAAAAAAACTAAAAAAAAACCCCATTTTTTGAGTGTTTATCCCCTTCTACCCTCTCTTCCGATGGTCCGATTGGGCTGGTTTTCGAACTCGTCCAAATAGTAACTACTTTACACGTCTGTGCCAAATTTCATTCCAATCGGACCATTTTTGTGAGTGCTATCGTGCTTACAGACACACACACACACACACACACACACACACACACACACACACACACACACACACACACACACACACACACACACACACACACACACACACACACACACACACACACACACACACATATATATATATATATATATATATATATATATATATATATATATATATATATATATATATATGCAAGATACGATCGCGTGTAATCGGACGGATAATTTGCCGTACAAGACAATCGCGTTTAATCGGCCGGAGAATTTGTCGCAAAAGACGATCGCGTGTATGATCAGTCGAAGAATTTGCCACATAAGACGATCGCGTATGATCGGCCGAAGAATTTGCCGCAGAAGACAATCGCATGTAATCGGCCAGGGAATTTGCCGCAAATACGATCGCGTGAATGATCGGTCGAAGAATTTGCCGCAAAAGACGATTGCGATGATCGGCCGGAGAATTCGCTATAAGAGGAAATTATGTGTAACCGGCCGGAGTACCGAAAATGTACGGAAATTACGCGCGGAATTTCGGCCTGAAATTAGCGCTCTCTCTCCTAATGCTCTTTTTTATTGAGCTAAGCCGAATCGAAAACGCCAAAAAAACCTGAATACTCTCACAAGGCGTCATAAAAAACTAGATTTTTTAGACAATTTATTTTTTGGTAAAATTATGCTTTGTTAGTTTTTAATTTACTTATAAAAAATTTTGAGTCGGATAAAATGTGACTTTTTAAATCGACCTAATTAATCACATAGCCATAAACAATACTTTATTAAGGGACAAAATGATAAGCGGGGGGGGGGGTTATGTACAAATTTTCAAATTACAGTTCCGGTACCTCAATTTTTACAAATCACGCACTGTATATATATAAATATAAATTTGAATGAATGGTGCTTTTGAATTCTGGGGGCACCAAAACGAAAAGTTATAGTGGTCCTGGGCTTAGGTCTTACCATGAGACCTACGGTAATAGCTTCTTCCCTATAGGAGAAATTCGCTAAAAATAGTGATAGTTACTTATTTTTAAAATCATCTAAACAAGTTTAATTATTAGCAAAATTGAGAAAACCATTTTCCCCTACCGAGTGGGACTTGGTACTGCGATAATTAGTGTACTAAGCTTTCAGTATGGAGGAACTTGTCAAATAAATACCATTTAAAGCTCAGTTTTCAAGTTTAAAATTAAAATATAGAAGGCACGTCCTTTAACATCAAATTGCCATATCACTACTTGTGTGTTCTGTTAAGTAATTTTGAGTTTGTGAAAACTAATTTTTTTTTAATGCGCGTTGAAATACATAATGTTTTTTTAACGCATGCCATGATTAAGATCCAAAATACACATATTGAGACCAAACAAATATTGTTTTGTTTTTACATTTTATGCAACCTATTATTTCAGTTTGACAACATTTAACTTACATTAAGGGGGCGGTCTACCTCAAGCTCCGAGCGCTAAAACAGGGTTTTGTAAATTATTCATTGATCGCTGGATTTTCATATGATTTCCAATATTTTGGTGTCATTTTAAAAAGGATATGTTTTTGTAGGTCGCTTTAACTTTAGAATTTTTGATTTTATCCCCGTTTATTTACAGGAATTGTGTAGACCTTTCAAAAAAGGTATTTTTTTGTTAGATTTTAAAGTCTCATAACTAACGACAAGAACGCTTTATAGAAAAATAAAAATTGTAGAGACATATAAAATATTCTGAAGAACGTGTACCCACTCTCATTTTTATTAAATCTTAAAAAATAAAGCTTTTATCGTGCAGATACGAAACGTCTGCAAGCGTACTTCAGCGCGCTTTAGCCCTATCTTTACAATGTTATTTCGCTCTGTGACGCGGATTTTTATGTCAAGGTAGACCGCCCCCTTAAGTGTCAAAACAATCCGCGATGGATATTTATACAAAGTTGTGCTCTCTTCATCAAATACTTCAACACGTTTTGCAAAGTACCTTTTTAAATTTCTTGTATTAAATTTGTTATGTCCATTTTCAACTGCTGAATATCCTATGGATTGTTTTCGTATGCCTTTTTTTATGTGCTTCCAAAGAAAATATTATAGTGGGGTCAAATCCGGGGATCTTGAGGGCTTTAATCATTTTACTGATAAAATAAAATTTTAGTTTGCTTTAAAAAAACACCCTGTTTATGCTTTTACATGGGAAGACACATTTTTGAAATGACATAAAAACTTATTACGATAATATAAGTACAGATTATAATTTCACTAAACTTATAAACATTAGGTTACACTTTGTATTTCTGTAAGTTAGTAATTATTATTTCATTGCGTCTTAGTAAAAAATTTTGAATTTCAGATTGTTATATATTAAAATCTGATTTAATTAAAATTATAATCATATGTTAACTTGCCCTGAAGGAGATTGAGTTTTAATTTATATCAACATTACTTAGTATGAAATAAAACTTACATAATTGTTTAAGCGCTAAATATTTGAACTAGTAAATATAAATCTTTGACAAGAATGTGGCATAAAACAAAAACGCCTTCAATTCTGAACGGATGCTAAACACTGACCGCTCCTGTACTTCACTGGTATCTTCAATATTTCAGGCTAAATATATATTATTATCTTCATTGAGTATTATTCTTTTCCTTTCTCTAGTGCTTAAGCTCACTTGGTTTTGTTAGCTTATTGCTCAATTTAAAGCACAAAATTTTAAATATTCTAAATATTTTATTTATTTAAATTTTTTAAATATTCACAAAATTTTAAACGCACTTATGTTCAATAACATCCAATACAGACAGGACAATATTTTTACTCAACCACCTTAATTCTTGACCCTTTCAAGTCATTTCATTTAACGACTGCCATTTGCATTTTCATCAATTTAATGCACCAAATATTATATGTGGTACATTAAAGTGACATATAACGCTAGGTGGTTTCTTTAGTGTAATTTTAAATGTGGCAGATTTAAGCAAAGAACGACGACTAAGATTTTAGTGCTGGGCTACAAAATTGAGAAATATTATATATGTGCATTTTTTCTAAATACAATCTGACAACTGTCATTGGATATAAAAGTGATAAATAAAAATAAATAATAAAAAAATAAATAAAAAATGTGAGAATAACACTTGATATTCGCGGCACCGGGAACGCGAAAAAGTCGGACAGCGTCAACTCTCCGGACATTCGTCCGGGTTTTTCGCCGTCCGACTTTGACTTGGTAGTTTCCGGTCAGAAATGAAACAGTCCGGATTTGTCGCCTGATACTCCCGACGAATCGAGACACTTTCAAACCGTCAGGGTTTGACGCTATCTGACTTCGTCGCCGTCCGACTTTGACGGTTTCGGTATTTTAAACTGTCCGGGTTTACCGTAGTCCGAATTCGGTAGCGTCCCGCGTTACGTTGTTGCCTAGACATTCAAACGGCTTTGCTGAATTAGAAGTTAGTTTAGGGCCTACATCTTATTTCTGTATTGTGATATTTTCTTCCTTAAAGTTTACAATTATGTTGTCTCATCATTAGGTTATAAAATAAAGGGTCCAATGCGGATGAGTTATGTAAAGATGAATAGATTTGAAGAAAAAAGATTGGTTTTCTCTCGCCTAAATATTTATTGGGTGTATAAAGCAGAGAAAGAATCACTTGTCTTAGGAAAATATTCTTTCACTTGGTTTTGGAATTACAGTGTTATTGTTTTCTACATCTATACTTATTTAATACTCTAGGGGTTTTTTGTGATCATTACTCCTCCTAAACTACTGGGCCGATTTTGATAATTTAGGTGTCATTGAAAAGAGCTTGGCGTGAAGTTTTGCAGGAAATAAAATTTAAAAAGGTTTGACTAAAGGGAAGAGCCCAAGACGCCCTTACAGTTTCATATTAGTCCATAAGATTTAACATGGGAATATAAATTTCAAATAAAGTAGCTAATTGGAGCAAAGTTTTTTCAGCAAAGCCATATATTTTTAATACAATTGAAACCGTTGCATGTAGAGTAGAGCTGGAGGAATTTCGGTTGAGAAAGATGTAAATAAATAAACTATATTCTAATACATGAATAATAGTTTAATTTACGTATGAAAATTGTATCTTAATTAACTTGGTTGAGTATAAGCTTCAATCGGAGTTTATGGTGAATGTTAATGTGAAGCGTTTGTGAGCAATTACCTAAAAGAAAATTACATGAAAATATAAATTACTTTAATTTAGTTCAACTATGAAATGCTAACCATGAATGATGTAAAAATGAAAATGATATAATTTTAACTATTCTTTTAGTGTTTAGTGATGTTCTATAATAAAAAGAACCCAGTTTCCAGTAATTCCAGCACTCGCTATGTCTAGATAGCTCAGGGTCAGTCCATTGCAAAAGTAGGAATTAACCTTCCCTCCCCAGTACTTTCTCATGGACTACTGTATATGTGGCGGCAGGTCAAGCCATCTCCTTTGAGGGACTCTTAATATTTATAAAGAACACTAAAGAGACATGGACATCTCCTTAAAGATGATTGAATATTCACAAGAAATTTAGTTTTAAAAAGCTTTAGAAAAAAAACAGTATAACAGGAAGTTAAACCATATAATAAATAAAATAGTTCTAGATTACTGTACCATATATATATATATTTTTTTAACCAATACACAATAATTGCTCGATTTCGAGCAACGGGTTCACTAGTTACTACTTAATTTCCTCCATTCCTCTCTGTTAAAACTGTCCATTGTTGCAACTCTTTCAATGTCTCCCAGATGGCAGCACACACCAGTAACCTGCCACCAAAATCGATACACCTACACCTTGCACCAAGCACTACCTAGCGGCCACCCTACCAACCACTGGCGCCAAACAATATGGCGGTGTAGTCGGCAGTCAGCTGTTTAGCCGCTAGCTTTATTATACAACCACTGTGTCGGTATGAGGGTGAATTCATTCGTATCTCTTTAAATAGTTCGGTTTTATATCATAATTAGTGCGTATTTAAATGATCTGAGCGTCAGAAATGGTGAGTAGACTGGTTTTTGATTCATGTTCCTCGTTTGTTTTTGTTTACTAGCGGTAAGGTTATCCGACCTCAGTTTTCAAAAAACGTCTCGTTTGAATTAGCAGACCCTCGTGATCCGGTTACATAACAAATAACAGTAAAATCTTCTTCTTGCGGTGAATGTTTTGACGATTTGTTTTTGTTTCCTGGTAGGAATAAGGATTCTTTTTGGACTCAAATTAAATTACAGTTATTTTTTTTAATGTCAGATTCTTAATTTTGGGGAGTGCGCGTCTTGCGCGCTTCCCGGAAAAATATTGTTTTCACAAACACATTTTAATAATAACATTACTTTCGGCGATTTTAAATAGTAATTTTTTTGCAAGGGAAGTACTATGAATAAATGTGTAGTTTGTATTACATAATCTTGACTGTATATTGCATTTTATTTAAAATCCAAAATAAATAGGGCCTAATTACTCCACCCTTTGGCATTGCACAATATTGCATTGAAATGTAATCTAAAATTACAATAAAATTTGACGTTCTTACAATTGCTTTTTATGGTTGTAATTGTTGACTTTACTTTAGATCTAAGTGATTTATTTCTAAAGCAATAAAAGAATAATCATTTGCCTGCAATACAATGTAAAGCTGCCCTTTCTGACATAGAAATATTGGAGTGTCACTAAAGTATTTAAGTTAATTAGTTAATTAGTTTGGAAATAAAATGGAATATATCTCTAAATTTTTGTTTTTATTTCTTTGTATCAGTGTGTGATTTATTCATGAAGGTGGTATAAAATCGCTACCTACAAATAAATTAATATTGTATGGCGTATTGTTACGTAAAAAAAGTGTATTCGACCTCCCTGACACATTGAATCACAAATCATAATTAACAAGTCGTAATTGCAAATACCACAAGTGTGACGTGCGGTACGTATTGACAGCCACGTGTTATGTAAGAGATAACCTAACACTGGCAGGAGGGTCACTCCAGCTCCTCCCTCCGTGTTTTGTTACTTGTTTACTCGGGGCGGAAGCTTTTATTGGTCCCGACCCGCAAAATAAACCGGGAGCATCTCATTTAAATTGGCCAAAGGCGTTTCTTTTATTCACGCAGAGAACGTGTTTCGAATTTCTGACAGAAGGTTCATAAAAGCCGGAGTCACTCAATGATTCAAGGGTTCAATATCACATTCCACTGTCACAAAAAATAATAGAAAATTCAACATATTAATAAAAAAAAATTATTGTATTATGTGTTGTGATTATTAGCAAAAACTGTCGAGTTTTCAACTTTAGGAAAATTGCAAAGCAATTTAAGTGGTTTAAAGTTCATTGAGTATTTACTTCATTTGTGGGACAAAAGTAAAGAATTTCTATGACTCCCTAAAGACAGAACTGAAGTTAAAAACTAAAAAAATTCTAAAGATCACATTTTACAGTTATTACGTGAGCGATGAGACAATGAATTAGCCTACCAGCTTACCTGTAAGACAAACATCAGAAATTTGCCAAAATTATTACAATAACTAATAACATAACATTATGTTGATAATTAATTATCAACATAATTAATTATTAATTTTTTCTAGCGTTCATTAAATCTATTACTGAGAGCATACATTCTGAAGGACCTGATTAGTCGAACGTTGGAATTAGGAAGTGTAGCAAACGTGTCTTAACAGCTTACATAGCATCGGTAAGTCTGACGTATTCATTCTGTGATAAGATTATCCGTGGTCTGTGATAAGCAGGTATGCCGCCTCACCTACGATTGTTGACTTGCTACTCGGCTTGCACCGTGCTCAAACCAAACGTTGGCACGGCGAGAATTAATGTTTACGATTTTCGCAAGTTGACGTTCTGTTATGTTGACGGTTCGTGATTTTCAAACGTAAAATTTCGAAAAAAAAATTGTCTTCAATTTATTATCTAAATTAGAAAATGAAGTCGTTAAGGAAGGAGGGTTTGATTAAAAATAAAATAGGCTAGATTAAATTCCTTATAAAGTGAGCATTTTCCATATAGATTATCTTTTATCCACCAAATTCCAATAGAAATTAGATCGTTTCCGCATTGCAATAGTGTACCTACCCTAAAGATAAGCAGTTATGTTTTTTAATGTTTAATATGCAGTAGCTGTCAACGAAACTCAGGAGAGATTTGTACATATTGTATATTCCGAGTCAGTTAACGTGGCCCAAGCCCAGTGCTAACATCAACACTATCATGGATGGACTTTGCCAAGAGATTTGACTCGTTTGTAATTCGTTGGCACATTAATCGCTTGATGTTCGCTGTTTCCATAAAAAATAAATATTTCGGATATGTTTTTGAACAAACAAAAGTTTAGCCACAATATTTAGGTAGGTACACACTTAAATTAATCCGAAATAAAGTCTTCTTCTGATTATTGATCACATTAGTTAACAAAAAGATACGTTAGACTAAATAACGTACGTTTCACTTTAGCGTTGTAATAAAATCCCCAAATCACATTAGCAGGATTGTATAGGAACTGTTCTTTTGGAGCTTGCCATTTACAAACCATAGAAACCATAAACAACACCCTCTTTTGAAAGGGAAAATGGGAAGCTTGATCTCCTTCGTCTCGCTTGTTAATAACCTGCTTGTTGACAATTTAAAATATCCCAAATGGAAGAATTCCTATAGTTCAAAAACACCGCGCGCAGTCCATTTAAATTGATTTAGGTCTTTTGTACAAAAACTAAACATAACTCTCGCGAGAAATCCTTAAGGGGCTGCTATACATACATGTCGCGTCACGTCACGTCACGTCGCGTCCACTTACGGCCAATTCGGCGATTCCGGAAGGAGTGCTATATATATTCGCATCGATTCGCATCGATTCGCATTTTCTAGTTTCTAAGAGCCGAATGGCCGATTGGACGTCGGTGTAAGCTATAAGTACACGTCACGTCACGTCGCGTCGCGTCCCAATTCGGCCGATTCGGCCGTGTATGCTCTTCACTTCAGAGCATTCGAGTCGGGCCGTGCCGTGACGTGACGTGACGAACGTGTATGTATAGCCGGTTCCATTTGATTACATAGGTTTCATTCACATCGAAAATGGACGCGATGCGACGTGACGTGACGTGACGTGTATGTATAGCAGCACCTTTAAGGTGAGCCTATACATACACGTCTCGTCCATTTTCGAGGTGAATGAAACCTGTGTAATTAAATGAAACCGGCTATACATACACGTCATGTCACGGCACGGCCCGACTCGAATGCTCTAAAGAGCATACACGGCCGAATTGGAAGCGACATACGTGACGTGACGTGACGTAACGTGACGTTTATGTATAGCCCATACCAACGTCCATTCGGCTGTTAGAAACTAGCAGATTTTATACGAAAACTGTTCAGCGTTGTTTTTGGCGTTCAAGATTTATGTTAATTATTTTAACGATTATTAATTCGTGATGCTTATCGCTTATAACATCTTATAAATTTCAGTGAAATTTGTCACCTTTATAATACAAGGGTTACGAATGTGTATGGTGTTAAAATAGCAAACGTTAAATAATATCAAACCTTAAGTTTGGGCACTGTATTTTATATTTAGGCATGTAATAATAAAAATTTATATTTGTCAAAATTATTTTTAATCTATATATTTCTACTACTCAATACGCCAGGGGTGCTTATTCAATACGCTTTTCCCGTGACTTTGAATGTCGCATCCTGCTGTGCGGATGCGAATGAGGACGTTGCGTTAAGTGCGAATGCGAATATGTATAGCATTCCTCCGGGATCACCGTATTGGCCGAATGTGGACGCGACGCGACGTGACGTGTATTTATAGCAGCACCTTTAGTTAAATTTTTAAACACGCAAAAATATACTCTTTAAAACATATAACGGATGCCTCTGTGTTATGCTTTAATGTTTTATAGTGTTTATCATGTTTTTTTCAATTTAACTGACGATCAATCGTGAATGATATATTAAGTTAGTGTACAAAAAATCTGAAAATGAGGCCTTGAATCTGGAAACGCACGTTTTAGCAGGTTCACAATAAAAACATATTAACTCGGTGTAAGCTATACATACACGTCACGTCACGTCACGTCACGTCACGTCACGTCGCGTCGCGTCGCGTCGCGTCCCAAATCGGCCGATTCGGCCGTGTATGCTCTTTAGAGCATTCGAGTCGGGCCGTGCCGTGACGTGACGTGAGGTGACGTGTATGTATAGCCGGTTCCATTTGATTACACAGGTTTCATTCGCATCAAAAATGGACGCGACGCGACGTGACGTGACGTGACTTGTATGTATACCTTTACTGGAGTGAGTACGTTAGTCCCTTTTATTGCAAAAAATAAAGCAACCTAAATAAAAAAGTTATGATTGAAGGGTCTTAGCCTGTCTTTTCATCAAAACTATAAACTTGAAAGAACTTAAATTTAAACTAAAGTATAGAGAAACTTAACTAAACTATAAAGTTAAACTTAATGAGAATGTTCTCTACAACCATTTTTTACAACATATTCTGCTAATGAGTGGTTTTACCAATCGTACCATTAGATCAGTTTTAGCATTTCAGAAATCCATTACCGATATACAATATATTATATTATTAACATCAAAACTAAAGATGATCATTAAAGTTGAAATCCAAGGAAAATAATATTTCTTACGTCCTTTGCGGTTTACGGTGTTAGTTCTTCGCAAAGCGTTCCGTTTCAAGAGTCCCTGGTTAGTCTAATGATGGTCTCAGCAGTATTTTATAACTACTGCAGGTCGCAATTCGTCCCTTATAACACTTTGGTTTCTTACTGAAATTTCAGTATTATTATAGGACTTTTTTAATGCAACCCATGTTTAAGATTAGATAATGTACATTTTATTTAGATAAATTAAGTATTGTTTTGTAAATCCTTACATTCTCTGTGATTTTATACAACCTTTTATTTCAGTTTGATCTCATTTATCTTACTTTAAGAGTTCGAACAATCGGCACTGACATATATACAAAGTTGTGATCTCTCCGTCAAATTCTTGAACACGTTTTATGCTAAGTACCTCTTCAAATGTCTTGTATTAAATTTGTTATGTTTGTTTTCAGCGGCTAAATATATTGTGAGTTGTTTTCGTAGGCCTTACTTTTTGTGTATTCCCAAAGAAAATAATCTTGTGGTCAAACCTTAGGTGGTATAGTCCTTTACTGATAAAATACAATTTAGGGTTGGGTTTGAATAAAAACACCCTGTATTATGTTTCAGTTTTATTTCAGATCTCCTAGGAAAAGGAATTCCTTTGGCAATTAATTAGTTACATGCAATATCATAACTCACTTAAAAAATTATTCATCCAATAACTTGATAAAAAAGAATCAACCGGACAAATGGGAACCAGCGGTAAAATTGTAAAACCAGCGATGCTGAACCAACGTTAAAATATTAAGGACTAGAATTTTAATTTTACGATTATGTTTACGATTAATCGTCAATCAAGTATATCAATAAAGTGAAATTAAAATACCCCCGTTGCAGCAGACCTGCATACTCAGCGAATTTCAAATGCAAAACAACATATTTCAATCCAACATAGCGACATTTGACATGTTATGGTAAGCTCCATAAGAATAACATGGGGAATGAGTATGCAGGTTTGCTGCTACAAGTATATTAAAACTGGGTGGTTTTAATTCAATATTTAGTAGATATGAGCTAGAAGAAGCCTTTTACCAAATTTTATCAAGATATGTTGAGAAATAAGCGAGATATAGAATTTTACTTATTTCCCATAAGGTTAACATAGGGACAATGTACTGTGTGTATACCACTTTCAATATCTCGGTAACCAATGGACATAGAGCAGTGATTCAAGATACTAAATTGTTTGTTTTTTTGAGCTGAATTCAATAGTGCCAACAAAAATTCGGTAAACTTTATATTTTTTGTAAAAAACTCAAAAAAACCATTTTTGTGGTGGTTTATCCCCCTTTACCCCCCCCCCTTTCGGATGGTCCGATCAGGCTGGTTCACGAACTTGTCTGAGTGATTACCACTTTACACGTCTGTACCAATTTTCATCAAGATCGGACCATTTTTACGGCCGCTATCGTGCTAACAGACACATATATAGACATATATATATATCTAAAAATTCGAACGAATGGTGTTTTTTGCTTCTGGTGGCCCCAAAACGAAAAGTTATCATGGCCTCGGGCTTAGGTCTTACCATGAGACCTACGGTAATAGCTTCTTCCCTATAGGGGAAATTCGCTAAAAAAACTAAAGTTAAGTCGTCAATAAAGATAATCTTGGCAATAAGTAGGACCAAAAATATATCAGTTAAGAAGTAGGACAAATTGAGTTTATCAGCACTTATTTGCCACGGACAACCTTGAGATTTGCCAAGTAATGTTTTGTTGTTTGTTGTCCGCTTTACAAGTAGAGCGTTGGAGGAGAATATCGACTGGTGCCCTGACCTTGACCTTGCTATCAGTCCTTATCATGGCTTTGAATGACTGTTATTCATAGTTGCGGGAGTCGTGATGGCGTGATAATGTTTTCGAGCATGTAGTTCTTTGAATTTTTATTAGTTCGAAACTTTGTTATTTTACACGTTATTATTTCATTTACTGTGATGCCATCGGATTTTTAAGGGGGGTTTTCATGATTTGTAACCGAGGTTGACTTTAAGAATCCGAAATGAGTTAAGTAATTGAGGTATTTAAAGCCTAATTAACTCAAAAAATTTTGAGAAAACAATAAGAATGACACCCATAAACCTTATACTTAAATAAGGCCTCTGTGAGCAAAATTAGATAATCTATTATTATAGTTTTTTGATAAATTATTGTTTCTGTAGGAGCCGGGCACAATAACGAGGAGGTCTGAGTTTATAAGATATAACATGAAAGTGGAAATTTCAAGAAACAATCTGGTTCTAATAGCTGCCAAATAGCGCGTGTCGACTATAGTTAATTTTAATTATAATGGGGCCTCTCATTCCAACAGAGGGCCTTACTTGTTTTTTTTTTTAATTTATTTGACTAGTTTTTGCCTTCGGTTATACGGTATAGAAGATCGTTCTTGAGGTTAAATTATATTGTTTGGTTGTCAGACCATTTGTAATGAACAATCGTTGCTTAACTACTTCAATCATTATTATAGTATATTACGTTATTAGGCCGGAAGTACTGTTTTGCCGGACGAGCATTCATGCGAGTACGGCAAAACTTCCCGGCCGTGTAACGTACGATATTTTTCATCATACTATGCAGAAAAAACATACCTTCAATCATAACGTAGTCGTTGCATAAACATACGTTTCTCAATCCTTCAAGCCTAACCTATAACAAACAGAACAAACATTTGCTACGGATGCAGTGCTGCCACTACATTGACTACATTCCTCTAAAAAGTAACCAATAAACAAGCATCGGTTTGCTGCAAGTCAGCTGATTGTTTACTTCCGTTCTTTTCGGCCTAGGTCGGATAAGAGTTTATCCGGCCTAGGCTGGCAATCGGTAACTTTCGAGCCAACAAAAAGGAACTGAAAACATATGTTTCTGTGTTAGTATGATGAAAAACGAAAAAGCTATTGTTTATCAATACCTTTAGCTGTTCTAGAGTTAACATGAGTTATCCTATTTATGTTTTGGTTGTTTACTAAGACTGTTTGTGCAGTTTTTATGTGATTTTCATAGTACACTGCTATTTTTAACTTGGTATTGATATTCACTTTCCAGGCAATATACCCAGTTTTCTTCTGAGAAACTGAGTTTTACTGTATATTCTCTTTTTAATCACATAGGATTGCCTTACATATCAGTTGACCTAGAATAATGTGTTTTACTTTTTTACGTGTAACAATGAACAAATAACTTACTTGTAGGTAAATTTATATTTCATCACTGATTTCTACAATATTTTATTACGTAAGATGAGAAGGCTGCCTTGGGGGAGTGGGGCGCCAAAAAAACATCCGAAATCAACTTTCCTTGAGACCTGTTGGATTACTAATCGATTTGAAATGAACCTGTTGGGTTACTTCACTTTTCACTCGTTCGGTTTTTGTGTTAATATTTAAATTAAGGGTGGAAGGTAGTGACACATCTGTTATGATAGCCGTAAAAATAAAAGGTTAGTGATCACTGTAATCAGTGGTATCCAGTTTGTTGACATTTATAAGCTGGATAAGGTGTAATTAATACGAGGTCGGTCGTTTGACGAGCAATTGGCAATTTACAGTTGGCAAAAAATACTACGCATGCAGTTTCATAAAAACACTGACCTATTTAAATTTAAGGAAGGCGACAAGGGTTCATGTACTTTCAAAAAAACAGATATCGCTTAAATTTCTAAGAGTGTACAATATCATAGTTAAGATATATCCGTCACTTATATCTTTTTTAATGAAGCAGCAGCTATTTTTATAAACAACCCTAACTTTTACCACCGTACTTTTTTCTTTTTATTTTTTTACAACTTTTATTCTTTTAGAGAATCAGAATCAGTATAACATACTCAAGAATTTTGTTAAAGTCGTTTTATCCTTAAACTTTTTTTCTCTTGATTACTTAACCCGCGTAGGCGCGGAAATATGTCCGAGCCTTTTATATGAGCGGTAGAGTTATTCTAACTTTGCCCTCCCCAATAATAAATAATAAAAAAATAAATTCACAACCATTAATTATACCATCCGAAAAAAAATTTACTTTAAAAATGCCATCGGTGAACAACACGGGTGTCTCAGTTTGGTGGCAATTTTAATTCGAAGTAGCGCGCGTCGCGTTTTAGCGAATTTCCCCTATAGGGAAGAAGCTATTACCGTAGGTCTCATGGTAAGACCTAAGCTCGGGACCACTATAACTTTTCGTTTTGGGGCCCCCAGAAGCAAAAAACACTATTCGTTCGAATTTATATATATATATATATATATCTAAATATATATAGATATATATATCTATATATATCTAAATATATATAAATATATATCTATATATATATATGTGTGTGTGTGTGTCTGTTAGCACGATAGCGGCCGCAAAAATGGTCCGATCTTCATGAAATTTGGTACGGACATGTAAAGTGGTAATCAATTGGACGAGTTCGTGAACCAGCCGATCGGACCACCGGAAGGGGGGGTAAAGGGGATAAACCCCCCCAAAAATGGGTTTTTAGAGTTTTTTACATAGAAAAATAAAATTTATCCAATTTTTGTGGGCACCATTGAATTCAGCTCAAAAAAACAAACAATTTAGTATTTTGAAACACTGCTCTATGTCCATTGGTTACCGAGATATTGAAAGTGGTAAACACAGTACGTTGTCCCAATGTTAACCTTATGGGAAATAACTAAAATTCTATATCTCGCTTATTTCTCAACATATCTCAATAAAACTTGGTAAATAGCTTCTTCAAGTTCAGATCTACTAAATATTGAATTAAAACCACCCAGTTTTAATATACCTGTAGCAGCACACCTGCATACTCTTTCCCTATGTTATTCTTATGGAGCTTACAAAAACATGTCAAATCTCGCTATGTTGGATTGAAATATGTTGTTTTGCATTTGAAATTCGCTGAGTATGCAGGTCTGCTGCAACGGGGGTATTTCCCTATCTCGCCCTACGCAGAGCCCTTTTTGCCCCTCTTCGGCTCGGCGTTCACCTATAAGCGTTCGTAGAGTATGTGTATTCCCATTTGCGTGCCCCCTCCTATCATGTATCCTCCTAGACTGGCTCGACCTGTATGTACCGGTTCAAATAACAAGGCCTAGTCCGTCCATAAGACCAATGTTAATTTTAACATAGGGCTTATGGACAGCGTGGGCCACGATATCCGACCCGGACTATACCTGATGTTACTCGAGCACATTACCTTCCGAGCATTGACATCAGCGGACCTACGTAAGATTTCTGACCGGGCATTGCCTCCACTCTGGGATGTCCGGATCGGGTCTCCCGGCCCCGACAGATTTGAAATCCACCCCACAGGCGCGGCGGGTACGGCTTCTCGCAGAAATCCTACACCGCCTCACAAGGCGACGCCAACACGCCGGCGCGGCGCCGTCTGCCGCCGCTGCACGCCAGGGGAATTGCAGGGTGCAGTTTCAACTCAGCTTCTATGCTTCGTAACATTTTGCTGGTAAAACGAAGTGTATTATATAAATCCTGTTTTATAGCTATCTCTGAAAGTAATAAAATACGAATTTTGGCACATTACTAAAATACATGAAAGAATTTATCAATATTCCATTGTAATATCACCTGGTTTTCGTTATGTGTCCTGCGAAGGTTTACCTTTAAATTGTTTACTGCGGAAAAAAGTGTTACTTACTTACTTGTATACTTGTAGATTCCATCCGTGTCCCATGTAGCGAGAGTTGAACAGGCCAAAGTGTTCAAAAAGAGTCACTATTAGCACCGTACTGTTGGACAAAGAATTTTTTTTAAGGGGGCGGTCTACCTCAAGTTCCGCGAGCGCTAAAACAGGGTTTTGTATCTTATTCATTGATAGCTGGATTTTCTTATGATTTTCAATATTTTGGTGTCATTTTAAAAAGGATATGTTTTTGCAAGTCGCTATAATTTTAGAATTTTTGATTTTATCCCCGTTTATTTACAGGAATTGTGTAAATCTTTAAAAAAATGTAGTTTTTGTTAGATTTTAAAGTCTCATAACTAACGACAGAAACGCTTTATAGAAAAATAAAAATTGTAGAGACCTATAAAATATTCTGAAGAACGTGAACCCTCTCTCGTTTTTATTCAATCTTAAAAAATAAAGCTTTTGTCGCTTAGATACGAAACGTCTGCAAGCTTACTTTAGCGCGCTTTAGCCCTATCTTTACAATGTTATTTCGCTCTGTGACGCAGATTTTTCTGTCAAGGTAGACCGCCCCCTCAAATAGCCTATTTATTTTACAAGAGACAAGAGAGAGATGGGAGATTACACAGTACTTTTATTTTTAAAACTTTCTAGATCAAGCACTGCTTCACCAGAAATAGTTTAAGCTCTTTTTAAAAACTAATTTTTTTGTATGTTCTGAAGTCTGGGTGGTAAAAGTTGGAGAAACTTTAGGCCTGCGTTCTTGGGTTTTGTTCATGTTTAATGTAGAAAAGTATTGTTTACTATAATTTTTATTTTTTCTTATGTAAACAAATAAACTAATGCAGCTGATTTCTTCGTCGTGAAGTGAAAAATATTATTGCTCCTTTACATTGATCTTGTTATGATATAGTATTTTGTATTACCGTATATTCTTCCTCTTGATATTACCACAAGACAAAACGTATATATGGCGAATAACTGGCATGACATAATCCGTTTCGAACTCCACCTAACCTCGCTAGACCGTACTAGACATTAGTTTGTCGATGACATTACTGAAAAGACCTTAGAAATTTAAAATAGAGTTTACACCTCAATAATTGAAAAAAATATTTTGAAACTCAAGTAATCTCTATAACTTGAAATGTTTTAAAGAATGAATAGCAGTATCGTTTGAAATAACATTAAAATTGCACACTACGGACTATGAACATGCGATTACTTAAGTAATCGTGTGTGACCAAAATATTATGGTTTTATCAAAATAAACGATTTTTTCTTGATTTTTAAGAGGTACTCGTCGCATCAAAGCTAAACTTTGCATTATTCAACGATAATTTTTGTAATGAAATTATAATAAAATATAATGCTTTTCAATTTTTTTAAGGCGAGTTCACTAAAATATACCTAGTAATTAAAACACAACTTAGAAGTAAAAAAAAATGTTTAATTCGCATTCCTTATAATTGTCTTGAACTTTTAATGCCATTATATGCTGCTTTTAAGAAATTTATGAGTTAGACAAGCAACTAAACGTCGGGAAACTCAAGGAATAATTCTAAATCATGCTCACATTAATTACACTTATGACCGTTAGAATAAAATTAAAATAATAAAAGATAAAAAGTATGTTGCCCTTCAAATTCTCTAATTTTTAATACCATATGAGCCATATTTGAGCACATAATGTTGAGAAAAAAATCAATAAACTTCCAATAATCAATGGAAACCTACATTTCCTGCTTCCTTTAACAATCTAATAATTGTGTTTAGTGGATTTAAAAATCAATTAAGAAATATTCAGATGCGGTGGCCCGGTCATCCGGAAGTTTGATGCTATATAATTAGTTGGTCGTATGGACTAGGTCTTTTAATTTGACTAGACTTTTATCCTATTGAGCCTCAGATACAACCATGAGAAAATGTGGGGAAAACAAAAATGCAGTCTAGAACATTGAAGCAGCATTAAATTGTTAACACTTTAATTACTTGACGACAATGTGACAGATTATGTAACAGATTTTTGAGCTTTTAAACAGCCTAGCTGACGTGTCCCCCTTCGCTGGGAATAAGTAAACAAGTAATTGTAAGTAAAAACAAATTCACCAGCTATTCAGCCATTCTATTCCTGCCCTCAGTAGTTTTATCAAAATACTAATATTTTCCTGGGTTTTTGCTCACCGAGACCTTCGCATTCGTGTAAGGTACTTCCCATTCAAGTTTTGAGTTGATGGGGGCAGACATGGTTTACCCAAAAGTTACAGGTAGTTTGGGCTTTATATATATAGCCTTAAGTATAAATACCTTCCGACCATAAATAGGACAGTACAAGCTAAAATAACCGCCCATCCTCGCAGTAACTATGCGCATTTAAATTATACCTGTACTTTCTCTTTCGGGGTGATACCGTCTACAGTATTTTTCAAAACTTACTGCTAATCTTTAACTCAATCCAATCCATATTAGTTTATTCCCAACTTTGACCGAAAATGAGGTTTTGCGGGCTCGAGACCGTGTTTCAAATTCGAACGAAATCAAGAATTTGAAACGATCCAGAGCTGCAAAATCCATTCGACCGAGGTGTTAACACTATTTTTTACCACACTACACAATGAAATAAAAAGAAAACATTTAAGATCTGAATACTTATTTGACACACATACTTACTTATTTGAAAACATAAATTATGAGCGATATAACTTTTTTCATGGTTGCTAATCAACAACAGAGATCAAAATCGTAAGATTGCCATTAGCCTATCGTTGGAACCTATTGAATGCCGTATATTTGAGTGTTGTTCACAAGCTGATTAAAGCGAATAAGCGATCAGCTGACTTTCGGCCGTCTGCCGGAAAAGAGCTGTTTGCTGCCTCCATATGACTTAAGACGGTGACACACTATCACACATTTGCCCGAACAAGACATCACACCACACCTCACACAGGACAAAAGGGAGGATGTGTGATGGTGTGTCAGGGGTCCGCGCATCACACAAGACATCACACCACACATCGTCGCGAGCGCTCTGGAGGCGTTTTTTTGGCGAAAGATCAAAGAAATGTCTGGTACGGTGTCTTGTATGATGTGTGATAGTGTGTCAGGGTCTATTCTGCCCCGAACGTCTTTCCGTACGCCGTCGGTTACCGCACTCGGAGGAATGTGTGATCCGATGTGTGATCCGATGTCTTGTTCGGGGGAATGTGTGGAGCGGAAAATTTATCTCCTTGCGCGGTGTGATGTGTGGTGTGGTGTCTTGTTCGGGGAAATGTGTGATAGTGTGTCACCGCCTGTAG
This sequence comes from Flexamia atlantica, assembly GCA_035578135.1. Classification (NCBI taxonomy): domain Eukaryota; kingdom Metazoa; phylum Arthropoda; class Insecta; order Hemiptera; family Cicadellidae; genus Flexamia; species Flexamia atlantica. The sequence continues at coordinate 88,356 of JAQJVK010000155.1, read as the reverse complement.
TAAAACAGGTGATTTCGTCGTAGTGTGGTGAACAAATGTTTCCACACTATTTTTTCAACAATAGGGGAAATTTCGAAAGGTTTTTTTTATTTACTGTTTGATTAAACACTACAAAGTTAATGTTTTTATTGCAGTACAGCTCTTATATTATGTTTATATATTTTAAGGCTTTCATGTTGTATTGTCGTATTAATTGAATGATTTTTTAAATAAATTATTGAATGACATAAAATTGATTATTTAATAAGAGATATTTTTTAAGATTTTATTTTACAATCTCTATTATTCTGATTCCTATTATACAAATGGCTCTTGCAGCGAGAGGGCTTTAAAGTTTATGTGTGTAATAAAAGTAGGAAATCGTCGTCGTTGAAAGGGGAGTGACCCACAAGCCTATCTCAGACTTGATGTGCGGATTATAACAATAGGGATTACCTTTACTTTCAAGTGCTCATGAGACCAACAATGAAAATTAACATGACACACATTTCTATTTACTTATTAAAGTACTTGTTATAGCGAACAAACATTTCAACATATTTTTCATTATTTATTATGAAATTTCATTATTTATTTCATTATTTATTTTTATTATTTAGCCATTTTCCTTTTTGCTATTCAGCTTAAAATTCCTTAAGAATTTTTCTTTTAGGTTTTCAGATACCGTGTCAAATTATCTGAACAGAAGTGTATTCAGTATCCTTTAGATCTTTAGATCATTACCAGATGAATTTAGGGCGAAAATTTGATCAAAAAATATTTCACGTAAATAGTGTCAACGAATCTAAGACGTTTCATTTTTTAACATCAAGTTTTTTTACGTATTACGTTTTTGCCGAAATGAGTGTAAAGAGACATTAAAAAGTGATAAAAAATCCTTGTTTAATTCTACATTTCAAAATTTAAAGGTTTGAAGGACGCCATATTTAATTTGGTTTAATAAGCTTTTCAGATCGTCTATAGTGACCAATTGCGATCTATTAATTTTCATGCCGTATTTTCAAAATATCACTGCATTACTTCACAACTTAATAACTATCTCCTGAGGTTTAAAAAACAAAGTTCTTCACGATTACTACAATAAACAAGGGCGACCATGTCATATATTAACTTAGATACGTAAAATATACAGCAGTATTTCCTCATGTTCATTGGATCTACTTTGGCTTTTATGGCTTGATAAAATCAAATATGTATTATTGATTTACAATTATAGATTATTTGTAATTTAATCTAGAAAAAATCTGTTGCTCGTGGGCTACCTTGAAGGACGCCATATTTAATTTGATTTAATAAGCTTCAATAGCCTTTAGGGGTTTTTTATAATAATGACTAAACCCAATAAATAACTACCTGTCATGAATAGGCTTACAGCTTACAATCTATAAAGAAGGGAATAATTTATGGAACATTTCTCTACATAAGACTCATACTCCTCATCAGTTGACATTTCAAAGAAAATTTTGGTTTTACTGTAATTGGAATTATTCATGAAATGTACTGCTGAAACTAGTTTTGTCGTTATTTTCTATGAAGAAAGTTTTGGGAAGTCACAAGGTAGCGTGACTATTGTCCATGACCGCTTGAAAAGTGTCAGTACCTAAGTGAAGTTCCGTGTTTTTTGTCCCAACTACATTAGACTCTAATATCCTTGGCATGTATTACACAGTATGAATAAAACCACACGATTCATTTATAAAATTCGTAATTTTTATCATTTAAATTTTTGTGTATGAGGTTGAAATTAGCTTGAGATAAGTGAACATGGCCTTTAGCAGCAACTATTATATATTTTTTATGTTTACACAAATTGTAATTACATGAAAATGATATACGTTTTGGCGTTTTGGTCTTCTACCCCATTACTAATAGTTCTTAACCAAGCAGGTCCAATTATGTTACTGAGGGGATGAACGTCAAGAACATAATCAGTCAGCGTGAATTAAAAACCTCTAATTTTTTAACGATGACTTTTAAAAGTTTTGTGAATGTTGTGTATGTCTTAAGGTGTCTTAAGGTTTTGCTGATGAAAAACTTAGTAGTTTTTATGTTGATTTTGCGTCCACATAAGTCGAAATTAAAGCTTTCTGTTTTGATGAAATTCCAACCCTTATGAACCTATGAAGACGTCAATTGAATGAATGACAATTAGACAAAATCGTGATGGCCAGGAGAGAAAAGGAAGAAATTAAAGATGGACTAAGTTAACAGAAGTTTATAGATCCTGTACAGATTTTTTGGAAATTTTAACAAGAAGAGGTCACTGTTACATAATAGTATATTTCATTACAAGGACCTAAAGTGACGCTTTTCGTACAAGGTCAAGTTTTACTTTGAAAAATTACCGCGTAACGAAAAGCAGCTTTAGGTCCGTGTGATGAACTATATTTTTCGTTATATTGCTCAATACAATACGTAAACTAGTAAAGAAAACCAAAATGTTACAGCTTGTTTACCTTTAAAGATGCCTTCAAAAGATGCCGCCATCTTGTTCTTGCTATTTAAAGCAATCAGCTGATTGTCTGTTTCATTTGTGTTAGGGTAGACTGACAACAATGAACAACTATCGACGTATCGAACGCATGTAATAATCGATTGGTGAAATGGGCGAGTTTCACTAATTGATTAAACTGACAACAATGAATGTTTCGATAATAACGATGAATGGTTCGATTATTTGTAATCGAATGAATATTGTTAGATTATTTGTAATCGAATGAATATTGTTCGATTATTACGACGTACTCGGCACTTTTTGATTTTTTTAGTCCTAGGACTAAAAAGAGTCAGCTGGTATCGAGTAGGCCTACATCAGCTTTTAATTCCTAGGAATAGAAAGAGTGTATTTAGGTCCGGAAAACATGCATTAAAAACATCTGTTTTTGAAGCAGTATAACGAAAAATAAATTTCACGTTCAGATAGCCATACAGTTACTGATCCTTAGTGGATCACCTTGAATGGGACGGTTATTATGAAAGATTCACTTGACATGAGCCATCGAATCGAGGTCCCATTTCAGCTTCAAACCACGCGGATTTAACGCATCTTGCCTTTCCTGAAAAGTCCTTCGGCGCGCACAACTCTTTATTAAAGCTATAGTACGTGTGGTGAACTGCAGTTTGATTAAAAGCTATCCGATTAAATAATGCAATAGCAGTTTTAGATACGCCTGTAGCTTTCCTTAGTTTCTGTAAGTATGCAAATAGAAAATAAATAATATATAATGGTTAACCATTTATACGTTGCCATGTGTAGTAACCATTTTTAAGTTAGCTAATTGAAAATATCTTTTGTTTATAGACAATATTATTATAGTAGTTTATGCAACGATTGTATAATGAATGCCTTTAAGCCACGAGTGAGATGTAAGTTAGAACACGAGCGAAGCTAGTGTTCTAAATATCTCACGAGTGGCTTAAAGGCATAATACAATCGTTGCATACACTATTTTATCTACGACCAACAATATACGACAAAATTTCCCCCGAAGTTAAACAAAACTCATGACTTTTGCTAATGATGGAATAGGTCAACTAAAATTTGAGGTTAGGCAAATAAGCAGACTGAACCATGAATCGTTGTGGAACAATCAGCTGATGGGATAAGTAAACTCAAACATGAATCGTAATGCAACAATCAGCTGATGTGCGAATTGCGTAATTGTTATTATGACACTACTTCCGTCAAATGCCGAGCTCTCATTGGTCTAGAACCAGTACTCTAAAGTGACTCCAGTACTCTAAAGTCGTCATTAGAGTACTGCTTGGTTTTTGGTGTTTTAATGTATATCATTATAATGTTTATCGTAATACCATAATTGGTGCTTATTGCAATGGTCGTAGATAAAAATGTTTTACAGTTGTTTTGTTTCACTAAATGTCTTATTATACCATCATTCAAAAAATAGTTTTTGACTTAAAAAGTGGAGTTGAAATGTTAATTTAAATCAGTATGCATTAATGTATAACTGGTCCATTAATATTGTTTCGGAAAACTAATGGTTTAATAGTTGGAGTAAAATAGTAAAATAGCAACAAATTGAATTAGAATCCTTAGTGGTTTCTTTAATCCCTTTTCAAGTTACTCATATTTCTTGCCTTCATCTTCACTTGCATACTATGCTCACGGATCACGCATCAGATACCTCCTCAAGAAGAAAATCCCTTAAGTTGATGATTACTCTGTTACGGTATTAACCATTATTTTTTATACTACAGTATACAGTTGTTATACCATACCATACCAGTATATACCAGTAATGGTATGCAGTATATACCACGTAACCACGTACCACGTATTATATAAATATAATCTTAATTAACGTCGTTTACAATGTTTTGGACACGTATTTTGGGAAGTAGTGACTTATTGGACACAATAATCTTCAAAATGGAGGAGAAAGAGGGATCAATCTTGCACAAATGACTTTCATCACGAAAGGATTGTCAGTACTATACAGTTGTTTCTACTTTACTTACAATTTTTCTGATGTGTTGACGCAGTAGTAACAGGTCTATTGATTTTCATAAGAGAAATTTGTAAACTTTCTTTTCCTTCTTTTATGTGTTCACGTCTACTCTGGTTTTTGGTGTCTTGTCAAACGTTTTGTTTTAAGTAAATAAACAGTGTGTTTGCACTTCTATAAACATAGCGTTTTTCGAAAAGTGAACAATTTTATTCTTTAGACCACTATGTAATCACCTGTTTTGTTATGTGTTTATCCCTTGCGAAAACTAATCATTACGTTGTTTATTGCAGACAAATTACGACTGCTATAGAAATCTAATGTTTACTATAAGTTTTTTTCCTAAACTAACAAATAAACTAATACAGCTGATTTTGATGTGGTGTAGTAAAAAATGTCCTTAAAAACACGAGTAAAAATGTTTGGTATATTATCGACCATATTATGAGGTACTCGATGAATCTCAAAAATTCTTATTTTCCACTCTTGTTATAAAATTAATGTTTTGCTCTAAATGCATAGTTGATTGAAGAAATTCCAAGCGAAAAAATAGGCACCAGGTTGAAATAACCAGAAATAACGTTTTTCAACGTGAATAACAAAATATTAAACTAAACCCATCAAATAGAAATGTTACGTTCAACTTTTACAAAATCTAGGAGAAACGAACACAAACCCATTTTTGTTTTGGAATAGGAATGAACAACTCGAGGATAACAAGTATTTATAGTCCGACACCAGCGGTTTGACACTAATCAAATGACACTGACAGATGTTATCGTTATCGATCTGTTGGTGCGAGAGCTCACTGTGCAAGGGCTCTCTGTTCATCCGTATCCACTTCCTGGATTAGGGTTTTTTCAAAATATAATTATTCATCAGTTACACAAGCCTTGCATTTATCAGCTAATCAATCTTAAGAGTTTTCTTTCTCCTACGCTTTCCGTAACTACGATTAATTTCTTGTTGATAACATCGATGTGACTAGCGTCTTGTCTTATCTGTTTTCAAACCAATCATTTAAGATTTCCGGGTTATCTTCGGAAAGTCAGGAATGTGTATTAAAGTCAACATGGGTTTACCGAATTTCCTATTTTTAATGTTGCTGTTTCCAAGAGATCAAGGGCTTATCCTATACTCTTATACGAGTAATGTTATCTTGCTTGCTTGCTTGTATGCTTGCTTGCACAATTATCTCAAAAACGGCTCCGAGGATTTCCTTCAAAGTCTGGAAATAAGTAACTTATGACTCAAAAACGTCTTTTATGCAGATAACTTGGCCAGAGAAAATCTAATAACGTAATAAATCGAATTTTAAAGTTGTAAAATTTTAACATTGGCCTTATGGGTTGCCGTGATAGCAACGAAAATAAACAAGGAAAGTGTAAACAAATGAAGTAATCATAACAGCTGTTTGAAATGTACAGCTATCAAGGGAAAATACAGCAGGTGGGATAAAGAGTCCATGGAGCAATTAAAAAAGGTTTCTATTTAGGCTATCAATTTTATGTCATTGAAATATTTTATAGTATCTGGATGAACTGGTAAACATGGAATAACACCAAGCAAGGCTCGGTCCACCAGTTACTATTATGTATAGGCCATTTCAAGACTTAAGGCCCAGTCCGTCCATAACACTAGTATTTAGCATTGGGCTTATGGACGGCGTGGGCCTTATGTCTTGAAACGGCCTAACAATTCACCCAATTACATGGTGCTAACGTCTTTTGAAGAGCATGCAGTATGCCCCCATAGAGTAGGCTACATTCCGGGAAGGTCTACTCTATGGTGTGGACAAAATATAGTCAGGATTCTGTTTTGAATTGAATCCGCTTCAATGCCACTACCTTGATTCTTAAATCTTAAAAGTCGCCAAAATAAAAAATAAATTATCAATTTAGAACTAAATTATTAGTTTCAGCGAAAAAATAAATTGATTCAATATGGATATGTGAGAGGAAAATATACATAAGAAAAATCTGTAATCAAGAATAAAAAAAATCTATAATGCCTCACATTATTAGCAAATCAATGTTAGTTGAAATTTATCCATACGCTTACCGTAATTACAATTCTATCCTTGCCAATAACATCGATATGTTTAGCATCTAGTTTATCTCTTCTGAAATGAGTCATGTAAAAATTTTCGAATCATCTTCGCAAGGTCATGAATGTGTATTAAAGTCAACATGGGTTTACCGGATATCCTATGTTTAATGTTTCGTTTTCGAAGATGTCAAAGGGCTTATAACACGAAATATTTCACCCAATTGAATACACATGGGTTTACCAAAAGTTTAAATTCAACATGGGTGTACCAAACTTCCTACTTTTTACATTGCTATTTCCTGAGAGGTCAAGAGGTTATAAAAGAAATTGATCTCGTATGAAAAGGTGAGAGGGAAATATACACACCAACAATTAGTAATGAATCTAAAATCCCATACAACTGGCCTTTCCTTATAGTTAGTTATGTACTATTAACAGAAGTACACATAAAAAATATTACATAATATATCATAATGATACATAATTTATTAACAGAGTACCCTTTTTATAGTTTGAAAAACATAATATATATATATATAGTTGTGGCTGCTTAATTACATTAAGCGATGGTGACTCTCAAGAACAATCGTTGTTTTCAGTTGTTACGCTTTGACTTTCTCTCTCCCCGATGATTCACCTTGGAAGCCCGTCAAGCGCCGTCAATATAAAACCTTCAACCCCCAGGGGCTTCTTGGCGAGCTTTAGTTTACAATCGTTGATGGCCGTCTGGGGTTTGACGTATTTTGATCTGTCGGGGTGTAAAGGTACACCCTTTGGTTTATTTGGACACTTGCAAGCGGTATAAATAGTTGTCATAAAAAAATTAATTTCTTACCCAAGTATTATGCGTCCCTGTTGCGTTTTTCCCGACAATATTAGACTGTACTTTACTTGTACTGTACTTTTACTTTACTGTACTTAACTGTACTTTACTGTACTTTACTGTACTTTACTTGATGGCTCGTATGGGGTTTGAGCAGGTACTTTGATTGGTCGAGGTTGTAACGTTATACCCTTAAACCACTTTGGGTGGTGAAGAAACAAAAACAGTGGTAACTTTATCTGTGGAATGTCTGTTTTTGGTGTATCTTGATTTCTAATATAAATCTAATAACATGGGGTTAGCAACGCGCAAGCACTAGAATGATTACCCAGATAGCACAACAATGAAAAAATCACGTGAAAATAACGTTTTCTTTGAACATTTTTAACGTGATTTTCACGTGAAAAAAAGTAAATATCACGTTTATTTCGCGTGAAAATATAGTGAAAATGTCACAACTTTGGCCGTGTTTTTCACGTGAAAAAAATACGTGAAAATTACGTTTTCATTTCACGTTATTTGTATATATTGTACATTTTTCACGCAAAAATCACGTTTCTATTTCACTTTATTTTATCATTTTTAACATTTTCACGTAAAAATTACATTTTAATTTTGTTTTATTTTCACATAGTGTACATTTTTATGTAAAAATTACGTTTTAATTTCGTTATGTTTTTCACATATTTGAAATTTTTTGGTTAAAATTACGTTTTATACACCTTATACCTTCACCATCTTTAACACTTTTTACATAAAAACATTTTTGTTAATTTTATGTTCAAATAACTACTTCAAAAAAATGTTAGCATGAATAGCATATTTTTATTCAAACTCATTAAAAAAACTTAAAAGTCAACATATTTGAATTCTGTGATATTTAACAATAAAAATGTTGTAAAATTTACAAATTACTACTAGGCCTTATAACCAAGGAATAATACTGAAAAAGTATTACACCAAACACTGTTGTTTTAAAGAGATTGTATATAAATATTATCAATTATTATCGTTATTATTACTATATATTATTTCAAAAAGTAGAACTAAATACCCATTAATCATGGTTTAATTTAATGCTAAGCACGAATAAAACCACGGAAAAAGGGGATTTTGTTCTACTTTTTGTAATAGCCATAATATCCCTTATCAGTGAATCTGTCTGAAAAATATATATAATTTCAAACCATAATATCCCTTATCAGTGAATCTGTCTGCAATATATATATAATTTCAAAGTGAGCAGTTATTTTAACTTATTCTTGACTAATTAAGGCCTTGTGAAATAAATAGAACGATGATTGAATAAATTTATGTATTGACATGAAAAATGTTAAAAAATTAACATATACTCAATACAGTATCGGCTAAGTTTTTTTTTTATTAAACCTTAATAGGCCAACACAACATTAGTTTGTACGCTTCCTCATGTTCCATTTTCAACTCCATCTTCCACAAAATCTTGCTTCCTGTAAATCAAAACAAATCCAATTAATATTATAAAGCAAACTAATATCATAATCAAAATTTACTGGGAGACTACACTGTAAAAATATTTTTACTTTGGTCTATCAAGAAAAGCCATGCAAACTCGGTATAGCAGGCAGGAGGTTACTGGGTCAGTGAATTAATAATTACTGTTTTATGGGGAATAAAGGCAGGAAATAGAGAAATAATAGTATATTTCACTATTAGTCTTGATGTGAAATGGTACTTTAGTGATGAGTTGTGAACAATACATTTCATTATGATGCAAATAAGTAACCAAACTTATAAAAAATCATCCAAAATTTCATAATTTAGTCATTTCTCTATAAGAAAACACAATAGGGCTGAACTGTCTATTTTACTTTAGAGCCAGCTGGTTGAACTGTCAAAACCGGAACTTCGTTTGTTTGGGTACGGAAATGCAAAGTTTGGGTAACAAAAATCCGCTGATCATTATTTGTTTTGATGTAAGGAAGTCGAGGGTTTTCGTAGATTTCAGCTGTACGGTAACGGGCAATCTTTGTATACAGAGTGATGAAAAATGCTTTCTGAGGTCATAAAAACGTTAAATAAGTTTAAACTGTTTTATTGCAATCAAATATATGGTAATGCTATAATAAGGAACTTAAAGTTTCACCTAAATTTATTTTGAATTGCTGTTTTAGTAAGTAGACTTCCTGGCAGGTTATCTGTGTTAGTTAACACTGGGTTTGCAATTTATCGTGGCCTATTTATATCCAATTCACATTTATAGTTTTTCACTCCAGGAAGAAAGCTTGTAGTTACAATACATGCTTGCTTACCTACATTAGGCCTAAATGCAAATTAGTTAAAAATTAGCAAAAATGTCTAAATACCAAGAATATTTGCTACCTAACATTATTTGTCAACCTCGGAACATCATATCGTCCAAGAGAAAACAAACCTTTGTATCATTATACCATAGTTTTTTTAAATTCCTTACACACCACATGAGAATTTCTGCAGATTGATGAAACATCCAAATGAAAATAATCTTTAGTGTAACATCGATTAAAAAATTAGAGCCAATAAGTAATCTGAAGAATGTTATGGAGTTTTCCGTGCGCTGATCATAAAACATCATAAAAAATATAAGACAAAAAGGAATCCTAAGACACCCACAGAAAGCAATACTAAAAACCTACCTGAATTTTTTCTCCTTAAGTAAGTTGTGTTTTGAAGCCAATTCATAGACTGGATCGATTCTCACAATTTCTCCAAAAAGCCTAGAAACTTGTAATCTTTTCTTGGTGTTAAAAATGTAACAGCAAGCTCCTTCCTAAAAGAAACACAAAAAAACATAAAATTACAAAATAATCAAACAATATTAAATTGCAGATAAACAAATGTAAATTGCTTGAAGGCTACTTCAATATTTAAAAAGTTAAGTTGGCTAAGGTGCTCATTACCAACGTTTCCGAATAGGCGGGTGCAGTTTTCCAAGCGGTCTAAATTTTATTGGAAATAGGCTATCAATCTGAAACTTTTATACGTCTGTAACCGAAATTAAGATTATTCAATTTCATCGAGAACAAATCAAAACGCTCTAAAAAACATCAATATCTAACCTAAATAAACAAAATAATGTAATCAAATGCATTAAGGTGGAGTCTGATAAGGTCTCACCAGATGGGCCTACTCAATCAGAGTAGCCTACCTATATTTAAGTTAGGCCTTTGATAAGTGCTAGTGACGGGCAAAAATAAACAGTAGAAGTAAAATAGGTAATATGCTTTAGCAGAACGAAATATAATCAGAGGTTATGCAGTTGGTGCGTTTCATCTTGAGCTTAGGCCTATTCCGTTGCCGAAGCTGTCAAACATTATTTATTTATTCTTAATGATCTGGGGCACTAAATAATGAAAAAGTTAATCTCAACAAATATTAAATGTGATTAAATACAAATTACAGTAAATAGGTATATAGACAGCTATTAAAAAATGTTAACATATCAGGTTAACTTTAGGTATCAGCTATAGTGTTCTGAACATATTCACTCCACTCCAACCGCTTCAGGTGTAGGCCTAAACGGTTCCCATAGCTCAAGATAAAACGCCCAAACTGTATCCAACAAGAAGTTCAAAATTTAGTAATAAAGCTGAGGCTTAGGAGTTAGGGGGTACGAGTTTCATAGCCTATCTGATCTTCTGCCGTTTGTTCCTATGGCAGACGATTCAACATCTGATTTTCTAAGAAACAATATCGAACGCTCTACCAATAGTCGAAGTTCAATGTACTGTCTGTTGGTCAGAACTTAACACCTGTCTTTGATATCGATTGATTTGTTACTTTACGAAAATATGTTTATCGACAGTATTTTAGTACAAGATGGCAGATGATGAGAAATAAGGTAGTAAGTTGTGTTTAGTTAGTTAATTATAGGCCTAGTAGCGTTTTAATTTAGTTATTATATTATTAGGCGTATGTTTAATATAATTTTAGTTTTATTATATTTACGTTTGGTATGACTTGTTGTTTGTGAGAGAATCGAATGATATAGGCCTAGATATAATTGACAATGGTTTCGGTATTTGTTTGTTATTGAAGTTTCTTCACTAGCCCACTGATGGTTGTTTGTTAAAACAGTACATCAGTTAGTTGAGTTAAACATGATAGGTTGATAGTTAATATCGGATAACCGAAATCTGAACTGAGTACCCAAAACAGAACTGATCTTTGCCCATGTTAAATCCAATTGAGAAGTTCAGTTATCAAACCTATAATAAGCATTTAAGGTAAACAATCGACAATCAACATAAACCTAGAAGATCAGATATGAAACTCGTACTGAATTATCACATGGGAGTGTTTTGAAAAGGCTAGGAGAGTTGTTATGATATGCATAATTACCAAATTTGTATCAACTAATCAGAAAAACTATAATGGAATGCTGAAAGTTGAGGTTAGGTTATCTTGATTTCACAATAGATGACTAAATAAATATCCAAAGTATAAACTTACCAAGAACGATGAAAGCCCGTAGTAGGGTTAACTCATTGTTCGCAGTTACTTGAAGACCGCAATTAAGTCTAAACTTCCACTTTAAAACCTTAAAAGCCGTTGTTATGACTTTAACTGAAACTGAGGCCAACGGCGTCTCACTCCTCACTCCACACTCAGGCTCCAGTTCAGTCCACCGCACCGCACCGGTTTGTGCCGCGGCGTCGTCTGAGGGGAGGTTTGTCTTGACACAATTCACGATTTATGGCCCATATTATTTTGGCAGGGTGATTTAATTTTTTTTATAATTTGAAATAAATAGCTTTTATTGTGTCAGGCACTTTTTTAAATAGTAAACTATTTTAAAACATAATAAGTATAACGAATAACAATTTAACAAATAGTATAATAATTTTATATAAATAATTCATAACATAATTATTTATAAATCCATTAAATTTTTAAAAATTATTTGTTATATTTTTGAATTTTAGTTTGGACTAAATAAACGATTACTGTAGAATTTGTGTATTTTACGAGGATGATAGTTTTTTATAAGCGCACAAGATTAATCAAAACGTATAAAAATCGAAATGAAGAAACAAGAAAATAAAAAAATATAAAAAAGTTATATTTGTTATTTCATTTGATTATACTTTTGATTCATATTTTTCCCGTGAAAATAACGTTTTTAATTTCACTACATTTTTCACTTTAAATTTTTTCATCATATTCACGTAAAAAATATGTTTTGCTTTTTACTTTTACGTTTTTTTACTTTTTTCACGTGAAAATAACGTTATTTTTACAATGTGTGCTGACTGGGTATTAGTCTACTCTACACAAAATTTATTTCTTTCCCAAAAACTTGCGGGTTCTTCGCTTTTGTTCTTGTTCAGATATATGGAGAAAATTGTTGTACATTATTATATCAAGGCCTAACGGTCTTATATGAGACTGGTATTAAAATGAGTTTTAGTCACTGGAAGGCTTTACTTAAACCCCCAGAAAAACAATCACGCAAGTAAACAACCATCAATGCCACCGAGCGCTGCAGCTGCCAAACCAGTCGTGGGGTGGCGACAAAAAGAGAGATAAAAAGGTTGGCAAGAAACTATATATAAAAAAGCCATGCATATTCCTTAAAAAAGGTTGGCAAGAAACGGTATGTAAAAAAAGTCATGCATATTCTTGTCAGTCAAATAATGTCGCCCCATTTACAGTGTGATTCAGATCGGACGATTGGACACTGTACAAACTAGTTAAGCTTGAAAAAACTTGTGACATCTGGTTTTAACGAAGGACCAGCCTACACCTTGTTCGAAATAAGAGCAAGATAAAGCACTCAATTACAGCTTTACTTCTCGAAATATTACATATTGATTTATAAATTAAACTAATCAATTTTTACACTTGTTAACACATTCAGATGAAATAAAATAAATAAAAACTATAATAACGCGGAAAATGTTGAAAATCTAAATTGCTGAATGAGAAATAACAACATTTACACTGAATACTGATTGTACGATTAAGAAATAAAGGATTCCACGTGAAACTTGAATGTTGAATGTTGAACTTGAATGTTGAACTTGTTTAGTGGTGTAATATTGTTATTTCACAGTCCACACGGAATAACACAATATTGTTTTGTAAATATTTTTATCTCGTTATCCTATGACACTACGGAAAGAACAACTCGAGTTCTTTTAAAGGTATAGCCTATCATTAAAATTCGGTAAAGTTTCACGATTACAACCTAGTTCTGCACTTGGTTGTAAAACTAGGTTGTATCATTCACAGCAAGAGTGAATGATACAGATGAATGAACGCAGTTATAGTTATCTTTTGTTGAACTGCGAACCTACCTCAACAACCCTCCTATAGTATATTACGTTACTAGACCGGTAAGTACTGATTTAATGGACGAGCACGGTAGTTCCCGTGCGAGCCAGAGGCGAGTGCGGGATTTTCATGCGAGTGAAGTAAAACTTACCGGGCGTGTGAGGTACGATACTTTACATCATAATACTTAGAAAAAATAACATATTTTTAAATCATAACGTATTACTTGCATAAACTATTACGTTTCTCAATAATTCAAACCTAGCCTAATAACAGGCTAGCCCATTAAACATACTGGAATCTATTTTGGTAGAAGATGTATTTGAGTGTTGCGGAGTTATCATAACATGCAATAAATATAAGTTTGTACTACTTACCTTGTATAGACCACCTTATAAGTCTAACTTTTTGCAATTTATTGAAATATTGGAAGATACCTTTAGTATTATTGAGAATAAACATGGTGACCTACCATTGGTTTTATGTGGTGACATAAATGTGGATAATCTTGAAAACTCGTGGGAAAAGGAGTGTCTAAATGACGTTTTGCAATCTAATAATTTGCATGTTACTTTTAAGCAACATACAAGAGTTGATCTTAATTCAGATAGATATAGTCAGTTAGACTATTTTATTACTAATTTGAGTAAAGGCTCTTATTCTATTGAAATATTACCACCACTTCTCTCGGATCATAGTATCCTTGTTTTTAGCCTTAATATAAGTTTGTCTTATATTCGGAGGAAAATTGAAAGAAGAAATATTAACAGAGCAAACCTAGAATTATTTCGACATTTGCTGTCAAACCAGGTTTGGCATACTAATGATGCTTCTACTAGCGTAGATGATGATTTTAATGAATTTTATTCCACTTTTTTGTATATATTCGATGTATGCTTCCCTAAGACTGTTTTAACGATTAAGGACGAACCACATGTTAAATGGATAACCCAAGAGGTTGTAGAGTCCCAAGAAAAACTCCTGGAATTGTACTGGCGTACAAGAGATAGGCCTAATGATACTATTAAGCGTGAATACGCTAGCGCTAAATCCCAACATGCTGCTCTGCTTTGTAAAACAAAAAAAGAGTACTTTAAGTCTAAAATTGAGAATGCCAAAAACATTAATAAGGAATCTTGGTCTATTGTTAGAAGTTTAACGTGTGATGATAATGTTAATAATACAAATATAGTTTTAAGTAATAATGACGAGCTCACTACACATCCAGTTAGTGTAGCGAATAATTTTAATGAGTTTTTTGTATCTGAAATTGTAAGATTGACTGGACCTATTGCTCCAGATGAGAATTTTGGTGGAGGCCTAGGCCTAAACAACTCGGAGGAAGGGCTTCGCCTATGGCCTGCAACTGAAAAAGAAATTCTAGAGATAATGCATAAAGTCAGTTTAAAAAATAGTGCTGGTGTAGATGAAATTCCTTGCAACATTTTAAGAGTATGTAAAGAAATAATTGTTGCGCCTATTACCAATTTAGTTAATAAGTCCTTTGAGCAAGGTGTGTTTCCTAAAAAAATCAAAATGTCGAAAGTTGTACCTATACATAAAAATAATGAAAAAGATTCAGTTAAGAACTATAGACCAGTAGCAGTACAAAGCTTATTCTCAAAAATTTTTGAATTGACTTTTCTAAGAAGACTTTTACCATATTTGGAGAGCAGACAACTGCTTAGTGACTGTCAGTACGGATTTAGGAAGCATAGGTGCACGACTGATGCAATAATGGATCTTTTGGTCAGGTTGTATGATAATCTTGACGTGGTTGGTGAGCAATTGTGTATATTTTACGATATGACGAAGGCTTTTGACCTTTTGTCACACGGCATATTATTCAACAAATTAAGGTCTATGGGCATTGCTGGTAATTCACTGAATTGGATATCGTCATACTTAAAAGACCGAAACCAAATAGTAAGTATTAGGCACACTGGCCAAGATGGATTAACTCGGTGTCACCAATCGTCAATTTCTCCTCCGATCAACACAGGTGTACCCCAAGGATCGAACTTGGGACCTGTCTTATTCATTCTTTATGTGAATGATATGCCTGAATCAATAACTAAGGGTAATATCTGGCTTTTTGCTGACGATGTTAGCCATTTAATTCATTCTGAAGATGAACACTTGTTGAGAAATGAAGCCCAGGAGGGATTGAATGAGATGAGAAATTGGTGTACACAAAACAGATTGCTGTTAAATAGAGGCAAAACCAAAGTTTTAACTTTTTATAACCGAAAAAAACCAGAAAGTTCCCCGTTACTTCGTCTTGAAAATTCTAGTGTAATTGTAGACAGCCAAATCAAATACCTTGGTATAACCATCAGTGAAGATCTTAGGTGGTCTCAACATATAGACAAAATGTCAGGGAGGCTAACTGCTGTCTGCTATATGATGCGCAGATTACAAACCCTAGTCGAAAAAGAAATTTTAATGAAAGTATATTTTGGATGTTTCCATAGTAGAATTAAATATGGCATCATTTTCTGGGGAAGTAGTCCTTCGGCTCATCGAATACTCCTATTGCAGAAACGCATTATAAGAACTATCTGTAAGGCACAATACCTAGCCCATTGTAAGGAGTTTTTCATTGATTGTAGAGTCCTGACTATACCGGCGCTTCTAATCCTGGAGTCATCACTGATGGTGAAGAGGAAGCCCGACATATTTGGAAAAAATGAAAACGTACACAATTACAATACAAGACAGAAGGAAAATGTCCATGTAACACAAGTGTCAAGCACCCTGGCCAAAGGTGGACCTCGCTACCTGTGCACTAAAATTTTCAACAAACTTCCTCAAGAAATTAAGAAGATCGATGACACTGAGCAGTTTAAAAATATCCTAAAGGAATATCTTATCAAGAGGCCTTATTATACTATTGAAGAGTTTTTCAGCGAATAGGCCATTCACCAAATTGACGACCACGGCACCTCAGTGCTTCTAGTGGGAGAACAACAAGTAACAAGTAAGTAACAAGTAATAAACAATCAAACCTTTGCTACTGCCACCAGTGCTGCCACTACATTCCTCCGAAGTAACCAATGAAAATGCATTAAACGTCGTCGGTTTGCTGCAATCAGCTGAGTTTTTTTATCGTTAACTTCCGTTATTTTCGTTTCCCAGTGCACGGTAAATTTACTGTGCACTGCACGGTAAATTTACCATACATTTATAGGCAAAAAGTAACTTTCCAGCCAAGAGTAAGACATAGAAAACAGATTTATTTTTTAAAAAAGAGGGTGGCGGCCTCTTTTTACCTTGCATTTGCCCCCCCCACACATAGGCCTGATGTTAGATTTTAGATGTTAGATGTGTAGGTTAGATGTTTCTGTGTAGTTTAGTATGCTGTAAAATATTAAAAAAATACTCTTTAGGCCCATTTTTGGCTGATTGTTGAGTGTTCATTGTGTAAGTGAGATAGGCATGATACCGTGTTTTACCAGTATATTGCTTACAAGTTGACAGGCCTAACAGTATGTTTTCGCTAGGGTATCAGTGTCTTCTTGTGTCATACAGGACTCGAAACCGACACCGCCACCGATACCCTGCGGTCGTCCCAATGCGGTTTCTCAATATTCCGATATTTTCCGCTTATTGATTTCTTAATCTTTAAGGTATCGAATTTGATTGGAATTTGATTTGGTTTTACGGAAAATTTTTGAAATGTTAGTGTTAGTTATTTATATCTTCGAGTCTTAAACATAATGCCTTTATAGGCTATTATAAAAAAGTAAAAATTAAAAAATCGCCTGATGGAGATATTATGGTTTTATACCGACATGCCAAATTTCATGAAAATTGGACTTCTATGGTGTCGTCTCTAGCTTTGTTTCCATACACACATCCACACACACAGATCGATCGACAGGCACCACTCCAAAAACCACTTTTTTGGATTCAGGGATGAGCACTAAAACGAATATATCCACTAACAACTCAAAATCTATAACGTCAATGAAAGCAATACTTTATTCACATGGGAAGAAAGTAATACTACAGTACGTATTTATAGAATAAGTGTGTTCATGAGGTGAAACCTCGAGCTACAAACTATGATTTCAGCCTTCACACACTTTGGGTCTTCTAACATTTGTTAAGCAAATTGTAATTGTTACCCAGATCTTTCCCCGGAAGACTTGAGTCTTTTCTTTTTTCACGAGGTGCGAATGTTGAAGTCGCCTCGACGAGTTGAGACCACGCACTGCGCGTTTTCAACTGTTAGCTAATATAAAGAATGAAGATCCGTAGATTGAGTCTGAAATTGTGAATGGGGCTTCATAATATTCAATTCCTTGAAGAATTGTAAATTCCAATCTCTCTCCATATAATAGAAATAAAACGTAAATCAAACAAGTTTAGGCCTGTTATGACGCGAGCTAGAAAACAAATATTAAAATTGTATCAGCATTAATCAAGAGAGTTACGTATTACGTTTATTTGTTTATTATTTTATTCTCTAATTCATCACGTTAAGTTTTTGGCTGGCGTGCTATTAATCAACTGTCCTGTCTAAGGAACATGTCGGCCAATCAGTAGCAATGCTACAAGATCGCGCCACAATCATCCTTCACTCGACTGTCGTTCATACTTGGCTTCAAATATCTGCCTGGGTAGGTCGCCATTGGCCACTTGAGTAGGCTTACTTGAAATGACCTACTTGAAATGGACATGTATAATGTATAATGGCCAAAGGCCAAATTTTTAGGTAGTGATTTATTAGTAACTATAGTTTAATGTAAGATATTCAGTGGTATTTTCAATGCTGGTCTTTTATACGATATTTTGACCGAATATACAGTAGAAAAATGCTACATAATTTTAGATTATTTTTTATTTTCAGAGTCACTTGTGATTTTAGAATTTCCTTGTATGATTATCCTCTATGTTTATGGGTTGTTTACTTTTAAAAATAGCTTGAATAATTTTTGACACCGTTTTTATTTCTTAAACGATATTTTCCTTAAATAGTATTTGTTTGACGCGAGATATCATAAACAATCTAGAATGTGCTTCTCAGGTTTGTAGCTTAATTCCACTCTACAAGACTTTTGTAATCTCTCTTTTCCACAAACAATAAATCAAAATTTCCTCGTTTCAAATCCTCAATAGAATGTAATGATTCATTTTTATATTTTTTACACTGGACACACAACTCTAAAGATATGTTTACATAGCGGCGCCGCGTCAGGAAATTTCCTGGTTGATAACACCCGTTATCAGTTTCAGTGAACCTCCGTATAGCTGAGACAGTTTAGCCGCTGGTGTTCAATATTGGTGTCTGTGTGTGATGAGTGATGTGTAAACGTTTACCAAGTCAGATATACAGTGAATTCGATGAGGTAAAAAACAATTTTGAATGTTCCCAAGTGCTGAGAAAATATGTTGCAAATGCCGAGAAGGGTGAGTTTTGAAATTATACTGATTCCCCCTTTGGATTGAGTATAATTATACGTGCTGCTATAGTTAAAGAGGAGCCAGTGTCTTGGATTCTGTTCAATGGATTTGTAATAATATAAGTTCATATAAATCCATATGATTCATGTATTCATATATTCATGAAAAGTAGTAGTAGTAAATTCTTGATGAACAAAAATGTTGAGTATTTTGACATGATTTAAAATGTTTTTTCCAAAACCCCGAAAATTCGATGGTTCTCAAATTTCGCAGCAGCAGCAACAATGGTCAAACACATTGATTAACCAATACAGAATTAGAATCAGTTTCGGATTTATCAAAAGCCAATTTCAAAAACAAAATTCATATTTATAGACTTACAAATTGACAAAAAATACATTTTATGTGACTACTTCTGGGAGGGGCAATGTTCACTTGATTTATCTTTTGTTTACACACTTGTCAACAAATGTGTCAACCTAAAACTAATTTGGCTTAACCAAACGTGGCTGATGATGAGTCGCTGTGAATTCGAAACTGGTCCTTCGGAGTCTATGACGTTTTACTTGGACGCTATTGTTGCTGCTGCAAAATACGTAAGCTCTGTGTTATGATATAAAATTGTATTTATCATTTTCATATTTTAATAATTTTACTACACGTTTAATTTTAGTTTCTACCTGAAGTATGTTTAGCAAAAAGGCTGGTTGGTGTAGTGGTAATAGTGCCCGCCGACAACTTGTAGGTAGCCGGATCGATCCCGAGAAAAGTTAGTAGCTTTTTGAAGGGTTGTTTGTGGAGCCAGCTGCCATTGGTTGTTGGGCTATTAATTAACAATCCTGTCTAAGAAACATGTCAACCTTAGTCAGTAACAAGGCTACTATCATCACGATCATCACACTCATCCTTCACTCATATTCAGGGTAACGTCCTCCATGAGGTACCTGTCTTATTTACGTGATTAAGTGATTAAGTGATTAAGCAATACCGCCGTTCAGGTTTCTACCAGTCGTAAATGAGGGAGGAATCGGGAACTTAGGATTTTCCCCTTTGATCAGGAAATTATAACTTCCCTCCTACCTCCTTAGGAAATTACAAGAGTCCTCCCTACCCACGGCAGTTTTCGTTTTTCTGCGACACTAGCGACGACTTTTGGAATTTCGGCTCCATAAGAGCCCATGCTAAATCAGTGCACATTATGCGACGTAAGGTTTCACGCGGACCCATTTAGCGCCCATATTTTTAACCTATCCATACTATGTGATATTTAAATAAATAACACTCTAAACTACTATAATTGTTTTTTCGTTTTTGAAAAAAAGGTCATAAAACACGTTATATTAATGTCCCAAGTTGACTATTTTAAATTGATTATAGAAAAAAAACTATTTAAGTTATCGAAATTCCAAAAAGCAATTCTAGTAGTTTGGACATTTCTCGTTCCAACTATATTGAATTTTAAAATTTCCCTTACCTCATGGGTCTATATGGGCCCGCGTGAGAGCTGTTTTTGAACATTTTTGGCTGGGTAGGGTGAACCCTCAATGAAAATATAACGAAAAAGCTGCTTTTGTTGTTATCGTCGTCGCTGTTGGCTGTAATATCTCGGTGAAATATCGGTTAACTAATGTTGTGATCCCATTTCGGCTAGATGGTTTCTCATCCGTATCTGCCGGCCGATCTCTCTGCCGTGTGTTCCTTGATATCGCGGCAGACAAATAATTCAGCCGTACCGCGGGTGGCAAATCTCTCGTCGCATCTTGGCCGTCAAAATACCAGACGTTTTGCGGCTGACCGTCTCTCGTTCGTTTTGTAGTCTTCAAATACTTAAGAGCTGGATTACGGCAAATACTTGTAATTTGTAGATATATTTTCTGTTTAATTATGGCAGGAGAGGCATGCAAAACCTGCTGAAATATCTGTATATCTAAAACATATACATTAAAACAAATATTATGATCGAGTATTCGTTGTAGGAGGCAGTAAGACCACGTTGTACAGGCAAAGTCGGGAATTTCATACGTGAAATCTGGTAGCTAGACCCGTGTGGTTCTGGAGATTTGCGAAAGCCACTACCTCCGCCCTCAGTTTATAAATTGTAAACAGATATGAGGTATTAGTATGCAGTAATTCCATGTACCTCGGAAGACAAGCGGTGTGTGGTTTTTCACACCTCCACATGTCGCGAGGTGTGAAGACGGTGTCGAATTTCGTGGTTGCTTTATCCCAATGGATGCAGACTAACTTCGATTTATTCTTTAAATTGAATTTAAATTTTTACTGCTTCGTAGTGTTTCTGATTGTATTATTTTTTCATTTTTTATTATGGTTGACACATTAAAATCAACATACCATAGATCACATCACTAACACAATCAGCTTTAATCTAGACTTAAAATGACATATTTTAAATTTAAAAAAGAAAGCATTTTAGCTAATTTACAAAACTATTAAATTTTTTTAAAGAGGGTGGCCTCTTTTTACCTTGCATTTGCCCCCCCCCCCCCCCACATGGGCCTCAGGCCTGAGCGTGGAAGTTATCAAGCAAACCAAGGAGTGAGCTGGTACAGTACAAGGATGAACAGTACTGCTAAAAGTATGCGGCATCATCGGGACTCGATCCTGCGACGCTGCCGCCACAGAACCGGGGCCGAGTGCGCTACTAACTGCGCCACCGACTCACTAAATCTAATTATCTTTCGTATTTTTTTTATTTGTTTAGAAAGATTAAATTACGACATTTTAAGGATAATAACGAGACTAATCTATATGCATGAGTATGAAAAACTCTTTGAATCGAAAGTTAACTACTATAATGTCGACTGACCTTAAACATACAAAACGTCAAATTAACAAGCAGAGTGATCGTTATAGACCAAATTAGCGGAGTGGGCCTGAAGATTTCTCAAAAGGGTCTCGATCGGCGTATAAGCGTCGTTGTAGGGCGGTTTTGTCGCACTCTCACGTCTGATTGGATACCGCAACAATGATACAATCCTGGTATCCAATCAGAAGAGGCAACGTGAGCAACAAAGGCGTACTTGCGACAAAAACGCACAAATACCGAAACCCAAAGCATTAAATAGACGGACGTTGTCTATAGCAAAGTTATGAAGACTCTAACGTTTTATCCGGCTTCTTAGTGGTTTGTGGTTTAGAGCTTGACATCATTATGGTAGCCTACATCAATTTACAACCACTAAAATAAGAGTCGAGTTTCACGGAAAATGTTTTCTTTGACAGGCAACAGAATGTGAAGTCAAAGTCAAAGTCAAAGTCAAATAATTTTATTGTTAAAGACACAAATGTGCATTACAATCGTCAATAGTATATATATTTATACACACAATTAATACACAATGGAATAAATTTACTTATAATAAAAAGTAAATTCTAGGAGTAATATTCCTCCAAGCTGTAACATTCCTTAACAATGAGAAACTCTTTTAATTTGTTTTTAAATCTGATGGTGTTTGTTTCATTTTTTAGGGATGATGGGAGGTGGTAGAATAGCTTTATGGATGAATAATATGTCTGGTGCTGGTAAAATGTTGTTCTGTGCTGAGGTATTGGTAGGCAATTTGTTTTTCGGAGATTACGTTGAGATGGAGGTTGATGAGGGAACAGACCAAAGATATTTCTCAAAAATGTCAAACAACTGAAAATATAAAGTGATGGGAACGTCAGGATATTGTTATCCCTAAACCTGCCCCTGCATGATGTCAATCTACGAAGCCCAAGTATAATTCTTAAGGCCTTCTTCTGGGCATTGAAAACTGTTTTGGTTTTTTGAGCTATCGTGGCCCCAAATTGCAACACCATAAGCAAGGATAGGGAAAAAACATCCATAGTAAGCTGTGAGAAGGATTTCACGATTTGAGAAATAAGCAAGCCTGCGAAGAAGGAAGAGAACACGACTTAGTTTTTTGGATACACCGTCAATATGCTCATGAAAGTTGAGATTAGAATCTATAGTTACTCCTAAAAAGTTGGTACTAGAAGACGACATGACTTCAAAGTCACCTATTATCAATTGGTTAATCTCGGAACCTTCCCTTTTCCTTAGGAAAAAATTTACAACCTTTGTCTTCTCTGCATTTATACCAAGACCATTTTCGGATAACCATTGCAAGATTGAATTAGCTTCAATAAACATTTCCACCTCTAATTTTTCAAGATTCTTGTTGGAAAGAGCAAGAGAAGTGTCGTCCGCAAACAAACAAAGATTAGCTTTAGAAACACTTCTAGCAATGAATAGAAGCAGAACGTAATGTCAGTACGTTTTTCAGGCATTCTCCTATTTTTAACGTGGCTCGTTTAATATTTCGTTCTTCTTGACAAATTTGAATCGTAACAGAATGTATTCGACAGTTTCAACAGCAACTCTATACTTGGCTTTAATGATTACGAGTCCAGACAACGAAAAGGTATAATGGGAATTTTTTGGACTAGTCAAGAGGTGAACATCTCAAAAGTCCCTGTCCGTAGCCCTTGAGCGGGGGGAGGGAGGGGGTCTGAAGGTACCATTTTTGGGGTTTTCAGAAACATCTTTAAAACTATCAAATTTTAGTATTCCCTATTAAATTTGAAAATTGAAGAAAATTAAATTTTCTGCGTAAGAAAATTACATAGTATGTATATTTTGGTCCAACCGTTTACAAGGTAAGCACTAATTTTATTAGTATTCAAACAAATAACCCTTCCACAAGAAATACATGTAAATTCGTGGGTAGCATACATGCCCAATGAGGCATCGCTTTTTCACCTAAAGGAAAATGAACAGCATTCAGGAAATATTGACAAAATGTCCAGTAATTTTGCCTCAATCATAAAAATTGGTCTAAAATATAGGTGTTGTTGGTGAGCTCACAAAAAAGTTATTTTTCAAGGAACTATTACATGTTTGTAGCAATATGGAGGGTATATTTGTTTAAATATTAATAAAATTAGCGCTTGCCTTGTAAATGGTTGGACCAAAGTAGACATATTATATACTTTCCTAACAGGAAATTTAATTTTCTTTAATTTTCAAATTCAACAGGAAAATAAGAGTTGATCGCATTCAAGATTTTTAACCTAAAAATGGTACCTTCAGACGTGTAAGGTACCCTCCCCCGCTCAAGGGCTACGCACGGGGACTTTTGATATGTTCTCCTCCTAACTAGTCCAATCAAAGCTGCAAAGTCTGAAATTGTTTTCCATGCAATTCTCTCTATACCACAATACCTTTTTTTGTACATTCGTTGCCTGGAATATACTTATTTACAAATTTGTTTGATTAATGAGTTATAAAGTAAAAAAAATTAAATTATCTCATTACATCCGTAGCCGTCGTATGGCTCCTATCATGACGATGGCGCTCGTGTACAGGTCTTAATCTTAACACAAACACATCGTTTACAATTAAAACAGTTTACATTTAACACGCAAACCTCGACACGAACAAAACTATTTGTCACAAGCACGGCAAAAGTGGCTTTTTGGTAAAATAGTTTTCGTGTGTGTTAGATTTAAACTGTTTTAAATGTGAAAAATGCGTGTGTCACAAATGAAGAACTATAGTTCTTAGTTATAACTGAGCCTACATATGCAATAGGGATCCAACCCACAAATATTAAAATGTTGTGTTTTGGTAACTTCCAAATAAAAGAAACATTGATTTATTTTATGCAAAAAAGATCTGACCAAAATTAGCTTATTTAAGCAGTAAAATCTTGCTTGGAACCAACCCACACATCTGTAAAGATACTTTCAGGTTTAGCAATAAGGATCCAATGGCTTGTTCTATGAGAGATTACCTAGTTATTACTTACAATTACAAGGACAAGAGTAAATTACAAATAACTAGTGAATGACATAAGAAGATTATTGAGTTTGTTTGTAACTTTTTTTTGTATTTGTAGCTTGTTTCTTGTTTTTTGGTTTCAGTTGACTGGATCTTGTTTGCAAAATCACCTGAAAAATGACACAACACAACACCTGTGGCTTGGACCCTCTAAACAATGTATACATTGCCCTAAACGTCTTTAATCAAAAAGGATCCAAGCCACAAAACAATTAATAACAAAGGGAATATATGGACTATGACATTAAACCTATCATTTATAAATAGAGGAGAGTCACTTTTATACATACAATGCCAATTTATAACGTTAAAATTAGACAGGAATTAATAATGAAGTAGAAAATTTAACCTTGTTTTTCTCAGTTTGCCTATGCAGTGGTTTGGATCCCTATTGCTCAACTATAGTTCTTCATCTGTGCGTGTGTTAAGCTTTCCAAGACCACATGGCGACATACCGACGAGCAAATCGTCTTGATTTTAATTTCCCTGA
The DNA here is from genome assembly GCA_035578135.1 of Flexamia atlantica. Classification (NCBI taxonomy): domain Eukaryota; kingdom Metazoa; phylum Arthropoda; class Insecta; order Hemiptera; family Cicadellidae; genus Flexamia; species Flexamia atlantica. The sequence continues at coordinate 62,980 of JAQJVK010000155.1, read as the reverse complement.
ACCCCTGAACACGTAAAGTCATAGTTTCACACAGTCATAGGACTGCGGATAAGGTAGTTTGTATTTTAGCTCTTTTTTGGCTTGGAAACTGAAAATAAATGAAGTGGTTTGTTTTCATACCCACCCATAAATCTTTACCTTGATACGGGAATAGTTACTAGTTAATCCTTAATCCTTAATAATAGGTCGCATTAAAGCACGAAACCGAGGTTGTCCATAGGTCAAAGCTCAACTTAAAATTAGCCTTTAGGTTGGACTTCGTCATTTGCTTGCCATGACGTTTTTGATTTTACAATACCACCATAGATTTAATCCTTCTCTGTGATGCTACCCAAGTACCACCCTGACAGTCGTTCCATCCTTTCAATTCTTTGAATCGTTTTACGTATTTCAGGATTTTACGTATTTTTTCATCTCAACCCCAGAATTATTTTACCAAGTTTGTTTCATGACACTGGTTAAAGAACTTCCCTTTTTTAATTCAGTCCATTCGGGTCCGGAAATAAGGGATAATCTAACTTACGTTCAAGGAATGTAACGCGGTTTGTTCATTAAATGCGATAAAGAATTAAATTAAAATAGTCATATAATTTAATAATGTGTACAGTAATTGGTTATTTCTTTTCTTATTTTATGCTTTCGTCTTAAATAAATAATAAATAAATAAAATCGTCTTTATTTCCAGCAAGCGTTTTTCATGTGTACGTGTTTTTCAAAATAACTCTTGTCAAACAATTCTTTAAAAATAACAACTGAAATTCATAAAATAAAATAATTCTTAAAAAATATAACTTAATTAGTCATTTTTCCATTCAACAATGCATTGTGCAATTTCTTTTTAAAGGCTCTCTGGCCACCAAGCTCATGACTGTATTCGGTCGCCAATGAATTTAAAACCTTAGGGGCAAAATATGAAAATCCTCCCCTCGCGGACTCAAGGCGCACACGAGGCATCTCCAGTATGCGGTCCTGCCTAGTGCAGCGGGAGCGCACCTCAGAGCGGGTCCTGAGTCTCCCTCTCAGGTACTCCGGTCTTCCCTGTGCCAGAACTTTACGGGCAAGGCAAGCTGTGCGGAGAGTGCACAAATCAGCCATAGGCAATAAGCCTAAGGATTTCCGCTCAAGTGAAATATGGTCGAATTTCCTCAGCCCGCAAACGTATCTGACACACATATTTTGGACTTTTTTAAAATTGAATAATGCATATATATATATATGAAATAAGTATTGTTTCGTTAATATTGACATTTTATAAAACCTTCTATTTAAATTTAGTCACATTTAGCTTACATTATGTGTTCAAACAATCCTCCATTGGCATTTGTATAAAGCTATGCTCTTTCCATCAAATTTCCGAACACGTGTTGCGAGGTATCTTTTTGAATTTCTTGCATTAAATTTGTTATGTTTGTTTTGAGGTGCTGAATATCCTATGAATTGTTTTCGTAGGCCTTACTTTTCATGTATCCCCAAAGAAAATAACATATTGGGGTCAAATCCGGGGATCTTGGGAGGGGGGAATAATCCTTCACTGATAAAATAAATTTTTGGGTTGCGTTTGAAAAAAAAAACACCCTGTAGAAAATGTTCACAATTTTGCGCCGGAAAGTGGTCCGTTGAATCGTATTATAAAATAATCCTCAAGATCAAAACATTATCATTAAAGCAGTAGTACCTGAACCTTTTATTGCCTCTAATTACGTTATTTTACGAATGTAATAAATCTTTGAGGAATTATTTCCCACCTCGATCTTGCTTTTCATGGCATGGGTTCTGAAAAGAAATTAAAACGAACAGGTTATAACGCCTTATTCGTCATAAATTGAAATAAAGACGTTTTTTAGTTGTGAAAGCGAGAAGGTGTAATGCATTTACGCTCACTGAGAGCCTCGTCATCTCAGAATGTGTCGGACTCCTGTGGGTTCAATGTCCTTCGAACTTGTCGGACTACCGACTAACCACTAACCACCCTCTTCAGCACCGAGGACACTAGCCTGGAACAACTGTTTTTCACACTACTTCAGTCTGGGCATTGAGTATTACATTAAGAATGTTAAAAGAAAATGATATTGTAAATGAAATTAGACCTACCGATGATTTTCGTAAATTTTTTTTCATTATGATTTTTGCAGCATCACCTTGTGATGTTTCTTGTTAGATAATTTAAATTCTTCTTTCACTGAAAGTTAAAAAGCTAAAAAAAGTAAAATTCCCATAAAAGCTGCCCTGAAAAATTATACATATTTGTAGAAATAATTATAGACTGTCATGTATTACAAAAATGTCTTTTTGTGAAGTATACTGTTAAAAAATAATAAAAAAATAATTATAACATTGTAACATAACAAACCAAGTTTTTTACTATTTTATATATAATTTGTTGTGTGACAGATAGTTTTCGTAACCAAGCCAGTCGACCCTCCCAACTAACAATTAAAGAATTCCGAACTCTATTACAAAATGATAAATATATTTTTTTAAGTATTATTAATGTTAAGTGACAAACTAATGTTTTACCCGTGTCAGTTTTGTTGTTGAACAAATTCTGATTCAAGTTGCTCTAATTTATCACATTTACTTATTGTTTCTATACATACTGAAACAGATTGTAAATAAAGCTATTGTAAAAAATATTATTAAATAAATGTTTTAATACGTCATTTCTCAAGTAAGCTTACTCTGAAAGTACACCAAATGTAATATACTTGCTTAAACTCCAAAAAATTATAACATTTGTAACATCAACATTGTTAGTTACTATGTTATATTTTTATAACATAAAGGCCGTTGCCGTGACCAGGTCTACCGATCCTCCGACCTCTTCATCACTTCCTTTATAAAAACTAATCCGACATGAACTGGGTTTCTAACTGGATTCTTCGATTTCAAAATCGAAACTAGTTTCTAACTGCCCCAGCTGGGCCAAGTGCCGTCTTGTCAGTCGTTGTTGGAGAGCTCCGCACGCTTCCAAAATGGACAAAAAGACGCCCACGTCTAACGCCCTGTTACATAACGCGTCTTCATTGTGGAACGGGACTCCGCCCGCAAACAGCGCTAGGAGTACTAACCGAGGAGCGTTGGGAATACAAAGCAGCTCTCGCTGGATTTTAAAAGGTTTCTGGTGATTTGTTGGTTTATTTCGGTGTAAATGAGTTGATTGGTGGACGTTTATTGTTGTCCGAGTCAATACGATAAAGGTCAGTGTGGAAACAACTGGGAGCTTCTAGTGAGCTATCATAAACAAGTAAACAGGTTTTATAACCGATTCTTTTTACGTGCGGAATCAAACAGTGGAAAAATAAATACAGTAATTAACTTACTTACTATAATGAAATTAGTTTTACAGCCTTGATAAATGCTTTTATTGCTGCTACCTAGGAACAACAGTCTGCCAATATGAATTATTGAAGTTGAATAAATTATAACCTTTATTTGGTTTTAAATTACCTGTTTCCGTCTCAGTCTAATGTTTAGCCGTTTTTATTACGACCTAGTATCATAGTTTTTTACATAGTTTTTATCACGTTATCAGTGGAGAGTAGAGAAGCTGTCATGATGACGGCGTTGTCGAAAGTTTATAAAATACGCACACGCACACATTTACAAACGACACATTACATAAAAACAAAGATAACCGGACGGTCAACGGGCGCGCAATGTCGATTTAAAATAAATAAAATAAAATAACCTTTATGATGTGAATCAATCTTAATGCTTAGCTATGTTATCACGTTTAGTTGAAGCAATAGCATATTGTTTTATTTTAATCGATGCAAACTGAAGTATTTTTCGGAAAATATATTGTGTTCCAATCTGAAATACTTACTCTATTAAAAAATTGAATCTCAAAAACTAAGATTTTATTTCTTTATGAGCCACGAGTCTTGATCCGTAAGAGGTAAAATTGTCTCCACCTCGAGAAATATTGGTTTAATTATATTTCGTCCAATAACTATGGACCTATTGATTATATACCTCCTTGGATACTTAAACTACTGAAAACTCTTATCTGAAAAACTTGATAAGAGCATGCAAATTTGTTTGCACAGAGGTTACAGATAATTTAGAACTGAAGACGGAGGTATGTACTCAGTTTGTCAAATAACGGTGTAAGGGGCTAGAAACTTGTTTTAACATGCAAGTTTGTCTACACAGTCTTTTAATTGCCGTTTAGACACACAAAGTACATTGTCAGTGCTACAGCATACAAGAAACTCGCGACAATATAACTACGAGAAACATACAATATATGAGAAACATACATTGTGGCTAGCGAAAAACTTACAAGAAATGTAATACCTACAATTCGAACCTTCAACGCCATGATAACCTTCTGTTCATGATAATGGCTGTGCCTAATAATAATACCAGGGCCTTAAGAGAAGATTATAACCTTTTATTTGTAACTCCTTATCAACAATAACTATAATTATATGCGAATTCTTAAGATTATCCAGTCTTTATGTTTTCAGGTCTTGTAGGACTGGGACCCACAATTATCAAATAACCACCTGGTTAAATAATATCCTGGAAACAAATGTCAAGCCCAAAGGGATTTTAAACAGGTTACTATGGAACAAGTTTTAATTTCTCGTATAAATTACTCCAATAGTGTTTTTATTAAGAATTTTCACTTATGATCTGTATGATATTACTGAGATATTACGATTATCTATTATTATTAAATAACAATTAATTTTTTAAAATTATCTTCCTAAGAGGCATTCAGATTTATTGCAGAAAGTAAATCTGGAGATCGCTAACACCTTTACAAAATCAACTTTAATCCCAAGCACTTGATAAGTTTTGTTCAATTATTTTACCCAAAATAATCGACTCTCATTATGTCAGAAATATTCATAATCTCCTAATTCATTATTATAATATGCAGCTCATCTTTAAGACGCGATATCATTCCAATTATCCATTATTGTATAAATTTTGTATTACATTAAATTACTTCGATTTTTTGTGATGTGTTATTGTCAGGGAAACGAAAACTAAATTTTCAAACTTCAGTGACCTTCAGTATTTCAAACTTCAGTATTTTCAAACTATGATTCACTTCAGTGAGAGTTTCAATGCGTTTTCCATTCAGTTCAAATCAATTGCTGCTGATAAAAATCCATAACTTAAAGTTATAGATCTAATAAACGTTTATAGATCCAAAAGTTTAAACAGTTATTAGATTTCAATGAGATTAATTTAAATTTACTGCAAACCAAGTAAGAGATTTCCCATCGCCGAACAATCTAATTACAATGATTAAATTTTAATGTTTGTTGGAAATGGATACAATAACCACAGCCACGTCTGAATTACGTTTGTCGAATCCAGCGATACTGAGAAACTAAATCCTCTCGCCGAAGGTATTACTTCCAACGACTTCTTATAAATAGGAATGTCTGAACACTCGTTGACGTCAAGAAAATTTATGAATAACAAAATTACAAGAGCAGAAAACTGTAATGTCTGTCAATGACGATTCTGTGTATGAATCCGCAATTTTAACTCATAAATCATATCGATGCCATGATCAAACGAAGTAATTAGTTTTTGTCCGAGGTTTAGTTCCATTTCAAGTTTATCACACATCTTGTGTGTGACGCGTTGTGTACCCATGAACTCGCCCTAATCTTTGATTTTTAACAAGTGTAAATTTTAAGAAAATCTTTACCTTTTGTTACTAACACCGTCCGATTCCCTGATTTGGAAGGAGAAACGGCCGTTTACGGTAAGCGAAAGAGCGTATTTCCCCTTCAGAATGAAACAAATTTATTACTTAACTCATTAAAATCTTATCTATACAATAGTTTTAGTTGATCATTAAGAAAAGAAGTTACTCTTTCTAAAAAACATTATTAGTAGTTTATATAAAGATAAAAAATGTAATACATAAAAACCTATTCCACTTGTTTTTTGTTCCTCTGGTTACATAACTCTTGGTAGCTGTTGCATAACTAAATTTTCAAAAACAGCTTATTGGCAATATGCATGGTCCGTGGTGGCTGTAGCCCGGCCGGGGTTTGCTGCATTAGGCAGGTATTCCTCTCCCCCTCCCCCCTCCTCGGGCCTACGTTACATAACGAACCTTCCCGCACTCTGTTTCAAGTCCGCTCCCCGTGCGGTGGTGCGTTGTTGTTGTCGTTGTTCTGTTGTTGCGTTGTTGCGTTGTTACCGGTTGTGATTCCGCGTCGCTGTGATTTTTCTAGTGTTGTGTTTCTTGTTGTGTTTAGGTGATTGTTGAGTTTTTGTTTGTGTCTAACTCCACCTGACGGTTTGCACATGCACAACAAATTCCGTTGGGCTTTTGCTGTTTGAACTAATTTTAAGGAACTGTTAGGAAGTCTTGCCACTCTGTGCTTTCTGTGTCTTTAAGCCGAATTAGGATAGTGAGAAGATATAATTATTTAGTTATATATGTATGTACTTAAAACTAACATAGTTTTGGCACCGAAAGTTTGATCCTGTTGCACGTGTCATTAACATATATGTCACTGTAACCCGCACTCGATAGAAATAGATCCCCCTGTAAATAGGATACAGCACGTTACGTAACAGATCGATTCCCTCTGAGCTGCGTCAGGATGGGATCTGAAGCGGCCCCTCTCTTTCCAGCCTAGCGACTATGTCTTATACCTCGTCGGATCCCGAATATTTGAGTCGAGATCCGGAATCGAGCCCTTCGGCTTCCGCGAGCACTTCGACGACTTCCGGTCAGCAATCGACGAAAAAGAAAAAGTCCTGGTCTAAGTTTAAGAGTAGTATAAAAACTATCGGCGAAAAAATGAGTTCGAGACCCAAGTTTACCGACCCGACCGAGAGCAGTGAGCAGAAGAAGGTGAAAAAGAATAAGAATAGAAAGACCGGTGGGAATGGTGACAAACCGTCGTCGTCCACTCCGGAGGAAACCCCGAGAGCCAAATCCCCCCCGAAGAACCTGATGAAAAAGCTCAGTGTAGACACTCCTTTGATGATCAGTACTCCTTTCGTAGGCTACCAGCCGGCCTCTGTCAGTCCTCACAAGTCCTACGCCAGGGCTCTCCATAAGTCGGGGAGCACGAGCGAGAGCAACTTGTCGGCCAGTGACGTAGACACGCCGAAGAAGTCCTTCACCTTGGACAGGAACACCAAGCTCGCCCAGGAGTCTCCGGACAGCGGGAGGGCGAGTCAGGCCCACGGCAGCCTGGAGGGAAGCCGCCCTCCCAGTCAGATCAAGGAGGTCGCCTCGGACTTGAGTGTGGACAGCGACTACACCAGCCCGAGCCGCGGGGCTCTGGACGATCTGGTGACGAAGACGGAGCGGTTCGCTCAGAGTCTGACGCCCCAGAAGGATAGCGAAGTGACTGTTGATTTTATAAAAGCGGAAACTGCGGTGAAACCTCCAGAGGGTGCGGGTCAAGAGAAAAAAGAGGACAAGAAGGAAAAGATCCCTGTCAAAATAGTATCTTCCCCGGGTGTAAAAGAAAAGATCCCGGACAAAATAGTATCTCCCCCGGAAAAAGTGAAGGAGGAAAAAACTGATAAAGCAGGAGAAACAAAGGTGAGCAATGAGGATGGTGTAGATGGCCGAAGGAGAAGAGGGAACGACAGAGGAAGTAAGAAGGAAGACGGTTCCGTCAGTCTCATCGACTCTGAACGCTCAATGGCTGATCCAGTGAAACCTAAAAATACAGAAACAAAACAATCTGACAGCAATAAAAAGGCAACGGAACCAAAACCTGTTGAGGACAAACAAAGTGCAGAATCAAAGCCGGCAAAGATTGATGAAAAAGATCAAAGACACGAAAAGAAAGATATTGATAACAAAAAAGATAACTCTGCTAGGAAAGAAAATAGTAACACTGATGTAAAACCTCCTCAGACGACAAGTGAGAAGAAGGAATCCGCAGAGAAATTGAGTAAACCAGAAAATAAAACAACTGCACCTAAACTTGAATCCGATGAGAAAAAACCACCTGCAACACTGAAGGAAGAACCAAAAACACCATCCACAGCTCCCAAGGTAGAACCGAAAACACAATCTACAGCTCCCAAGGAAGAACCGAAAAAAACACCTACAGCTTCCAAGGAAGAACGGAAAACACCATCTACAGCCTCCAAGGAAGAACCGAAAACAACATCTACAGCTCCCAAGGAAGAACCGAAAACAACATCCACAGCTCCCAAGGAAGAACCGAAAACACTATCTACAGCTCCCAAGGACGAACCGAAAACACCATCCACAGCTCCCAAGGAAGAACAGAAAAAACCACCCACAGCTTCCAAGGAAGAACCAAAAAAACCATCTACAGCTCCCAAGGAAGAACCGAAAACATCATCTACAGCTCCCAAGGAAGAACCGAAAACACCATCCACAGCTCCCAAGGAAGAACCGAAAACAAAACCCGAGCCGGCTAAGAAAGATGAGCCAAAACCGAAGACACCCTCGAAAAGTGACGCAGAGAAAGCAGCTTTGTCAATAACAGCGAAAACCGAAGACGATCCTCCCCTGCCGGACTTGGGGGCGGCGACCCCTCTCTCCGTGGAGGAGAAGCTTCAAGCCTTCCTCTCGGCCGAGGGATATTCGGGAACCATCAAAGACGTTCCTGCCAAGAGCTCCGATGGGGTGAGTTAAGTAATCGTTTATCGATTTACCATGCTGATTGCTTGACTTTGCATAATCACAGGCCATAGTTGACGCTTGCGTTGTCACCTCTCGTTGCATTGATTAGGTTTGTGATAAGATTGTCATTTATGTGGCTTCTCTTTAGTGGCTCTCTAGTGGGATACAGATGCTTGTATAGTCACGTGTAGGTTTTTTTACAGTAATTTAAATTTTTTATTCCTTGATTGGTATTTAAATACAGTACATGAATTTCTTTTGGTATTTAGACGTTTAAATATTTACAAGTGCCAAATATGCCAGAATTACCCTTGGGCTAAAATATTAATCAAAACATTGTAAACACAACTGTCGTAGGTTGAAATTGACTGAATGGTCAAAAGATATTCATCATCTACATCATGACCTATCGGAATTTAAGAATTTAACAGTTATGTAGCGGTTTGTGGGTCCCATAATTACCTGATGATTACTGGAAGTGATAACTGAACTGTTGCAGAAGCCTTGGTTTTGTGTGGTTATATAACAAGGCGCGAGGAACTCATATTATTTACTCACTGGAAAACTGTTTAAGTTTAAAAATACCGAAACCAAATTAAATAGTTTAAATATCAAACAGTTTTAATAAATCGCTGAGTACGGAATATATTTGAATAAAAAGGAACAAAATATGTTTTAAAAGGAAAGTTCTTAACGAAGCTTGGGACGAACATAGCCTGCGAGTTACATAAATGTCGGTGTTACTTTTCAGGTGTCCATCATATGTACCTATGTTCTTTTTCTGAAATGGTTCACCTATCGACGAATAAGGGAACATCTAGTTAATTGCATCTGTTTTTTTAGTTGCAGCAATTTTATGAATTGATTTGTGTTTATACTCTCTTTATTATAAGGAACTTTATTATAATTATTATTTCTCTTTATTATTCTCTTTATTATTATTTCGTTCCCCGACCTCCTATGCAATAAACCACACACCACCTGACAAAAATACTCTCCGCTTATTGAATCACTAAATAAAAGGGTTGAATCTAATTGTACGTGAATTAAGTGTAAGCTATTCAATTCGTCAAACCCACTAAATAAATTTAATAATAATTGGGACTCTTTTCCAACCAACCAAAAACACAATTACTATAGTATGTTCCCCTTAAAATGTCCCATAAATTTATAAATTTTTATTGCAATCAATTAAAATTCAAACACTTACATAATTAAAAAAATTGTGTTATGTAAGTCCAGTTACATAAACCGCCTTCTGGCCGCTCCTGATCGTTGCTACATCCTCGTTGCCACCGAGTCCTGAAACTCATTTCAATAGCCACCGTTTCACAATGTGGTTATTTAATGGTTTCACGACTTGGTTTAATCTCAAGAGACAATTAAGTGTTTAATTGTTTCAATGCATGTCACAATTAAGAAAAGAGTTTTAATAGATCCGTCGACTGAGAGTTTACTGTAAGAAATAATGATTTATTCCTTCAATATAAAATATCTACAAGAGTGCAACTTAGGAATTATTGCTAGCCGGTGTCCAGTAGATGGCCAGCAAAATACAATACTTATGTGACAGTGATCTTATTCTTGATAAGGTGAGTTCAGCTGCTCGATAATAATCACTGATAACAGAGCAGTTTCCCGCAGCGCCTGCACACACACTCTGCTAATCAATTTAAGATAAATAGTTTGAACTAAAATAAAAATACAATCTTCCTGAACTATGAGAAACAAAGACCTACTATTTACTGGAGTACTAAACGAAAGAAAACTTAACCTAAACATTGGTAATATTTAAGTAACATACGTTAACTTGCCTGAAGAGTCATGTAATAATTTTTGTAGCAAATTCTTTTAAACTGTTCGAGGATCTTAATTCATATGGCAATTGATTAAAGTATTTTGGTCCACTGTATATGAAGGAATGCTTAAAAACGTATTTATTTACCTTTGGCAATCTAAAAATATGTTTCTCTATGTTTCTCGTGTTATAAAATAATTGATTTGTTCCTTGACTCCCACTTCGGTTGTAAAACAATCTCAATACTTTTTATTAAGTTAAAGCAAACTAAGACCTTTGCATGTAAGGATCCTTTCGTTGATTCATCAAAGATAAACTGAATTATGTGTTTTTTTTTGTAGTTTTTTTATAAACTGATTTATAGAAGAAAAAGTTGTGTTTCTAATTATATCAAATACACTCTCATGCCTTTACAGGTCATGGTTTAAACTCTACGGTTGTCCCGAGACAAAAATTAATCAGATGGTTTTTGCCATTAACAAAGTTTTTATAGTCAATTCCACAAACATCTTCCACCGAAATTCATTTCAACATACCTCTGACCGTAATCCAGCTACTTGGAGGTCAGGAATTGTGGATAGTAATGAACGATGGCTTGACGACGCGGTGTTAAGAACGACCACATTGCACTTTGTACTTTTTGTGGTCGTTGAGTGTTCCCTAGTTGGGATTAACGTCCGCACTTTTGAGTACTACGTTCATATGACCGTCCTCATGATTAGACCAGTTCGTAAATTGTAAACTAGGCGAAATTGTGGTTCGAATCCCTCGTTAAAAAGCAGGTCCCTTTGTTGCCATTGGCTGTTGGGCTATTAGTTAGTAAAAATAATACAAGATCGCGCCACAATCATTCAACACTCATCATTCACTCATATCCACCGATTACCCCTTACAGGTGGTCGGCGTCTAAACGCTTATGTAATGTAAAATCGTCAGCTGTTATGATGTAAATACTCAGCAAAGCGGTTTACCATCAGGTATGAGTAAAATTTGTTTATTAAAATATGGTTTAAATACCTTCAGTCAACAGTTCTAATCTTGTAGATTCTCCTACATGTTTCGAAACTACCGTTTCACGTCTGGGATGATCCAAAAATTGTCATGACATTAAATTCTTGAGTACTTAAATAATTTAAAAACATTTATAACTTCACATAACACATAACAACACTTAATAAAAAAACAAACATTGAGTACTTGTGCTGGCCAGCAATAGACACCGACCCAGCAGTTTTTTTATTAAGTGTTGTTATGTGTTATGTGAAGTTATAAATGTTTTTAAATTATTTAAGTACTCAAGAATTTAATGTCATGACAATTTTTGGATCATCCCAGACGATGAAACGGTAGTTTCGAAACATGTAGGAGAATCTACAAGATTAGAACTGTTGACTGAAGGTATTTAAACCATATTTTAATAGTCAATTAACAGTTTTGGAGGCAAACAACAATGAATAAGTAAAATTTGTCTGCTTATGAAACATAGTTTCTTAGTTGTACTAAAGTAGGTTTTCAACCATCGCTTACAGTGCCTACGGTAAATTTCACTAATTCGTGTATTTTATAGTAATTCAGTTGGTGCGGCTAATCCTTCCTGTGAAAAATTAGATCTTCCCAGGGCCAGATTTACCACCAGGCTCACAAGGCCCGGGCGTAGGGCGGTGCTCGGACAAAAATAAGGCACCCAGAGTGAATCCGAAGGGATAGTTGGGATTGAAAACGTAATAAATCGATCAAAAAAAGTCGCCAATTTTTGCGAGGCCGCTTAAAGATCGAGACCTACGGCCCGCCGATGGCAAATACGGCACTGGGTCTTCCTCCTTTTAGCTATCGAAGCAGCAAACGGTTTTTGCACATGCACCAATGAAATAGTATCCGGTTCCGATAGCAGTTTACGGTCTAAAAACTTTGGCCGTCTGGCGCCGTCATGGTTCTCACGTTCTCGCCAATCGAGCTTCGTAAGGTTTCGGGCCGCGCTCGTCATCTCGCTGGATATAAAACTGGATGATCTTTGCCTTCGACCGATAATTCTTGGTTATTTCAAATGATTTACCAGATTTAATAACTTATATCTCGGAACTGTTGAATTTATACAGTTTATAAAAATGGAATTCAGCAAACTCAGAATCACGGAAAATAATACCGATCCTAATAATAAATATATGATCATTATAGTGAGATTAATAGTATGTGAATTAGAATTTATTCAATTTTATGTATTCAAAATGAGCATTGCATGCTGGAGTCACAGTGACAGAATTTTGTATAGGCTAAGTTCTCTTCTCGTTAGAGAGTTATGAAAAATAACTTTCCGACTTGATTCAACTAAAACAATGAAAATAAAACGTTTGTTTATTTTATTTTATTTCATTTACATGCTTCAAAACAGGTACAACCCAACTATAAAGAAGCAGTTCACTTATAAATTAACATATTGATTTTTGAGGTTGAGTCTCTTTTAGTCTTTGATCTTCCACTTCATTTCAAGAACAACTTTAAACCAGCACTGAACTTGTAAATGCAATGTTTAAATATACCAATATTAACATTAATAAATAATTTGAAAATATAACAATAAATTAGTAAATTGATCTGAATAACAGTAATAACATTAATAAATAATTTCAAAACGTAACAATAAATAAATACATTAATAGTATCGAAAAAAAATTTTTGGAACGAAACGATGCAACCCGCAAAGCATCCCGTTTCAAAAACGTGTCTGCTGCTTGCTAGCGCCTTCAATTCTTGGTTCCACACTCGTCAGGTCACTACAGTAGACAAGCAGCTTCTGTTATTTTCTACGGAGAAGCTAATCTGTGTTTTTATTACTAGTTAAAAGTAATTTATTGACATATTCAGTTTCCATATAATCGTTTTTGTTTTTCTTTTGTTTAAATATTATTAACAAAACAGGGCTTGCAGCAGGTTATTTTTAATTTTTTGTTTTTTGCTCTTGGTTATTTTTTATTATTTTTTAAATTTGATAATTTTTATTTTTTTTATCTTGGTTTTTTTAACCTCAAGAACTGCTACAAGGCCTGTTCACACTATTCGTCTGTCAGACGATCTCGTAGCAGCATCGCAGCAGACGAATCTTGTCAGCCTACATTGCGTGAAAACCAAGTTTCGCTGTCAAATCTAGGCAGGATTGTCAAGCATCTGTCTGTGGCAGGATCTGTGTGATTAGTCTGTCAAGATTTTCTTTTTTACCAAGGTTAAGACTGTAATATCCCCAATATAACACCGGTTTTCCAATTTTTAGCAACATATTTGGTTTACTCAAGGTCATTTTTTGGTTATTTTTTTATTGTTTTAGTTATTTTTTTCAACCTCAAGAAGTGCTACAAGCCCTGAAAAACCTTTCATTGTATTGTGTTGATTGTTTTCAGAGTCAGCAACCAGACAAGAGAGAGTGCCTTTACAAGATCCTGGTGATCGGAGAGCTGGGCACCGGCAAGACGTCCATCATCAAGCGCTACGTCCACCAGTTCTTCTCCCAGCACTACCGCGCCACCATCGGGGTCGACTTCGCCCTCAAGGTCCTCAACTGGGACCCCAACACCATCATCAGGCTCCAGCTCTGGGACATTGCCGGTATTTCTTAATTTTTTTTAATTGATGAAGAATTGAAATTGGCCTGTTTTTGAAAAAGTTAGCTCACTGAAAATCACAGAAATCTCTGATAGCAGAACACATTTTCCTTATTGACAATCGAGAAGAAATTTTGTAATTCCTATGAACAGGAGATACTGTGGGATTTCAGGAGTGCTTGTGGAAGAAAAGGATACTCAGAGGAAGAAAAAAAGTCTTTGGAGGGAATGCTTTAACTTATATTGCCAGGATAAGATAGAGTTAAAAGTGTGTTCGTTCTAATTACTCTGGACTGGTTACAAATTCTTTACCACTGGAAAATCCACATTGCAGAGTTGAAAAAGTAGAATCCTTGAAACAATGGAAAGTCCTTTGTCTTCTGATTGCTCTGAAGAGAAGTGTAAGATTTACTAGTTTCAAAATAAAGTCAATATGTGACATCAGTTATTTTAAATAAAATAATTAATAAAAGAGAAAAAAATCCTGTGGTCCTGGAATTTTTCATATGTCCTTCTAGATGTATGTTTTAACACACCAAAAAAGCCCTAACAGGCCCGGCGACAGGATTTTCGGGCCCCTGTGCAATTTTCAACCCTGGACCCTGAGACCTGACGACCTTTTTTTCATTTTTTTTTTCCTTTTTTCGGGTGCTTTTGGACCCCTTTTCAGCCGTTTTGGGCCCTTTTTTGGTCTTTCCGGGCCCCCTATGAGCCTGGGCCCCTATGCATTTGCCCCCCCCCCCCCCTGTCACCAGTCCTGAGCCCCAATGGTCCCTATCTATAAGCTGTCATTTTTATCATGGGAGAGCCCCATATGACACTATATCTGACACTATCTTATCTGACACTATATAAAAATAAATCAAACTCAGAGGTTTGAAATGCATGTGTCCTCAAGTCAGGGCCGGCCCCAGGCAGGGGCAAACGGGGCAGCTTGCCCAGGGCCCCGCGCTTTGGGGGGCTCCGCACTTTCGAGAACCCCGTACGAAAAATCTTCATGATTTAATTAAAATAATGGATGATATTTTTATCTGTTTCAAAACATGATTAAAAACATTGATATCTCGACAAGTGCAAATTCAGATATACAAATATAATTGGATTAGCAATGGTGGGTCCTTTCTTCTGTTAGCACTTCGGTAGACGACGGGCTGTGGAAATCTCGGGAAACAACTTCAGTTGTCTGCTGCGGCTGAGCGCTAAGCGGCAGGTGGTTGACGCCTGCGCGCGATGTTGTCGTCTGTCTGTTTTGATTTGACTATCAGTATCACTTTTCGCAACAAGGGCCGAAAATGAGGTCCCTATAATACTTTTGTCTGTTGTTTTTTCGTCGCAATTAAACAAGGCAGCCGAAGCAGCTTATAGTGCCCGATAACGATGAATTCCGATAATTTTCTCTATATACTTTCAAATTTTGTATTATTTTCTAGTTATTAGATTGATTATTAAAAAAAATAAAAGGTTAGTACCAACACAATAAACAATCCATTAGAATTTAGACTGAAGCGGTAAGCGCTGTAGGCCTGCAACTTTCGCACTCGCTGCTGACTCGCCTACAAAACGGCACTAAAAGGCCCCGCAACTCAGATCGGCCCAGGGGCCCCGCAACTACAAGGGCCAGCCCTGGCTTAAGTGATCCTATTCACATTTTGTAAGACTACGGCTGTTTCATCCCTTTTAGAACATCATCGGGTCAAAAACGTCGATTGAAGTCATTGATGTCCATCCTCAATATTATGACCAGGAAATACAACCCAAAACCGCAACATTATATCAACAACTACTTCAACTGACATTTTGGATTTCATGATGTGCTAAAAGGCATGAAACAGGTATAGTCTTACAAACTGCTAATAGGATCACATGACAGCACAGGTATTTTAAGGCTTTTATTGATTGCCATTTTTTGGTTTTACTTAATATCTCAAATACTATCAACTTTTAGTACACTGTACTAAATTAGAAAATAAAAGGCTGTTAAATTATCTACAAACTTTGGTCTGTATATGTGTTAATCCTCATAGTTATGAAAAAGTTGAAGATTTTGTATGAAATATCTATAAAAAAATCTAAAAAAAATTGAGTTTATTCTTCATAGCTATAAAAAGGTTGAAGATATATAAAAAAAATCTCAAAACAATTAGATTTTTATGATCTAAAAAACACTTTCAAGGAAAGGTAAAAATTCTAAGCTTATAAGGTATTGCACCAAGATTTTATTGTGCAATACCTTGTAAGGTATTGCACAATAAAATTTGGTGCAAATAAAATAATAAAAAAATAATAAAATTTTTATTATTTATTTTGTGAATAAGTTCATTCCTTTGAGAGATTAGCAATGGAAACAAAGTCAGAACTAAAGCATGTTTGAACTAAAAACACAGTTAGCAAATCGGCACTACCAGCACTAAACATCGTCGCTTTACTCACACAAGCGCACAGTACTAAAAAAATATGCAAAAGGTTTTTTTTGTTATTTAAGAGAGGGTCAGGCTTCAGTTAACCATGGTATTTCATCGCAGCTAAGTTGAATTGATGCACATGTTGAATCATGTTAAAACATTCTTATGTTTTTGGAAAAGTGCTCCCTTTTCCCCCTTGTCTTAGAATTGCACACTTGCCTATACTAATACTAGGAGTATTTGAAGTACCGTAAATCAGATTATATGTTCAGCATTCTCGATAAAGACTCCAAGTGACATAGACTCTTAAGATTCTTTCCATACTTAATTTTCTCAAATTACCTGAGGCACAAAAAATTTTTGAGGAAAGATACTTGAGGAAAGAGACTTACGTACATGCATAAGCCTGACTGCAATTTATCCGCAGAGGCATCGCGAGTTCCATTTATTTTGGGGGGGGGGGGGCAAAACAAAACCTACTGGGAGGTCTGGAGGGTATGGAATACTCCCCTAACTAGCGGTGGTCCAGGGAAAATTTTTGGCTTTTCATACTTCATAGTGGGGTTTCAAGCCTTTAAACCTGTGAAAAAAGCACAAAAAGCATTAAAAAGCTTGGTTTATCTGCGATTTTCGAGGGTAATTGCAAGAATCCTCAACAATATATACTTTTTTGATTTTGAAAATGTGCTGTTGAAGAACATCTTGTTATGTTTACCTCAAAACCATTGCACAGTCAAAACCATTGCAGTTAATGTTTTATATGGAAAAAAATAGGCGGTCAAAAAACAACTGTGTTCTTTACAACTCCTCTACTTTTCTTGCGGTTTCTTCGCCTTTCTTGTGCATTCTCGACTAGCTTGCAGGTTAAACCCAATAAACTATCTAGTGGTCAGTCAGGAAACTATTATAACAATATAAAAACAACAAATTTGGATTTTTACTGTTAGTCGGCGGCTATAAAATTTTTTTTTATATTGGGGCGGCCCCCCCCCCCGGGCATGATACATATATGTGTTTACCTGTATAGATGTGCAACTTTGTTGCAGGGTAGGATGTTTGCACGAGGTGGTTCGTGCTCCTCCTGACGGTGCATAAATGTATTTTTTCCTCCTCAGAACCAGACCACCTAAACCAATATAGACATACAAAACCCACCCAGTGGCTCTTTCCCTATGGAGCCCCCAGCACAGAGCTGGAAATGGCAAACAAATAAAGGCACTAACAACTTAGGTTAAAAAGGACTGGCATGCTAAAGTGATGGAATTAGGAGTGGAAGACAATAGAAGATCCAATAGAACTAACACCATAGATTTTAAGAAAAAAGAGAGAAAAAGGCATGAATAGATTAAAATGGAGATGAATTAAAACAAATATATGATCCTGTAAGCCCTGTAAGGGGCCTTCCATAAATTAAGTAACGCTAAATTCGGCTTTTTCAAACCACCCTCCCCCCCTTATAACAGAATTGTAACGCTGGCACTAACCCCCCCAAAATTACGTAACGCTGTACTATCACTCTTTCCCATAAAAAATCAAAAAATTCGTACTTTGAAGATGATAGAGCAATTTTTAAAGATTTTAAGGTATTAATTATTAAGATTTAATATATACATAACGTTGCGTTGAACCCCCCCCCCCCTCCCACCCTTGTAACGGTCCATAACGCTGCCGAACACCCCCCCCCCCCCCCTTAGGGGCATTACATAATTTATGGACGGCCCCTAGCCCAGGTATACCGGAAGGTGAGAACCTTTGTTTAATTTCTGTCTTATCCTTTTCTTTGTTTCCTACCTCTTGGCATATACAGAATTATACTTTTCCTACCTTTCTACTCATCCTACTGTGTTGCCTGTTCCTTGATTCTATTATTTTTCTTACTATTATTTTATTAGTGGGAGGTGGGAACTGGGTCAAGTAATAAGTAAGTGAAAAAAACCTTGTTGCAGGTCAGGAAAGATTCGGCAACATGACGAGGGTGTACTACAAGGAGGCCGTCGGTGCCTTCATTGTGTTCGATGTGACGAGGTCAGCAACCTTCGATGCCGTCCTCAAGTGGAAGCAAGACCTCGACTCCAAAGTCCAGTTGGCCGACGGAAGTCACATACCTTGCGTACTACTTGCAAACAAGGTATACAAAAATTTAACATTTTTAGGTATTTAGGTACTTTTTTGGTATTTTTTACACTTAAGCCTAGGTTTCTCCCTAAAGCCCTCATGAGCCCTTTTTAGGGAGTGGCCTGGTGTAGTGGTAGAGCAGGGAATTTCAGCCTTAGGGCCCCAGGTTTAAATCTTGCCAATCATCAGTAATAATTTGCTAGGTAGTAATGCCACAACCTTGGGTGCTTAATGAGCTGAATATACACCTGTGATGCATTGTATGTCCGTTGGGTCTAGCAAGCCTGCTTGTAAAACACGCCTTTCTGAGACTCCAAAAAGTTTTACTAAAAAAGACTACAACTGTTCTAAAGTCCTGGTTATGATTAACTATTTAATATAGACCTATTACAGTGATTTTATTTTGTGTTATTTATCGTGATTAGTGTTTAAACAATTAAATGATTAGTAATTTTTGAACAATAAGGCTATATTGTCCAAATTTTGAGGCTAAAATAAAAATATTACTAGTGTTTCTTAGCTATTTCCAAATTTTTTAGTATGCCTCATAAACCTTTCATTATTAAAATACCCATTTCTCCACCAAAATACATCTTTTTTCTTCGCAACTTTAACAACTCCTAAAATCCTTTTGGATGTTATGAAAAAGCTGAAGTCCACAAGGGAACTTGTTTTTACAAAAAATAACATGTGAAATTTAATTTAACTAACACAACTCTGCTCAATCTATCCGTCTAAAAAAAGATGTTTCATTGCAATATGCTTTACAAAGAACAACTAAATCTTGTTTTCTTAACTTATTTTTGCCATTTTTTTCAGTGTGACCAACAGAAGGAGGGCATTGTCAATACTCCAGCCAAGATGGACGAGTATTGCAAAGAAAACAACTTTTCCGCTTGGTTTGAAACATCTGCCAAAGAAAACATAAACATTGATGAGGCTGCAAAATGTTTAGTAACACAGGTATATCATCATTATTTTTTTGCAATGAATATGACAGTTAAAATTTTTGTTAAACATCTATTACATTAACAGCAAGCCACTTATTGCAATGCATTGCTTTTAATTTTATTTCTTTAGTTTGTTTAATTGATGTTTTTTAAATTAATTCTTTAATCCCATTTCTTATTTTTTTACTAGTAGAGTTAGAGCTAGAGTTTTGATTATCCCTTTCAAGCGATTTCATTGTGCAAATGACATCCAACTTTTAAATAAATAAATGATTTAAATAAAATATTTTTAAATAAACCCAATTTTTCATTAATATAAACGAATACAGTGTTTCATGATAAGAATTACCTTAATATTTTATCCCAATTCAAGACAAGAGTTTACTTGGTATTAGGGTTTGAGTTTTAAGATTCGGCTGTGTTTTAAGGCAACGGGATTTTCCATTAAACTTTACATCAGGCCGACACACAATGCATCCGGAAACAACGTGGACTAGCCTTGCTCTAATAATACTCATGCATATAAAAGATTATTATACATAAACTCGATGTTCCCTGACTTCCGACGTCGCCCCCGCAGGAGGGTCCTCACCAGCCAGAGTCAAGGTGGTCCCAGAATACCCGGCCGAAAATTCAACTCTCAGCAGAAAATTTAACTTTTATAGCTTTTAAATAAAAATTTTAAAGAGAAGCATTTACTTTTTGTTAAGAGGGTTCTCTACCAACGGCAGTTTTCGTTTTTCTACGACACTAGCGGCGACTTTTGGAACTGCGGCTCCATAAGAGCCCATGTTAAATTTGTGCACTTTTTGCTGCGCAAGCCGGTGCAGGGGTAAACGCGGTGTCATTTAGCATCTCCAATTCTTAAAATAAAAGTTATTCGGAACTAGCATTTTAAAGGTAACGAGTTGCAGAGTGTTTATTGCTCCTCCAAAATCGTATATGCTCACTCTAAAAAAAAGATACATGGCGTTAAAGTTGGTCAACTTCAACGGAATGTATCTTCAGAATACGTTAACATGAACGATTTTGGGTTAGCAATTAACATTCTACAACTCTATCTTTGAAGTGCTATGTTAAATTTTATTTTTTTTTAACTGTAGGCGCTAAATGACACCGCGCGGAGCGTGTTTTATGCATGTTTTGGCGTAGGCAGGGAACCCTTTTCAGCTCCCATTGTACTTTGGTCATCATCCCAATTGAAATTCTATGGAAAGATTTTATATGTGCATTTAATTTTCACTTTGCTCTTCAAACCTTTGACTTACAATTTTTGCGCACCATTCTGATATTCACAGGATAATATCTTTTTAAATTAGCTAATCATACAGCATATTTTCTTTACTTATTTTGAGTTTTTAACAAGCCAATACCAGTTCTCCCCACCAGCTTAACCATGATTTCCTACAGTCCCGGATCACTAATTATTTCTCAATTAAATAAAGTGAGTTAAAAATATTTTGCACACCAGTTTTGCAATTGAGGGTTCTGTCCAAAAAACACTATTACTATACAAGCCAAATCTGTCCCTGTCCCCAAAACTAAATTTTAGGAGGCATTGCACGATTTTTAAAATACAAACCCCTATTTAAAAGTACCTAACTGGTAGGTCAGGATCATGTAAATAGATTCTAAACTTAAAATTGTTAAAATTGGTCTCATATGATTTCTGGCATATCAAATATTCTTTCTGATACCACCACTTTAACCCAAAAAAATAAAAATGTCACAATATTTTTTTCTTATAGTTGGACTGCATTCTATTGTTAGCCATGGGAACTATTTCAAACTTACAGTCTTGATAAAGACAAATCAAACCTAGAGCATTGCCTGAAACCATGACATGGGTTCACTTAAAGCGACCCTCTATCTAAACCCTGAATGGTATTTAAGCCCAACCACCATTGGTTTGCCACTATGACCAAGCAGGGTCTTTGTCATGCAGTTTTGGCTCTAGTACCTGATATACTAACACCCAGCTCTCTTATTATAAATATAGTTATATAAATGTCTATCTTATATTCCAATTTTTCAGATTCTACAAAATGACAAATCAAGCCAAAACGGACGAGATTCAGCGAGAGATGGAGGCAAGTTCCCGTTGGACGGCAAATCAGAGCAAGAGAGCAAAGGGTGCGCGTGCTGAACTTATAATCAAGTGTCCTTCTTGTGATGATAAGAAATTATAGAACTTCTATCAAGTGCTGACTTGAGATCCAAACATTTGGCTCTCGAAAGGCAGTACCATTGACTTAATTAGTACTTACGTTGCTGAGTTTAGTTTGTTAAAAAATATCATTATATATGTTTGAATAATGTAATTTGTTTTAACCTTATGAAATATTTTAATTTTGGTTCATTGTAGTGCTTAAATTACTTCACTTAAGGCCTATTTTTGGGCTACAAGAACAAGAAAGTTTGGGATTGTTCAATATCCTACATTGCTGCTGTTTGAAATAAAGGAACTTCCACATCATTCACCCTGTGGAAGAAACCCATCAAATTCGTAATGAAAATAAAATGTATTACCACCTTGTGGAGGAATAATGAAAAGTAGTAAAATTCCTCTGATGATAAACTGATATCATATCAGTTGTAAAGTGTTTTGAATATTAAAATGCATGAAGTAATTGAAGGTATTTCACTGCCATATATTGATAATGACATTAACTATGTTAATTATTATAAGTTTTTATTGTTAAAAGGGATAAAGGCTCCTCCGTTGTATCTTTTGAACACAGTGAGGAGAAAAAATCAAAATAGGCCTAGTTTTATTTTACTATTTAAATCAAAATAGCTGTATATTTTAGGAAAATTACTCAGTTTTATTAATTACTTACCTTTTTACTCAAAATTATGATTAAATGTGAAACTATTTCTGATAGGCTTCCTTCCAATTAATTATTTGTGTTAAGTTATTTAATGTATTTAAATTTTGGGCTCAAAAGCAAACATTTCATGCATTAGAAAAAATCAAAATCAAATCCCAAATTATTATATTTAATTACTTTTATTACTGACTAACACTGATTTAATTCATCTCAGTATTAATTACCAAATCAGAAAAAAATCATTAAATTATAAATAAATGAAAGTTCAAATTCCGCTCTTTGGAGACTAGAAAATTTAGATAGGATATTTTTAACAAAATATGATATTTATCTTCATCACATATTATAAAGCTTAAGTCATAGGATAAAACTTGTGTTGATAAGATAAATTTGATATTCTGTATTGTCAACTCAGTCAGCAGTGGTCAAATCTAGTCAACGAGTTTGGAGCGGGCTACATCCACTCTGATTAAGATTTTTTATGCTTATATATTTTTTGTAGCAAAGGAAATTAATGATTTTGTCCTTGTAACATGTGAATAGACTTAGTTTCTAAAGACTATGATCCCAATAATCTTTATTTGACTATATGCTACAACTGTAAACTCCTACCTACTGATTTTTATTTGGAAAGTAAATAACATTGACCTTTAAAGGAGTTAAAATATTAATAACAAAAATTCTATTTCAGTTGTGTTGTATTGTCGACTTATTCTAAATCATGAGCCTTAGTAAGTTTAAAATCAAACATCGAAATAGGTGCAATAAAGCTATAAGGTTGGTTAGTATTTTCCATAATAAATAAGAAGATTATTTTGTTCAAGTGTATTATTGCTATGTGACTATATGAATCCAGTATGCTATTTTAATTTTCCTTCTTAGATAAAACTAATTAATTGTGCTACCTATATATTTTTATGCAACCTATATTTTATTTCAACTGTGCTACTTTATGAATTTTTTTAGAGCACCCCTTTTCTTATTTAACTCTTATATTACTGTATTGAACACCAATGACTTTTGAGTGTTCATCTTATTAGTTTAGCTAATAAGATTATCTTAGTTGTTTGGCTAAACTGATTGTAATAAATAATATCAAATCGTTCAACTGATCAAACAGTAAACTAAGTGTACCAGTATAATTTACAACGTTTTTTTAATTAAACAAAAGAATGTTTAAATTTATAACGATATTTGCATTTATAAAACTTTACTGTACAGAAAGAGCTTTATGTCTTAATTAATAAAATACATATTTATAGAATTTGTACGTATTATATGTTCTTTATAATAAAACCTTTGTTCATGTTACCTTGTTACTTTACATTTCCTTTTTATATTTTTCCATATGTGATGCTGGAAACAAAAAGGACCAAGTCACTGGAGTGAATTTTACAGTATGGGCATTTTTGTCGAATCGGGTCAAAAATATTGATTTTCAGGTTTCATTTGGACGTGATTCCTTAATCTTTCCTCTACAGATTCATCAAGTTATTTTAGCCATAAGAATCCCAGGAATATTAAAAAATAGTCGATTTAGTAGTCCATGCCATGCATACGTAAAGGGACCTCAAGTAATAAGGCCGGTGACTTAAGGTCCCTTTTCCCTAATGCGTAGGCCTGCACTGACTGAGTAGTCAGGGGCATGAAAAACTAGCCTTCCCTGACATCTATCAGTGCATATTTTGATTAGGATTTTTGCGGACATTTGCCATCACTGATTAGTAAAAAACAAGTTTTCGGGATCTGGATCCCCCAGATCCCAAAACGTCGTGAAACTTGTTTTTTACTAATCAGTGATGGCAAATGTCCGCAAAAATCCTAATCAAAATATAAAATCACCATCACCAACAATGAATTTCAAACAAAGTATCAGTGCATGACTGAACTAATTCAAGTTTATCATTGTTAAAGAATATTGTCTGAGTACAAAAATCACCAAATTGACAGCGTATTTCTCCTTCATTCCTCGGTATTATTTCTTTCGATTTGAGGTCCCTTTTCCAACTTCTGACTTCCCCATTAATTTTAACAATGAAATTGTAGTCTAAGTGTATCATATCTTTCTTGGTTTGGATTCAAAGATTAAATTTTCAGCTTTTTATTGAAACCTGATTTATTTCTTCAATATTAGGCCCTAATAATAAAAATTCTGTGAAGGTTTGAATTTTTTGGCCTTTTTTTTTTAAAATACCTGTTTTGATTAGTTAAAATTCAAATGCCAATAACTTGAAGACAAATATTCGTAGCAATGTAAATTATATATCAAATTGTTCACAATTTATTGCTGAATTTAAGGATATTAATGACTCATAACCAAAAAATTCCGAATTGAGGTTCCTTTTCACTTCCTGCATCATATTGGCCTGGTGTCAACCCTGGAAGTTGCACCTAAGTCACTGTTCGGTCCAGTGGGGAAATAAAATACTGGGTCGAACATATAGGACAATTTTTTATCTATTTACAATACAATTGGCTGCGGGAAAATTTTATTTCATTTTTAATTTTTGAGGAGAAAGTGAATAACTCATCTCTGCATCAGTCATATGAGTGAATATAGTTAGCCAACCTTCATGAGAAGTGAAAATTCACAACCTTAAGCCGCGTTTACAGCGGAGATAACAACACGTGTTGTTGGCAAATGTTGGACACAGATCAAAGATTAACAGTTTTTTTGTTTTTATCATCAACATTTAGATGTTGGCGACAGTTTTCCTGGTTCGCAAGAGAAATTTTGTTTGCCACAAAAATTCGGTAAAGATCAAAGGATGCTGAGAACATTGGCTCACAACATTTATTGCAGTAATTACCTCTTTCTTACAACTTTTTGTCGCTAACACACCCCTGCTACCCTCGGGCCGCCCTCACCACCACCACGCTTTCGCTAAGACTTTTCTAAGACTCCGCCATCAAAATTTTGATAAACATTATTAAACTTTAAAAAAATGATTAATAAAGTTTACTATAGAACACAACCTATACCTTTATGTTGTCCTTGAGGAGGGAAATCTAGTAAAGCTTCGCACATTTCAATTACAAACAAAGAGATCATAGATTACAGACAAAGAGATGATATCTTGAACAAATAACTCAACCTGATAATACGTATACGACTCACCACTAGCCAAAAATCGCAAGGTCACTGCACGTTTTTCTGAACAGAAATGCCCATTCTGTAAATTATGTCCTACCTGCAAATTCTATGCCCAATCATAATGGTCATATACTAAAAATCGGCACAAGACATTCTTAAAAAAATATGTTAACAGCCATCTGTCCGCAGTTCATCCGACAGGGAGTCGACATCATCCCTAGTCTTTTAATAGATCTTTCCTCATGTACTAGATGGGATCAATGTCTGGGTATGGAGATCACAGAATTACAGATCTATATAATTTTCATATCTATAGTTCAGGATTGTGGTGTCTGTCTCACCTGATAAGTTACCGTTTCAGTCTCCACTGTTTGGATAAGATCACGCACGCCGCCATGGCAAGCAGTACATACTCTGCTCTAGATATCCTGGGAAGAACTGAGCAATGGTGGAAGTGGTGATCAAGTCCAAAAATGTTGTGAACAAAATAAATTCGAAATTTGCCAACTTTAGTCTCCATTACAGTACTTGTTGTCAAAAAGTGATTGAGACAAAAGTTGTGAAAATTTTGTTATCAACTCCATAGTAAACTTGGCTTTAAATAGTAATTAGATAATTAATTAGGACAATAGGTCTGATATTAGATCTGTTAAAGATGGACAGCAAACTTCATAGTAAGATAATACAGGAGAGAATAACAAAAATGTATTATTTCGTTGCCATAGACATCGTTCTCAACCAAGTTGAAACTGAGAGTGTGCTAGGAAATTGAGACTTTTCTCAGTTGAACATCCTGATGGTGAATGGTGCCAATGGCATCCAAATATTCCGTTTTTATTTCATTATTCTTTGTTCTCTCACCAAGAGAAAACTCCCTTCAGGCAAGTCAGCTGTCCTTCTTTAATCGACCTTAAAATAATAAGTACAAATTTTAAATTTTAAAAACAGTTTATTTTAAAGTATGTAAAATTACACTCAGTTTTTTATAACAATGATGTAAAAAAAAGTATTTAATTCAAAATAATAGTCTCAAAGCTTTTGTCAAATATTACAAAGCAAAAATGCAGCTTATACTGACCAAAGAACATTATATCTAATACATTTGCAGATGATTTCTACTATCATGTATCACCTCAATAAAAATAACAATAGGTATAAAAACTGAAAAAAAACAAATTACCACAGAGGCGTATGAGACCAAACATTTCACCTCAGCAGTTATGAAACAACCAAAATAAACCAATAGTGTTTTATCAGCAGTTTGGCATACCTATGTGTACAAACTCAGTTTTTGATAACAATGATGTAAAAAAGGTATTTAATTAAAACAAAAGTCAAAACTTTGATCAAATATAACAAAGCAAATGCACCCGTTAGTGACCATGGAACCTGAAATCTAGTAGTTTTGCAGGTGATTTCTACTATCATGTATCACCTAAATAAAAATAACAAAAGGTATAAAAACTGAAAAATAAAACAAATTACCACTGAGGCTTATGAGACCAAACATTTCACCTCAGCAGTGGTGAAAAAATCAAAATAAAACTAGTGTTTTTGGCATACCTGTGTGTACCTCAGCCACTCAAAAGAAAAAGTAGTAAGGATAAACAATTTTAAAATACAAAGAAAATTAATTAGAGACAATTTTTGAGAAAATATGTCTTACAAGTTTTTGAACGCCATAAATACAGATTGATACATTTAAGAGTGTCCTGCCTCTTACAACTTTAATCCCATAGGCTATAAGAAAGTTTTCTTGGAAGCAAAAATAAATTTTGTAAAAAAACCTAATCATTTCTTTAACTTCTTGGATGGGGATGGAGAGGAGTCAGTGTTATCAACTTGAAGATCTGAGACCACTGTCTTGAAAATCACATCTTTGTCACGGAAACTTTCCAGTATGGGATATCCAACATTGAAGATATTAGTTCTTACATTTGCTGAAATGTGAGCTTCTTTAGAGACAGTTATGTTGGCTTTATTATCTGTACTTTTTATTTCCAGAAAGAAGTTGAAAGTATTGTTCTGGATCTTCTTCAATGGGAAAAATATAACATACACCTTGAGACTTTTCTCAGTGGTAGAATCAAAATATACTATGTTAAATATTTCCTGGTTAAGCAGTTTTACTACACCAGTGTTGATCACAGGTGTATTTTGAATTAGGAATTTTTTTCTTTCAATGTCTTTCTTATCGCTCATCTTAACTAACGTTGCTTTGTGTGTATCCGAGACATGCTTCGTGTATACATGGCATTCCACACTTGTACTACAGAATATACATTTTACAAATCTGTACCTACACCAAGACTCATGATCATCGTTTTCTTTGATAAGATAGTTACAGCTGTAGTTGTAACGACACACGCGAGGCAATGATTCAATCATTTGACACAGTATGGTAGGCTTGTTGAGCGAGAACTGGGTTTGACACATTCCACACTTGGGCGTTTTTATTTTGCAGCTAGAGCAGACGGCATGACCGTTGAAACAGACTACAAGGTCTGGAGACCGTAGAGGCCCTTGGCACACCTGGCAGATGCAGATTTCCTGTAACTTCTTCAGATGTGCTTGGCACTCCCTCAGAGTGAGTTTTTCCTAGAAACATAGTGAGATTTTTCTAGAAACAAATTGATAGGTATAGATGTAACCCAAGCAGTGTCCATGAAGAGGTATTACAGTAGAACCCCATAGTTCAGAATTGGTTGGTTAGACTTCTTTTAAATCAGTTGATAAAAAAACTGGACAAAAGAGTTCCTGACACCAAAACTAGACAGAAAACATATTATGATGTGATCAGACATGGCCATCTCTAGTAATAAGGCCGCGGCCTTCGACCTGGCAACACCGCTCTTCAAAAGGGTTTTTTGCATAGTAAAAACCCTTACAGAGCCAGCTGATTTCATGTAAATAAAAGATGAGAGAGTATGGATATACAAATAGCTGAACCCTTAGTTGCGCTATTGCATTTATTAGCACCGCGGCCTTGTTACTAGAGATGGCTATGGATCAGACCATGACACAGTTTATAACAATTTTGGTGACCATTAAACATTTACCATTGAACACTGCTGCCTACATAAATAACTGACAGCCGGACTGAATATCTGACATGAATATCTTATCATATGTTTGTTTAATGTTTAAGCATTGACTATTATAACCATTCCAAGCTGATAGTCCATGAATTTTACAAAAATCAATCTAACAAATCCTGACCAAGCTGAAACTTATCACAGATTTCAAGCAGTGCTCCCAAATTAAAATATCAAAAGTCCCCGGAAATTTTTGCTGCATGTGCTCCAGCCGACATAAAAACCCTTTTTTTCCCCATGCGTTTTTCTATACATTTTTCCAATTGAAACAAAAACCATAAGAGATAAGAAAAGTGTAAATTATGTTTTTTATAGAAGACAAAGTTTCCAATATAATGAGAATAAACACGTAAAAGAAATTTTGAAAACAACTGCTGGTTAATTTTATAAAATGTTAAATTTTCAATACCCTTGCCATAAGAAGTAGGCCTACATCTAAAGTTTGTGTAAAATACAATCCCAAAGGGACAAAGCTCTTTGATCTTAGTTAGTAGTAAGTTATATTCAAAGAATCCTGGTAGAGATTCCAGTTATTTGACACCTTAATCTTGCAAATTGGTTCACGATTTAATTTAGGGT
Organism: Flexamia atlantica; assembly: GCA_035578135.1. Classification (NCBI taxonomy): domain Eukaryota; kingdom Metazoa; phylum Arthropoda; class Insecta; order Hemiptera; family Cicadellidae; genus Flexamia; species Flexamia atlantica. The sequence goes on along the minus strand of JAQJVK010000155.1, from coordinate 33,918 downwards.
AAAATCTAAAAATCAGTCCTTTTTGGTAATATTTTAAAAAATTCCTTAAGTAATATGCCTTTTTTGTGAGCTCACCCATGCCGTTGTTGAGAACCAATCTCCATGATTGAATAAACAATAATCATAAGACATTTTTAGAAATTCTTGTGCATTTTTGTACTCGTTTTCTTGGAAATGTTGTCCACTACAAAAAACACCACTTCTACACTTTTCTCGTATCGTATCTTTATGGTTTTCATGTTGATTGGTAACAGAGAAACTTAGATTAGAAATTGGTTTTTCAAGATGGCAGCTGGAGCGCAGCAGGGATTTCCGGGGACTTTTGACATTTAAATTAGGGAGCAAGGAGGTTGAGTCTAATTGTAGGTAACGCGTAATAGTATTTCTGCAGCCCTAGGATTTTGTAAGGTTGGCAATATGAGGAAGAGCGATATCGTTCTTTGAATTAATAAAAAATCCAGTACAATCACTGATGGGAGTAAAACCATTTGATTCATCGAACATAAAAATAGATTTCCAAAGATTCAAAAATATTAAATTTGTTTTTCCTACCAACGCATCGAAATAATTAGGGGTGTGCGAGTAGTGAATTCGAGTTGAGTCGAGCCGAGTTTTGAAAAATACCCGCGAGTTTCGAGTTTTTTTTTAAGTTTATAATATAATAGTCATCATGTTTCTACATAATGGTAAAAAATTATTATAATTACTCAAATTCAAATTACAATTACAACTAAGAGAAGATATGCAAATAAATGATACCAAAACAAAAGAAAGAAAACCTTTTTTACTTAAACTCACAATAATTCTTGATTTGATATCTTTTTCAAGCCTAACTTGTGTTTAAGGCTTACCTGGGGTTTGAAATGAAATGAAAACACTAATTATAAGCCATGACCAATTACATGACTCAATTAATGATTAAAATATTTCCTTTGAGTTATTCACACAGGTATTTATATTGATGTAACTGTCAACAAAAAAACCAAGTTTTTATTTATTTGGAATGGTTTCTTTAAAATATAACAAAAATAATTTTTTTACGTGATGTAATAATAAATAACCTCAAACTAGAAAAGATAGAGCGATATAAAAATTTATGTGTCTTTAATAACTAAAAAGAACTTTTTACTTCAAGTTTATAACAAACGAGGTTTCAGTTATATTCGTTAAAGATGGACTGACATTGAGAAAAATGGCCGTAATATTCTTTCGCACGTGCCGATTTCGGGTAAACGGCGGGAGTAACTACTCGACTCGAACTTTAGAGTAATTTGCAATAAGTCGCAAATTAAAATAAAAAAAGCTCGATTCTCGAGTACTCGCACACCCCTAGAAATAATCAAATTGCACACCTGTAAACAGAGGCGGATTTGGAAATTTGCCGCCCCTGGGCTATACAGGCGGAGTATTATTAATACTATAATTGAGGTGAATATAGCTGGAGGGCCGCCAGCGGGATTTCCAGCTTTCAACCCGTTGTGGTCGTTTTGGCCCGATTTTACCTGTTCCGGGCCCTACGCAAGGCTATTTCTAGGGGGGGTCGTGACTTCTCTCTCTAATTTGCCGCCCCCCCAAATTCTACCGCCCTGGGCTATAGTCCTTTAAACCCATATGTAAATCCACCCCTACCTGTAAACAGTATGCAAAACGGTTCATTTCCGCTTTCATTCCATTCCCGCTCACTAAATCAGGGTTACTTCATATATAGAATACGTTAAGGTGGCAAACAAGAGAGATAACTATGACATCAGACCAGTTTCTGTTGGTCAGAAATCCCATGACTCTCACCATGTTCTAAATTATTCTAGTTGCCTTGTTCTAAATCAGATGATTTTATTGTCACAATCTCTATCTCAACTTCCAATTGAATAAGCAAACATAACCTCAATGAACTTTTGTGTAGGCCTACAGGTTAGTTAATAAGTTAAACTGTTTAAATAATGGTGGTAAGAAAAATAGTCTGTGTTACGAGCACAAATAGTCATTGCCGCTCTCGGAATGTTAGGCCGCACTCAGCTAATGCATATATATAATTCTCGATCAGCAATGACATACTTTGCGCTCTTAATACACAAATAACTATTATTATTTTCCCATATGTCAATTTATGGGAGCCTAGTATAAACGTAAAGATTCATTAATTTTAGCAATAGGTAAAGGTTGACAACTTACAAAAGAGCCTTTTGCTGATTTGTCTCCAAGGTCTTATTTCTAAAACTGTAAGACCTAACTTATCAACATTTATCTTCAGATTATTGTTGGTAAAAAAGTAAATACTTTTCTCCGAAAATTCCTTTACATTGGCTTCCAAACTACTTAAGTCTCTAGACCAGTGACGGATCTAGGGGGGAGGGGGGCAAAAGGGGCGCCTGCCCCGGGCGCCAGCCAACAGGGAGCTCCAGCGACGCCCCCAACTTGCTGGCTCCAGTTACCAAAAACGTGAAAAAATTTATTGAAAGTCAAACTTTTCGTTTCGCGGCCGGCAAATCTCTCAGTAGCATCGCTGCCGGAAAATCTGTCGCATCGCGGCTGTCAAGCCTGACTATATTTTCGTGGCCGTCACCTTTCTCGGTGTTTGATAGCCATCAGAAATCGCTCGCTCGTTTCGCAATCTGAGAATCGCTCACTCGTCCCACGGTCGAAAAATCGCTCACTCAATTCGCGGCCGGAAAATCGCCTGCTTGTTTCTATGCCGGCAGATATCTTGGTCGCATTGCGGACGACAAGCCTCTCGATCTTTTCGAGGCCCTCACTTCTACTGACCATATCTTGGCCAGATAATCTGTCGTTGCTAGCAAGCATGTTTCTTTGTTATATCACTGCCGCCAACAAGTCTCTCGCTATTTTTGAGGTCTCCATATTTATTTGCTACATTGAGACCGAAAAATCTATCGTGTGAACCGCGGCTCGCAAATATTTTTGTCGTATTGCAACTGAAAGACTGCTTCTCCTTCTCATGGCTATCACACCCCTTTTGATCGCATCGCGGCTGTCAAATCGCGGTAGTTTATACTGCAACACGGTCGTATTTTTGACGGAAAATCGCTCAGTGCTTCTGTGAGCAGCGAATCTCTCAGTTCCAATGCGGCTGATAATTATTTTGGACATAACCTGGCCGTCAAGCCTCTCAGTCGCATTGCAGTCATCAAATATTTGTATTTTACTTTACATAGATTGGGTATTCGCTTTTGGAGACAACGGGGCCAATTTCATTAGTCGGAAAATGTTTTGAAATAGGCTAGTCGGGAAAGGTCAGGAAAAAAGTCGGAAGTTTCATATGTGAAATCTGGTAAGTAGACAACTTACATTAGTTTTGCAGCGGTTGGCAAATTTCTAGGACTTATTATGACAATAACAGCTCTTGGTAAGGCTGTATCATGGCCTGCCAACATCGGTGGTATTGCGGCCATAAGATAAAATCATATCATGATATACGATATAATTAAATTGCTTACTCATATCATATCAGACGCTTTAAAAACACAATATAGTTCTTGTGTTTGGTGCTGAGGGGGGGGGGCCAACCCCCCCGGCGACAGAAAGTGTAGATCCATCACTGCTCTAGACAATATCATAGGCCAGACTGATAATCAGCATGCATTGTAGTTAAATACTTGATTGAGCAGGGATAGTCATTATAACATAACAGATAAAAAGGAAAGGCCCCGAGGATCAAGCCCTGGGGCACACCAAATTTCACACCTTTGACCTGTAAAAGCCTCTCCTCTTTGCCTACTAGGTAATCAGGCCACCCATGTCACAAGATAATTCAGTACTTTATTGCCTGTCCATCAAATAAGAAGCGACAACTGAAATGAGTTTACCCTCAACACCATACTTATTCAGTTTTGTCAAAAGAATTATAGGATTCACTCTATCAAACGCTTTAGGGAGGTCAAGGTGCAGCCCCGCCCCCGCCACTTTAGAGCCCTAATCCAACCTGTCCAAAGCTTTGTGCCCTCTTCCTACATGTCTAGACTCCGAAGATTGGGAGTATTCTTTGAAACGGCATTGCACAACGTAAAGTTCGTTGGTACTATATAATTAAGGTTAGCTACAAATATCTTTTGTAGAATTCCCTACTGCGTGAAAGAAAGGTGATGGCGCTAGACTATAGTTTGAGATAAAAACAGAATTTACAAACCATCTTGGCAACTTTCCTCAACACGCGTCTGTTCCAAGTGAAAGTGAAAATTGAAGTTGTTCTTATCAGTCCCACTCCAATTCGGTACCGACACCAACCCGAGACAATTCGATTCGGAATTCGGCGAAACCCCAAGTGGCCTTGTCCAAGTGCGATAGTGATAGCAACAAAATATCGATATATCGTAAATATCGATATTTTAGTTACAATACATCGGAAAAAGTATATTATCGGTATTCTGGCTCCGATATTATCGGCGTATGATAATTCTTTTCCGAAACATATCGCCTCATATGAGAAAAGGGCTATTGTGCAGAACAATTTTAAGGAGTTTAGTATTATTATGGCTGTTTTCAGGCAATAAAAATGTGTATAGCAAACAAATCGTAAATCGTAAATTAATTGCCGATTTTTCAGTAGCACCAACAACCAACCCAATTTTACCCTATATCCATAAAATTGCCCTAAATAATAAATATTATTTTGTTCCATTTTATGTCATTAAATATAAAATGTGTACTATCATAATCGTTGTGTGGTATCAGGGCCGGCCCCAGGGGTGGGCGGACCGGGCGCCCGTCCAGGGCGGCAGATTTTTGGGGGCGGCAAATTTTGAGGAACGGCAAATTTTAAAATATGAATAAAATAATAAATTCATTATGTGAATTTCAAGAGTAAAATTTTCTGTATCACATTTTACCCAAAGAACAAGCCTAAGGCCGGAGACACACGGGGCGTTTTTTATCGCCGCGGCGAAACTACCGCTGCCGCCGTTTTCGCAGTAGTGTACAGATTTAAATGGACGCTTACACACGGGGCGGAAGAGATGCCGCGCGATAATATTGCCGCTGGCGGTCGTTTTGCAGCCGCTCAAAAGCGGATTTTTTCCGCTTTTGTCATCGCAGTGGCGTATGCAGTTAAATGGGCGTTTACACATTTGGCGGATTTTCTACCGCCGGCGCCGCCATGGTCAGACGGTAAGACACGCTAAACATTGTACCGTGTTGATGACGTCAGGAGTTCTGTGATCGGCATATGGTAAAATGCATTTGGTAAACACCCTCAGACGTCATCAAAATTAAAATGGTACCGTGATTGGCGATAATTTTTCCGTCGCGGTATTTTTACCGCCACGTGTGTAAATACATTGAATATATATCCATGGTAAAGAACACCGATTTCGTCGGCGGCGGTGGCGAAATTATCGCAGCGATAAAAACGCCCAGTGTGTCTCCGGCCTAAGAATATATACGACAATGCAAGCATCAATTTACAATTATAATTCAAGTCCAAATATAAAAACAAACCACTCGGCTCGGCTTGTATCGAACAACGGTCGCTGCGCAGAACAGTGACAGCGCCAAACATCAACAAATTCCATGACGGTTTTTCTGTTACGTCCCTTTTCTTCCAATCTATATACTCAACCGATTTTCATGATTGAGGTGACACTTTAAAGCTTATGATCTAGCGCAGGGCAGACGGGTAATTAAAAAAGATATTTCGTTTGGGGCACCATAGCCTTTGATTTATTTCTAGGGGGGCGCTTTAAAATGTTGACCAACTTTCATTATAAGAGTTTTAAATGTCAATTGTATCTTAACAGCTGATTACATTCGGGTAAATTTTTAAGTTATATTATAAACAAAAAAAAACAAAAATAGATCTCTGCAACTGTAAACATGAACCAGCTTATGAAATGAAAATAATTTTAAAATGTGCAAATTACACTTGGGACCCCTAGTACATAATTATTTAAGAGTTTAGGGAGACATTGTGAGATCGTATCACGCATCACAGTGGAGACACTGTAGTTCAGCGATCGCTCAAGGAAGGGGTGGAGGGGCCGGGAGTAAACAGACGGGATATATGGTGGGAGGGGGGCGGCGGTCGCCGATCTCGCCCAGGGCGGCAAAGTCCCTAAGGCCGTGCCTGTGTGGTATCATAAATGAATACACATATTTTTGTATGCTTTGTCCATGATAGTACAGTGTTCCAGTGAATAATACAATCTATTATATCTTCGGGACCTCGGGAACCAAAACCAGTGAATATAGAGGTATTCCACAGGGATCAGTCATCGGAGCAAATTTTTCCTCATTTGCAACAACGCATTTGTAAAAACCCCTCTTCTTGTTTGCTGACGACACATCTTTGGTTGTGAGAAGCGCAAGTGCAAGTGTCGTTATGCTGGAAACTGAAACAAAACAGAAAAACTGAAATCGATGTCCCAGGATTTTAAAGACAGAATAGCCTCATGTTTACTCATTTAAGACATGATTTAACACTCCTTTAAGCCTAGTTTACACTAGCATCTAAAAGTGTTGTCACTTGGACACTCTAATTAACATTGTTGTTATGCCGATATAGGTTTACCAAAAACAGCTGTGTTAACACCTCAATTGTTACAACACCTTATTTATCGTTAGAGGTATGCAGTCTTGAGTGACAATACAAATATTTGTTTTTACATTTGTCATAGGGTCCTTATTCAAGTATATCGCGTCATCAGGCTTGTCAAGGGTCTCTTCATCATCCTAACGACCAGGTTTCTACAGCTCAATAGATTGTTAACATTTGTTTATGTGATTTTAGAACAATAGATTAGCAGGAGGGGACTTTTGGAAACGTGTTTCCTATATATGGGTAAAAAATACATTCGTGCAAGGTGCAACCTCAGATTTAGAGAAAGGTGAATAGATGCCTTCATACATTCAGAGGTCCTATAATAACGACCCAGTAATAACGAGGTATATGTTCTTGACTCAAAGCCGTAGCCAAGGATTTTTTTGCTGGGGGGGGGGGGTTTGGGCTCCGCGGTTACAAGAAGTGAAAAAGGAACTTTATAACACCTTTCATTTAAACACAATTTCAACATTTTCTGGGGGGGGGGGGTTTGACACCCTGACCCTCCATTGGCTACGGCCTTGACTTATAAAACAATTATGTATGAATGTGAAGAATCAAAATATCAAGGTCTAGAAATAAAAAAAACAAATAAAGGCACATAATGCAGAGCAGAATATAGGTTCACCTGCCTTTCCTAGTGTAGAGCTGTTTTATGAGGTGGATGAATTCGTCCGGAAATAAAGAAAAGACCGTAAAGTAACCATGGCCATCTCTAGTAACTCGTAAGTTTCGGCGTTTAAGTTTGAAGCGGGGGCCTGTTTTTGCTGTTGCAAAAACCGGACCTACGAGTCTTTTTATCTCATCCTTCGCGCTGACTCTTAAGATGGAATGAAACATTTATCCAATAAAACGTTGGATATACAGACTTACAGTACCCCGTAAACGCATAACCAGAAACTCAATCCAGTTCAAAGTGATCTAATCAGACTCGGGGGCTGTTTCTAAACGATGTTGGTGAATTAATAAAATTAACTTTGTATTTTGTAATAACTACGATACCGGATCAAAACCATAAAGATACAATGGAGATGTATTGTAATTAGTACATTAGTGATTAGTACTAGTGATTAGTAGATACATTGTAGTAGTAATTAGTGATTTGTAGCTAGTACTTGTGAAATCCATTTAGAAACACTCCCCAGCTCAGTTGAGTGTGTCAAAGACTTATAAACTTGAAAATACGTGACGATCAGACGATCATCCACGATTGGAGAGCAAGAGAACGATGGTTTACTTTCTGATTACTGCTGATAGGAAAAATTGCCACTTTTTGGGACTGATGAATTTTGTAAAATTTGTTGTCTTTAAACTGTTTTAGCAATATTTGTTAGTACTATTTGCCTCATTGAACTTTGTCAAATCCGTTTGTGTTTGAAAGGAATAATACTCGAAATTAGTTTCTCAACAAAGTGAAATCCCTTTTATACAAAAACACTTTTTATTGTTTTGTTTTGGATGCATAACCTGTGTTGAAGATACTTATTGAAATGGATAACCTTGATATGAATTTAACGGAAGAACAAACGGAAAAAGTTCTGCAATTCCAGGTATCATGTTCTAGTTTCCCATAGTAGGCTAATTTGCCCTGTAATAAGTTTACAAGTAGGCCTACTCTACATTTTTACCTGATAGTTCGTGTTGTACTTAGCCTTTGGCCCATCTAGGCTGGGTACTTGCCAGGTTAGGGCCTAATTCTCTTCTAGGTCACTAAGCTTAAGTTAGTAACGTTTAATATAATAGCCTACCGTATGTCTTTACCAAGGTTTTTAAAATTGTTAGGTTCAAGGCACTAGGTTATTTAACACCCTCTCTGCATCATGCTACCTATAAGTAACCAGGTAAAGGATAGCCTTTACCTGGTTACTTATAGGCCTACCAGCCATTGCCGGGAGTGTGGCAGCTGAACAGTCGAGGACAGAAATCGATAATCATTTCCTGGGTTTAGTGAATATCGGTTATTTGTAATGTGATCCCTATAGGGCCTAGGGTAGATGTTATACCCTCGAATTTGTAATTTATCAGAGGATACGATTTTGTTGTCAACTCTGCAACCGGTTACTTTTACCTCACTGTGGTTATTTGAAACAGATGTTTCTTAGTCATTGTGATGAAATAGTATATTTACATTACTAGCCTGGTAAGCAGCCTACAGTTTTACTGGGCGAGCTTGGTAGTTCCCGCACGAGCCTCTAGGTGAGTGAAGGATTTTCATGCGATTACGGTAAAACTTACCTAGCGTGTGACGTACAATACTTTACATCGTACTACTTAGAAAAAAATAATTTGTGATCATAACGTATTGGCCTTCCATGTTTAATTCTTACGCTTCCAATTCTTCAAACCTAGCATAGGACTATAATAAATAAACAAACACTTGCTACCGCCACCAGTGCTGCCACTGCATTCCTCTGAAGTAGCCAGTAAACATGCATTAAACGTTGGTTTACTGCAATCAGCTGATTGTTTTTATTGTTGACTTATGTTATTTCCGTTTCCTAGTGCACGGTAAATTTACTGTGCAGAGATCGGCAAAGAGTAACTTTCCAGCTAAGAGTAAGGCACAGAAAACAGATTTCTGTATAATACGAAGAACTATTTTTATACAATCGCAAAGTTGAAACGTAATTCGCTCTTGCCAGGACCTGACGGGGATAGAGAACGTGACGCTGTGTCGGGACGTGCTGCAGCGGCATGGCTGGGATCTGGAGGTGGCGGTGCAGGACCAGCTCAACATCCGCGAGGGTCGGCCGACGATGTTCTCCAGCGACCACGCGCCGCCAGCCGTCGTCAGCGACTCCGTGTCGCAGCACGTCTTCTTCCCCCCGCCCGCGCGCTACAACCCCGGCAACAGCAGGCAAGTGATAAGTAAACTTAGAACAAAAGAAATTGGTAAGCTTCACTGAACTGGATCAGCTGAGCTCGTCACAATCAGAGTTTTTTCCAGTTAGATGTTTCAGAATTTTGTAGCTTACTTGTGTTTTTCATATAGGCCTAACTTGTAAGTGAGCACTGAATAAAATGAATTGATTAGGCCACATTCAGTATCCTTGATTTAAAAGCTATTTGCGTTTGATTAACCAACTAAACTTGTTACTATCTGGCAAGATAAGCTTAGCCCATTGAAGGACCATGGTTCCATATTTCCAGGTTAAAAGCTGTGCTTTTTGTTTGAAACAATGGGTAATTGATTTTGTAACATTGTTGTATAAATTATATTGCAGTTTGTTGTTGGTATTAGTTAGTATCTTACTGTAAAACCACAGGGCTCTCAAATACATTTAAAGTATTCAAAGTACAAATAACTTGTGTACACTGACCATAGGTATTCTATTGGATTTATTTAGACTCCTCTAAATACTCCTCTAGGAAGTGATATTCCTGGCATTCAATTACTAGGCATATTCTTTATGTTTTTAGGCATTTGACACAAGTTTTGTATTCATTAAGTGTGGAGTTCAAAGTGAACAAAATTATTTAATATACACAATCCAGTAGGACTATACCTAAAATAAAAAATAAAAAAAACTGTGGTAACCTACATAAAGTCTATCGATTTTATGAGACATTTAACCTATTACAGGTTTAATAATTAGACCTAATTTAAATTGCTTTTGAGACTGTCGCTTTATTAATTCTTCATTCTGAATCCGTGTGTTTTGTTTGTTTGCAGTTGGGGTCTGCTTAGGTACATAGTCACAGTTTTCTTTCACTTCTGCTATGACACACTCTCTAGTATATTAGGACTTACATATCGACTAGTCTTCAGAGATCCAAGAAGACGTAAGTTATGTTGTGTATTTTTTAGTATTAATTATAAGTTGCAATAACAAACAGTAGGCCCTAACTTAAATTTGTTTGGTTGAACATTGCAGATGGCTGAAATCTTAGAATTACTACAGTAAAACATAGGGATTAATTCATCATGAGACCTTTTTTTAATAATCTCGGATCATTTCTTCTTTTAATAGCAAATATAAATTATAAATAGGCCTATAAACTTTTGAACATAATATTTGTATAGGACTACTTGTAATAATTAATCTTTCTTTAGTTTCATGAAATTAAAAGTTGCCTGTAAAATATGTTTTTATGGAAGTAAACTCCCGATTTTCCGCGTTGCGGATTATCAGCGCGTGCTTCGAAAAGCGAGAAAATACATATTTATAAAAACATTAGACTGAACTGACAAGTTTTTTGTGTACAAAATGCACGCAGGCTTTCTCCGTCTACCGTAACGCAAAGACGATTTTCGTCTACCAAGACGCGAAGACGATTTTCGTCTACCGCGACGTGAAGATGACTTTCGTCCACCGCGACGCGAAGACGATTTTTGTCTACCGCGACGCGATGACGATTTTTGTCAACTAACTGTGACGTGACAACAATATTTATCTATTGCAACAATGGTATTCGTCTACCACAACGACGATAGGCCTACTCGTCTAGCGCATCGACGAACTTTGCCTACCGCGATGTCCATATGACGACGATATGTTTTCTACCGCGGCGACGATACCCACCTTCCGTGACAACGATATCCTTCTACCACGACGACGATTTTCGTCTACTGCGACGTGACAACAATATGTGTCTACCGTGACAATGATATTTGTCTACCACGACGATGATATTCGTTTACCGTGACGTCCATAATCGTCTATTGTGATGCGATACTCGCCTACTGCGACGTTATACGATATCTCCCCCCCCCCAAAATTAAATCTGGGTTCCCCCATGACTGTGTTAAGTAAATTGATTTTTAATGTTGAAATTGTTTTTCTCTTTTATTCTCTCCCATTGTCAATACTTGCGGATTATCCGCGATTTTCGTTATCCGCGGTAGTCGCGCCACTCAATTCTGCGGATAATTGGGAGTTTACTGTATTTTATTTATGGATTTCTAACTTCAAATCCTAGAAATCCTTGTAAAGAGAAAACTCAGAAATAGTAATAACCTTGCAAAAGTCCTATATTGTTTGTTATATCCTGATCCATTGCATCGATTCTTGCTCTGAAGTGGTCTAACAGTTGTGTTCTGTTGCCAGCAGAAGTCACAGATCCAGTAGGAGATGTGATGCGGTTTGTTCACCAGTTTGAAGAGACGTTCGGCCCGATTCACCCCGTCTTCTATCAGGGGTCTTACGGCCAAGCAATCAGCGATGCAAAACAAGAGCTGCGCTTTCTACTCGTCTACTTGCACCAGGATAGCAACAACAACTGCATCAACTTCTGCCGGTAATCAATTTAAATATTTTTTTCTACATCAGTTCATATTAAAATAATATAAATTAGTGATTTTGTTTTCCCACCTACTCTTACCTAGCAGTGATGTTAGATTGCAAAAACCTTCTTCAAATAAAATAATAAAGTCTACCATACCCAATAATAGTCTGAGTTATATCAGTAGTGCTAAACTTAATCAGACTGCAGACTAAAGAGTTTTGTGAAATAACTATATATTCTGCCATGGAAATATAAAATGAGTTAAACATTCCTATAGCAATGAAACACATAGAGTTTTATATATTTTCTAAAATATATTCTTGTAATAATAATGTGAAAATTAAATGTTTGGGAATTTGTTTCCAATATAAAGTTATGTGAACTAAACAAAATATCATAATTTTATTTCCCAAGTACTTTAGATCTCACAGAGTTTTTTATTTTTTCCCATAGACATGCTTCAAAGGTAAGAATTTAAGAAAATGTTAACACGATAGGGACGATATGAGAGTGACTGCTCCTGTACTGCAATCCTGGTGGGTGGAATTACCCCCAAGCAGCAATTTGTTTCAAAATGATATATTTTCAAGCCAGAATCTGAACTTGAAATCACATGGCACTGCTCAATAGTATTCTGTGACCTCGTTGGTATTTTAACCACTTATTTTTAAGTTTTATCATTCAAGGTAGCAGTAAAGTACACAGAGAAACACGCAGCCTTGAATGTGTCAAGTAATGAAACAATTATTAATATACCGTGTATGAGTTTACAGTGATCATGTTTCATTTTTAAGCTATCAGGGTTGGATAGGAAAATCAGCAGGCAAACCTGGTGGTTTGTCATCTGAAGCACTAAAAACCATGAAATCTTTATCAAAATCGTTAGAGCCGTTTTTGAGAAATTTGGATTTTTGTAATTTTATATCGGTTTTTAGGGGGTAAATATCCTTAAAAATTCAAAAAATACCTGGAGATACCATGGCTTTATACCTATATGCCAAATTTAATGAAAATAGGACACTGGTGTCGTCTCTAGCATTGGTTACATTCACACACACACATACATCCACACATACGGACAACAACTCCAAAAACCACTTTTTTTGTAATCAGGGAGCACTAAAACGAGTATATCCACTAACAACTCAAATTCGAAAATTTTGATGAAAACAACACTTTCTCCATACATACTATGTATAGGGGGGAGAAAGTAAAAATGTGATGCGGAAAGTGAAAAGGGACCTCAAGTCGCTGGAGTAAATTTTACAGTACGGGCATTTTAGTCGAATCGGGTCAAAAATATCAATTTTTAGGTTTCAGTTGTATACGATTCCTTAATCTTTCCTTTACATATTCATTCGGTTATTTTAGCGATAAGAATCCGATAAATATTAAAAAATAATCGATTTAGTAGCCTATGTCATGCAAACGAAAAGGGACCTCAAGTCGCTTATATGGAAAATAACATGGCGAGCTACTTTAGGTCCCATTTCCCAAATGTGCAGGCCCGTACTGACAGTGTCGTCAGGGGCATTACAAAACTAGTCTCTCCTGACATCTATCGGCGGATAAGTGAACTACTTCCAAGTTTTTCGTTGTAAAAGAACATTGTCTGAGTCCAAAAATCACCGTCTTGACAGTGTATTTTTCTTTTATTCCTCAGTATTCTGCCCTCTGACTTGAGGTCCCTTTTCAAACTTCTCACTTTCTCATTTTTTTAACAATGAAATTGTGAGTGTATCTCGTCTGTTTCAGTTTAGATTTAAAGATCTAGTTTTCAGCTTTATTTTGACACCGAATTAATTTCTTAAATATCAATAATAAGTTTTCTGTGAACGTTTGAAGTTTTGGGCCTTGATTTCCTAAAATGCCCGTTTCGACTATTTAAAATTCAAACGCCAATAATTCAAAGACAAAAAATCATAGCACTATAAATTATATGTCAAATTGTTGGGACTTTAATGCTGAACTTCAGGATGTTAATAACTCAAAACCTGGAAATTCCGACTTGAGGTCCCTTTTCACTTTCCGCATCACAAATGAAGTTTCATTTTTATTTGACTTACGATCGCCGATCGATCCGCAGGATGACTCTGTGTAACGAGACGGTGGTCCAGTACATCAACAGCGCCCACCTGCTGTTCTGGGGCTGCGACGCGGGCTCGGGCGAAGGCTACCGGGTCACGCAGTCGCTCCAGGTCCACACCTTCCCCTTCCTCGCCGTCATCACGCTCAAGGACAACCGGATGACCGTGGTCGGGCGGTGAGTGTCCATCTGGAGTCACCACTCTTTGTATAAAAAATCGGGGTCTGCGGGTCCTCGAATTTTTCGGGTCGGGTCGGGTCGGGTCACGAGCTGGTCTGAGACATCGGGTCAAGGCAAACAATATTTCAGGCCAAGATTGAGTTGGGCCGCCCCTGATAAGTTACTTGCAGCATTTACCCGACGATCGAATTTATATGCGATTTACGTGTGTGCGATCTAATTTTACAGCCGGTCGCGAGCCGGTTTTTTTACAGCAGGATTGATGTAGCTAAGCTACATCTGCAGTTTATCCGTAATTGACAGATTCCTTATCGCGGCCGCTCGCTGGTTTCACAAATAAGCAGCACTATGTGTTCTTTTTTAGTCAGCAAATATAAGGATTGTTTTTTATGTCCAATCACTAGTTTTGCAATGTTGCATTTCACTTTTTTACGATCAGCAAATACACGTGATCGTTTTTCACACCCTACCGCGACTTTTGCTGGGCTATATTTGCCGATTATCAGCGATTGGCAAATTCGCGTGATCGTATTTCACGGCAGATCGTGAGTTCCGAAAAACTAAATCTGCTGTTTATCTGCGACCGACAGATATGCGCTAACATTTTTCGCTTCCGTCCACGAGTTTTTCATAACAATAACCTCAATGATATTTCATTAACTCATAGAAGAATGAATTTCAACAGTTATTTAGAAATATCATCTCTCAGAATTCAGAAATTGAAAACTTACACCTATATTTAGCTCTGACCTTGCACTTCACAACTTCAAACTTGTATTCATAGTTTAGGATATATTACTTATTAGCACTATGTCATTGCAATAAAGTGTGGCTTTTTAATGGAAATAATCATTGTTATGACTCATAGTTTTTTGGATGGAATTGTTCACTTATTAGGTTTTTATCTTAATTTCTTGTAGTAGGTTAAAATTGAATTATAATTTTAATTTTAACCTACTAAAAATTATTAGGCCTCAACAGATAGTTATAATTTTCGTATATTTTTTTTTGTTTCTTGATTTAGCTATGGTTGCCGTTAATTCATGTGGAAGTAATTATTTCAATATATTTTACCCGACCCAATTTTGGTCCAAGAACCAAAAGCCAAAGTTAAAGGCCCAACCCGAACTTAAAAAGTCTGGCCCGCAGACCCCTAATAAAAAGCGTGCCACTGTCGCCGCTGTTTTCCTTGTTGTTATGTTGGCCAATGTGTCCTTGGTGGAATAAAAGTTTTTCCCAGCTTGTTGGTCAAAACTGAGTGTATGACTCATACGGATTAATGGGTTCTTTTGTTATTTTATGAAAGTATACGGTTATTTGTGATTGATAGTACCTCAGTTCAAGACGGCAGATAATGGGGAAGAATGTAAGATTTGATAACGTTTAGTAAAGTTTAGATTTAGTTTTTGGTTAGGTGTGTTATGTTTGGTTTAGTTTTCAATATTTTATCATGTTACTTTATGTTTAACTGTTTGTGAAGGAATAGAATGATGAACTTGACCTTGATTGGTTTGTCATTGGTGGTTATCGAAATGTTTCTATTTCACTACTGCCTCTAATTCTGTCAAAAGAAAAAGACTGCATTCAGCTAGTTCACCTGAGAAAAGTGTTTCAAGTCGGCATACAGGAATAAACTAAAATCATAGCCAAACCCTTTATATCGTAAGATTGTAATTATAGTGTTATGAGTCTTAAAAAAATTTTTTTTCGAGACTCCCTAGTTCATGTCTTGTTTTTTTAGTGTTTTGTTGCCAGCTTTAAGGCTACTGTTATATATACTTTACAACGAAATCTTCAAATGAAGAGAACCGCATCCTTAGAGGGCCCGAGGGTGATTCCATACAGGGATTTGAAGCCAGATGCAACTAATATCAATTTGGACTAGGTGGAAGAATTTCTGTAAGCCACTTTTAGTACTTCTCAGTAATCCAGAGGCTGTTTACCTAACAAACTTTTAAACAATTAGTCAGTTATGCAGGTCCAAAGGCTCATGAAGATCGCTTGTTCACAGAAACGAAGGATTCGTGGATGCAGTCGAACTGGTGAGGCGGCTCCAGACAATCATACAGGCTAACGAGGCGGCACTGGTCGCCGCCAGGGCTGAACGGTAGGTCGAGTTTTATCAAGATATTAATTTAGTACAGTTTTAACTTCTTTGTTTTGCATTATGAAAGCAGTAGGCCTACGTTGTATTTTACATTGGAAATTTATCCGTGAATGTGAAGACAGGATTTTTAGTCAACATCCAGGCTAAGTTGTGCTTAAAATCATTAAATCCTACTTGTTTACTCCTCTTAAAGCGCAGGCACTCACTAAAACTGGAATTTAAAACAAATTCCATTACGGCTTAATTGTACAGAGTCAAAGTTGTTTGCTATTTTATGTAAGTAAATGGAGCAGCAATTAAATCATGAATCTAAATCATGTAAATACTCAGCAACACAAGAGATTAAAATATAGTGAACTGATTTTTGTTTTTGTCTTGAATTTAAGCTTTCATTGAATTATTTATTGAATTTGTTATCAGATTAATTAAGTTTAGAAATTTGTTTGTATTATTCCAACACAGCTCATTTTTCTTGCATTACTTTTAGAGTGGTAAAAAGCTTGATACAGTGGAACCTCTGTTAACTGTCACCCTTGGGACTGAGAGTGTGACGAGGATGAGTGTTAAGAGGATAGATATATAACAGAAATTTTACTATGAACCTGTGCAGTAAGTGTATATTTAAAGGGTTTTGGAATTAATTATATCCCTGCTTAAGTGGGTAATACATATTTCTTATTAAATTACCTACAAACAAGAGTGAAAAAGAACTGCTTAACTGTAAGTTGTAATTATTTATACATTTACATATAAGATTTTTATAATTTATAATATACATATAATTTATACATACTATAAGATAATAGTAGTAGGTAAGTCAACCTACTTGCCTCTTATGCGGGAGATGAAAAATTATTTTCTTTTGTATTTTTTCCTGAAAAAGTTTAACATTCAAATATCAGTAATCTCCCTCCCATTCATCCCACATCAGTCCATTTATTTTTATTTTATTTATACAGTAGAGTCCCACAAACCCGGACTAATGTGGACCGAACGGTGTCCGGGTTTGTGAAAATTCCGAGTTATCGGGAAATGAATAAAAATAAGAAAAAATAAGAATAGTTTCTGTTATTTCTCCACAAACTCATTTATTTATTGCATAGTGAAAAATACAAGAACTACATTATCAGTTCTAAAAAAAAAACTTTGAGAAAAACCAAAACTGTTTTATATGTGTCATACCATGCTCTGGCCTTGAATTTCAATGCACTCTATTGCTCTGGCAGGCTTTCCGAGTTATCCAGAATTCCAGGTTATCGAAGTCCGGGTTTGCGGGACTCTACTGTATTTATATATTACATGAACATTAAGAACAGTAATTTGTCAAATCACAATAAGTAAACTCAAGGAGTGATATTGTTCATAGCTTCCAGGAATTCTTCTATGGTGTATACAGGATTCTTCAGCAGGAATTCTTGAAGTGAGCTCTTCAGTTTGTTGCCAGTCAGGTTCCGTAGGTGGTTAGGAAGGAGGTTTTTCAGCTTTTGGCCTATGTATTTCATAATAATACATCAGGGGGTTTCATTTAATAATAGGCTACATCATTCCTAAGCCAAAAAATATAGGTTAACCTAAATATTTATTGGGAATGTTTAATATTACAGGCCAAGTGCAATTGGAACTTTAAAAAATGTACAACTCAGATCATTACGTAGTTAAAAAAATACTGGGATGGTGGCGTGTCCTTTAATCCAGCTATTTGGAGGTGATGAGTTGTGGATAGTTATGAGCGATGGCCTGTGGATGCGGTATTCCGTAGTGGGGATTGACGTCCGCACTATTGAATCCTCGTTCATGGGACCATCTTCATAGTTAGACCAGTTCCTAATTGTAAACAGAGGCAAAATCGTGGTTTCGGATCCCACGTTAAAATGTAGGTACCTTAGTTGCCATTGGCTGTTGGGCTATTAATTAACAGTCCTGTCTAAGGACCATGTTGGCCTTAGTAACAAGACTACAAGATCGTGCCACAATCATCCTACACAGAAATTCACAGAAATTTAATCCTTCACTCATATTCTGATTAAATTACGCAGCCAATGCTGCATCCTGGTCTTATAAGAGGTATTAAGGTAATGTGCAACTCAGATCGTTACGTAGCTAGCTAGTTAAGCAAAAACATGTTGCGGCAGGGTGGAGCGCAGTTTCAACCAGACGCTGCGGCGGCAGCAGGACGAGGCGTACGAGCAGTCACTGCGAGCGGACGAGGAGAAGGAGCGGCGACGGCGGCAGGAGCAGGAGCGACGCGACGAGGAGCAGCGGCAGCTGAGAGCCGCGGAGGAGGCCGAGCGCGCCAGGAAACTGGTGAGGAGACCAAGGATGTAATGTGGATAGGCTCATTCATTCCTTCACTCATTCATTTATTAATTCATTCATACACTCATTCATTCTTATACTCATTCACTCATTCGTCCTGTTATTCATTCACTCATTCAGCGCTCATTCATTCATTCACTCACTCATTCATCCACTCACTCATTCGTTCATTCATTCATTCATTCCCTCATTCGCTTATTCATTCATCTACTCATTCATTCAATCATCTATTCATCCATCCATTCATTCAACCATTCTTTCTTTAATTCATTCATTCGGAAGGGCGTATTGGGCATTTAATTTCGATGTTATTCAAGTTTTGGCTACTCATCACTTTAATTACTAATAAAAACAAGAAATTGTTTTGAATTGGTATATTTCAGCCAAGTGGCTGAAGATGGCTTCAGATAAAGAGAAGCCAAAATATACCAATTTAAAACAATTTCTTGTTTTTATTAGTAATTAGTGATGAGTAGCCAAAACTTGAATAACATTGAAACAACCATCACAAAAAACACATACCGTCAAGAATTTAATTTCGAGCCCCATCAGTTCTGACTGGGGTTGACTCTCGATCAGGGCTGGTAGATCCAGCGTTTGAGGTTGGCCTCGTGAGGGTATGTGGTTTGAAATGGGCAGGGCTGTCCCCCCCGTCTTTGGTGTCACCACCATGAGTCCGGTATGTCCTGTTCCGGCTCTAAAAGGAGCTCTGCTGCTAGGAGTAATGATAGGCCCCAAGCGAAACTAATGTAGACCTCCACCCTGACAGTGTAGTGGGAGACACTTCCCTTCCGGGGCATTTTCTCCTTCTGCATTGGTTGGTGGACATGAATAGTCAGTTTGCCCTGGTTAGAGACTCGGGAAACCCCTTCCTCGATGGGCTTGGCTTTGCCACTGACGAGTTTGATGGGATTTACCCATCCCGTCAGCCATTGCAACTTGGCTGGGGCTGGGTATGGTTCACTTAGCCACATCGCCCACCACAATAGGAGCAGGACCATCATGGTAGGTCAACGGTCAGGCAACAAGAACCCAGAGTCAAGGCCGCCCGCGCATGCACTCACCGTGACAATCTGCGAGAGGTCAATATATAGGTAAATTTAGTTGTAAGGCGTTTTATTAACAGGTCAAAGGTTATCTGAACACATTTAAATATTTAGTATCAAAAAGTAAACATAACCTAATTGGAAAGGCTTTCCACGATTACTATTATTACTTCCTCTAAAAGAGAAGAAGAAGACGCTTGTTTCCCATCAAGTAACACGTTTTTACCCAACAGCCTATTGCTTGGTGAGTAAAAATGGTTGGGTTGGTGAAATACTCAATGTGTATGATGTCTATATAAAAATTATAAATTTTTAAGAGTAAATGCCTATTGAAATGTTATACACAGATATTGTGGGGCTGAATTCATAAAGTTAGTTAGAAATATTTTTATTTTTATCTGTGAATTCATGTTATAACTAGAAACAAATAACTTGAGGGATGAGTGACTCACTCAATCGCCAACTCACCCATTTCAAAAAAATATCTGGTTTGGTACTCGACGGTTACACTGGTTGCAGGAGCTGCAGCGACAGAAGGTGGAGCTGGTGGCGCTGGTGCCCCGCGAGCCGCCCGCCTCCGACCCCGAGTCTGTCTGCGTCGTGTTCAAGATGCCCAACGGAACCCGGCTGGAGCGGAGATTCCTGCAGTCGCACACGTTACAGGTGCGCAATATTCCGTTATTCGTTTTGTTTTCGTGTAGGCTCCGAATCACAGATTTCAATTGTATAAATACCCCCGTTGCAGCAGACCTGCATTCTCAGTGGGGTGTGCGAGTAGTGATTTTTGAAGTCGAGTCGAGTCGAGCCGAGTTTTGAAAAATACCCGCGATTTTCGAGCTTTTTTCGAGTCGAGTTTTTTTACTTTATAATATAATAGTCATCATATTTCTAAATAATGGTAAAAAATTATTATCGTTACATACAAATTACAATTTCGAGGTAATTAAACTTAAAAGAGTTACTGAACTAAGAGCAGATATGCAAATAAATGATGCCAAAAAAAGAAAGAAAACCCTTTACTTAAACTCACAATAATTCTTGATTTGATATATTTTTTAAGCCTAACTTGTGTTTAAGGCTTACCTGGGTTTTGTAATGAAATGAAAACACATACCATAAGCCATGACCAATTACCTGATTCAATTCATGATTAATATATCCTTTGAGTTATTCAAACAGGTACATTTTTATTCATGTAACTGTCAACAAAAAAAAACTAAGTTTTTATTTATTTGGAATGGTTTCTAAAATATAACAAAAATAATTTTTTTACGAGATGTAATAATAAAAAATAACCTCAAACTATAGAAAAGGTAGAGTGATGTATGCACAAACAATACAAACCCTGTTAGCCTGTGTGTTTGTTAGCCTGTTTTTGTTTTTTGTATGTGCCTTTAATAACTAAAAATAACTTTTTACTTCAAGCATAACAAACGAGGTTTCAGTTATATTTGTTAAAAATAGATTGACATTGTGAAAAATGGCGTAATATTCTTTTGCACGTACCGACTTCGGGTAAACGGCGGGAGTAACTACTCGACTCGAACTTTTGAGTATTTTGCAATAAGTCGAGTCGAGTAGTGCATACTCGGCTCGAAAAAAGCTCGATTCTCGAGTACTCGCACACCCCTAAAGGATAATAAAACTTCAAAAAAAATATATCAGGGTAATGCTAAATTTAAATTTTAATGAACATGTAAAAGATAAATTTTGCAAATTAGAAATTTTAACTGTTTTTAGTTTATATATTTATGATTGTGTCATTTTCATAAAGGAGAACATGTCCAATGAGATGCTGTTGGGCCACAGTCATGAGTATGACACTAGATTCAGAATTGACATTATATTGGCTAAACATAAATTAGAATATTTTAAGAAAAAAAACTACTTATATGGGGGCTAAATGTTTTAACTCTTTGCCAAAGTGTTTAAAAAATGAAAAAAGCATAGCAAAATTTAAGTTAAAGTTTAAAGAATTGTTGATAAAGAATCCGTGTTTCTGTGAGGGAATTTTTTACAAAAATGATAAATGTTCAGTAAATGGTATTTATTTTGAATAAATATTTTTTCATATTAAAATTACTTATGTGCATTGTTTTAGTTTTAATTTTGTGTAGTATGTATGCGACAAGGATGACGCCATTCATGAACTTTGATTATACAATTTTTCATGAATAAAGATATTTTGACTATTGACTATTGACTAATACTCAGTCAATTTCAAATGCAAAACAACATATTTTAATCCAACATAGCGAGATTTGACAAGTTTTTGTAAGCTCCATAAGAATAACATGGGGAATGAGTATGCAGGTTTGCTGCCACAGGTATGTTAAAACTGGGTGGTTTTAATTCATTATTTAGTACATCAGAACTAGAAGACGCTACTTACCAAGTTTTATCAAGATATGTTGAGAAATAAGCGAGATATAGAATTTTACTTAATTCCCATAAGGTTAACAGTGAGACAACGTACTGTGTTTACCACTTTCAATATCTTGGTAACCAATGGACATAGAGCAGTGATTCAAAATACTAAATTGTTTGTTTTTTTGAGCTGAATTCAATGGTGCCAACAAGAATTAGATAAATTTTATTTTTCTATGTGAAAAACTCTAAAAACCCATTTTTGGGGGGGTTTATCCCCCTTTACCCCCCCTTCTGGTGGTCCGATCAGGATGGTTACGTACTTGTCAGAGTGATTACCACTTTACATGTCTGTACCAAATTTCATTCAGATCGGACCATATTTACGGCCGCTATCGTGTTAACAGACAAACATATATATATATATATATATATATATATATATAAATTTGAACATGTGGTGTTTTTTGCTTCTGGGGACCCCGAAATGAAAAGTTAACATGGTCTCGGACTTAGGTCTTACCATGAGTACTACCGTAATAGCTTATTCCTTTAAGGAAATTCGCTAAAAAAGGTTAAATTACCTTATATCTATCTTGTCCCTTTATTAGGTGCAACTTGGGCTGAAGTGTTGCACCATTTGCTATTGGTATTTTAGTTTTTTTGAATATTTTAATCCTTTACTCTTACAATAAAGACCACGCAGTTGCTAAAATTATATGTCAAACATTTCATTAACTAACTTAAATGCTGATTTTTGTACGTAATTTGGAAATGGATATTAGTCAATAGTTTCTCCCCTGACAGATTTGCTCTGGGTTTGCCAAGTAGCCACTCCCCCCAGATTCCCACTGTGTTCTGCGGAAGTATAGCTATTTATTATTCTGTTAATTAATTGATAAGAATCCACCGCCACCTCTCAAACACCTTGTAATGTGATGTTTACCGTCACCGCTTTCAAGGCTGAAAAGTCATCTTGGAGTTAATTACAACTCCAAGGTGACTTTTGGCACTTAAATTCACACCACAGAATGAAGGAGTTGAAACAAGAGTTGTTTTAACAGTTTCGTTAAGTTTAGAAGGTGGATAGGACTGAGGTGTCATACAAGAACTTTTCATTACAAACTTCAGAATTATTTTGAATTTGTTTAGTGTCGAAACAGTTGATTATATGAATAAATCACCCTCTAAGGCCCGCAATACACTATCAAATATTTTATAAAAGATCTTTTATAAAAGATTTGATTTGACCAATCAAAATTCAAGTCAGCTGATTTTCAAAACAAAATCTTTAATTCTGATTGGACAAATAAATCTTTTATTAAAAAATCTTTTATAAAATATTTGATCGTGTAATGCGGGCCTTATTCTAATTGTAATTTTACTTAATCGTTTCTATGTTTTCAGGATGTGTTTCATTTTGTATTCTGCCACCCTGAATCTCCTGATGAATTTGAAATCACAACAAATTTTCCTAAGCGAACATTAGACTGTAGAGGACCTTCGAAAACACAGACTTTGAGCGAGTGGGGCTTGAGAAGAGGGGAAGTGCTATTCGTATATGATCTGGAATCATAAGGAATACTTTTGAGTCGTTCTCAAATTGTGCATTGTGCGAGTGTTAAGATGTATTATTCTCATTGCATTTGTTACATATATGTTTCTCTGTATTTTTATACATCAAATAGATTAAGGAAAATTTATTCAGATTTGCTTCCACATAATCTTATGTTACGCTGTAAAAATATATACGTTTTGTTTTGTACTTGTAAATTTTAAGTTTTGATTTCACTGTAAGGGTTGTAAGGGTATTTCCCCGGCCAGTGTACTGTTGTAAATAAAGAAGCAAACATAATTTTTCTTAGCACTTAATGTATTTAATAAAGTTGTTTTGTTGTTTACGAGAATTTTTACACCCGCCTTGATGATTTATAGCATATAGAATTTGGGTTTTTATGTGGTTGGCTGGTCTAGTTTCTGTTATTTAAAGTTTTTTGTTTACGTTGTGACCAAAACATTTTACTTGGAATCAAAGTACAGTAGAACCTTGATAAGACGATTGAGTGTCTCTACTGGGGCTCGGGATATCAAGGTTGCCTTGGCAGGGCTTATAACAGGTTATTTTTTATTTTTTTTTTTTGCTCTTGGTTATTTTTAGTTATTTTTTTTGGAATTCGGTTATTTTTGTTATTTTTTTTGGAATTTTGGTTATTTTTTTATTTTTTTCAACCTCAAGAACTGCTACAATCCCTGTTTACAGTATTCGTCTGTCAGATGATCTCGTAGCAGCATCGCGGCAGACGAATCTCATCATCCTAAAATGCGTGAAAACTAAGTCTTGTTGTGTGTAAACCAAGTTTCGCCGTCAAATCTAGGCAGATTTGTGATTAGTCTGTCGAGATTTTCTTTTTTACTTAGGTTAAGAATGTGTTATCCCTAATATAACGCCGGTTTTCTAATTTTTAGCAGCATATTTTGTGTACAAAAGGCTATTTTTTGGTTATTTTTTTTCTCATTTGAGTTATTATTTTTACTTTTTTCAACCTGAATAACTGTTAAAAGCCCTGCTTTGGCTAACAGTCGTGTCATTAAGATTACTAAATTCATTGAAAACCGGAGAAGATGTGACCTATAAATAATGAGTGCTTTTTAAAGCAGTTCTTCCTAAATGTTAGTTACAAGTATACACCTTGAATATCGAAAGAAGGTGATCGGTGAAGCGACAGTGTGACAGTAAAAACATTCAAGTTCATAATGGTGTTGAAATAGAAAAGAAACAGTTAAAAATATGCAGTACTTACTCAGCAAATTTCTCAAAATACTTTTTATGAGCATATTTTGATAAATGCATGAAAAATTAATATTTTCAATATTTTTTCAGTTTCATATTTTAAGAAAAGCATAAAAAGGTTACTTAAGTAGACTAATTTCAATAGGTAAAATCTGAAAGATTTAAATAATTTGACTTTTTCATAAGAATATGAAAGATAAATTTTTACTTTTCATTAACTACTTGACTCAATGTTGGCTTAATAATCGACTCCACTCGACTAAAATTCTTAAACAACTACTAGGCCACCCCTATAATCTTTTGCCATTAAACCCAGACAAAATTCATAATTTAAATTGATTTAGTTGATTGTTTTGTTGTAGCTGAGGTATTGAGGCTTTCAATTCCCATCCATTAAACTAAGTGAACACATTTTGCTACACTCCTATATAATCTCAAAGTCCTCTTACAATTCTCATCGAAAACGTTTTGAAAATAAAAATAGCATTTCTATAACTGTATATAGCTATTAGTGAGTCGATCCGCGCAGTTGGTAGCGCACTTGGCCCCGGTTCTGAGGCGGCAGCATCGTGGGATCGAGTCGCGTCATCACATACTTTTAAAAGTACTGTTAATCCTTGTACTGTACCGGCTCACTCCTTGCTTTGCTTGATAACTTCCACACACAGGCCTGAGGCCCATGTGGGGGGGGGGGGCAAATGCAAGGTATAAAGAGGCCGCCACCCTCTTTTTATAAAAAGAAAGAAGTTACATTTTTAAAAATCTTTTTGAAAACTGAGGAAAATTTGAAAGACTTGTGTCAAATAAATGATCAAGAAAGCTTTCTAGAAAGAAAGTAATGAGGTAGGATAAGGTAAACTTCAGGATATCAAAATAAAATCATAGCAGTCCCATTTTTATATTGACTGTATTTATTGAATACTTTGTCCAACATAACTACTTTTTCACTAAATAATCTAAACCTACATAACAATAGAAAAATTCTATATACTTTTCGCAATCAATGTGCTTATACACTTTTTTACAAAAAAATCAAGACTAATCGATTTATTGCAGAATTTAAGCAATGCATTAACTTAAATAGTAAATGAAGGATTATATCTGAATGTATAAATAATGAATGATCAATAATTAAATCCCAAAAAGATTTTATTAATAAAAAATCAATATTTATTTGTACAAATTAATATTTTGTTTAACATGCATAGAGAAACTAATTGTCCTATGTCTGCAATAATTATTGTTATAAATACCATTTTATTTTTGAAAAAAAATTAAGATTGCTGATTTTACATGTAAGTGACAATTATTATTACCTTACAAGTACTTCAACAAAGATACCATCGATTTTCAATGTAAGTGACAGTTAATACTACCTTGCGGGCACTTAAGAAAAGTTACCATTAGAGAAGTATGCGGTAAAAAACCATAGAATTATAAGGTTCATAAAATATTCATATAAATAAACAGGGTATCCAGAAATTATGGTAGAATATGTTAAATATATGTTTAATATAAGATTGTACAGACGAAAATAAGAAAAACATGTTTTTATAAGCTTAGGACCTAAAGTGCTTAGTTTTCGGCCTGTTTGACTGTTGGTGATGTTTATATTTTTAACGATATCTCAAGAACCTCATTATGTACTTAAAAAAGTATAAAATTTCTACTTAGACCATTACACTATGGCAACCGTTGTCTGTTTTCAAAGCTAAACAATTTAAAAATAGTAAATTATAAAACATATTACCATTGAAAAAAGTGAAATTTAAAGTGGTATTAACATTATGATGACTACTAATAACAGGGAAATATAATTTTTTCTGAAGTAAAAGCATAACAATTTTATAGACCATGTAAAAGAACAATAATTTTATTAAGAAAGGTTACAATTTTAATTTTTCAGTGATTAGTAGTCTGATCATCATTATCTTGCTGGATTAAATTTGGCTACTTATTTTTTTCACGTAGTAAATTTTTCTAAAATTTTGGGTTTTTGATAACTCCTATATTTGAAAATTAAAAAACAGCCGCCATTTTGTAGGAGTGAAAAGTGTTAATTTTACACTCTAATGAAAAATATATTTTATTAGAGGGCATCCAGGTACCAAGTTTAAAGTTAGAACATTTAGAGGTTTGTAAAATGTCATTAATGTTAACGTCACTAACAGGCACATAGACATCTAACAAATCACTTTAGGACCTGTGTTTGAGTGATTTTTTTTCTTATTTCCATCTCTACAATCATAAGCTACAATATTTTTTGACACCCTGTATAAAAAGAACAACTTTCAAAATAGGTAAGAAATTAGAGTATAGTTCTCATAAATAGTATATCACATTACTAGACCGGAAAGTACTGTTTTACCGGAAGAGTATGATAGTTTCCGCGTGAGCAGAAGCGAGCGCAGGATTTTCATGCGAGTACGGTAAAACTTACCGGCCGTGTAACGTATATCTTTCATCACACTACTCAGAAAAAACATACTTTTTAACATAACATATTCCTTACATATTGACGTTTCTCAATCCTTCAAACCTAACCTATAATAAACAAAACAAAAATTTGCTACTACTGCCAGTTCTGCCACTACATTCCTCTAAAAAGTGACCAATATATACACATTAAACGTTTGCTGCAAATCAGCTGATTGTTTACTTCCGTTTCCTGTTATTGCAGTCAGGGCCGCCGAGGGCGAAGTCGGGCCCCAAGTCTGCACACAGCACGGGCCCTCTGAGGGGTCGGGGAGGTATGGAATACCCCCCGGCGAAAGGGGGGTCCGGGGGTCCTCCCCCGGAAAATTGTTGAGTATTAGGTCTCTAAACTCGCGTTTTTAGGCAGTCTAGAGGTGGAACATCATGCATATCCGAACCTCCAAAAAAACCCAATAATCCGAACCAACTGAGGCTGAATGGTCGGTCGAACTTAGAAAATAGTCTACTCTGATTAAAAATCAAAAACTTAAAAATTATCAGCGATCCCACACTATTGCATTTTCTATTCATTCGTCTCTTTCCCATAACTTCCGCGTTCGTTCCACTCACAAAGTTACTCTTCCGTTTTTTCGCGATCAGTGTGCACGATTGTTTTTTCCGGCCATCTCCATTTATTGCAACATAAGTTGGGCTCTTGTTGACTACCATCATGGATAATTACCTAACGTATTTAATTTGTTGTTAATATATTTTAATTCAGAGGGATGGAGAGGGAGGTAGAGTCGCTCACGCTCACAACTCGCTGGCCGCCACCGCCGTAGCTAGTGTACAGTACAGTCAGCCGCAAATATACAAAACAGACAGAAAGACAGACAAAACAATCGCGTTTGCCTTAACTAAATACTGTATCATCAAAGTAATTTGTCTGATAGTTAGACATTTTATTTTTTAATATTTATGCCAAATTTTATTTCTAAGAAGTCGTCAGCAATATTTCCTCAATCTAAAAAAAATCCGCTCATCCCGGGCCCCTTCGGAGCCCGGGCCCCAAGTTTCAGACTTGGCTGACATGGCCTCTTGGCGGCCCTGATTGCAGTCTGGAAAAACTTCCTGGCCTCAGCCGGCAATGGGTACCTTTCAAGCCAACAAAAAGGAACAGAAAACATATATTTACGAACAGTATGACGAAAAGACATTTCCAGTGAATAATGAAAATTGTTTAAATTTACAATTTTAGAAAAACCTCGACAAGAAGACTCTAAGAGGATACAGAATGCAGTCAAGTTACCAAGGGTCTCTTCTTATTGAGTTGTGTTATCAATAAAATATCAAGTATTCTGGTAGCTTCAATGAGATTTGCAAAGTGAACTCATGATTGTTATCGAGGTTCTCATATGATAAAAAATCTGTACAGAACTAAGATCACTAAAATCTGATCCACTCCTATTTCAATTAAACTTATTTTACCCCCACCTGATATGTTTAGATGCTATTTTACACCTTTTAATGAGTGAGTAAAATAATATTTTGTCTCTCAGCAGGTGTAAACCCATAAGAATAACATTGAAATCAATAATTAGAAAATCTAGCGCCTTCAAATTTATACACAGGCCTGCAAATACATTGAGGTTTAACAGATTGCGGGTGTTAACAGCTTATTTAGTGGCAGGAATAATCACATAAGAATCCCATTGACAACAATCAGCTGATCGCTGGTGCATGAATGATTGTAGCTACTCGTTTGAAGGCAATAATGAAATAATGAAATAATGATTTTTATTCATAATTGCAGATAGAAAAAAATTATATTGTTTGTTAATTACTAAGTTGATGAAATAGATGTTTAAAGATTAGCTGTTTATTGTTGCAGGTGGGGGAAAAATGTGTGTATTTCGAGAGTAAAGCACATTGTCTCCCTCGCAAAAATTGTTGCCCTTGCAAGCTCGTGCGTCAACATTTTCACTCGTGAGACAATATTGAACTTTACTCAATCAACACACGAATAACTATTGTGCGTGATTTAGGGAGTCTGTTTGTGTTATGTATATTTTTTATCAAGTGGTGACCACTTTAATGCGATGGTTGGGGAAAATATGTTAAAATATAATATGTACTTTGTAGCACCAACAAACAACCCCCATACTTTACACCCATATTTTAGAAACCAAATAGAAGTTCAAGATTATTTTACAAAAGAAAAACAACATAGGACTGTATGTGAAGAAGGAAAATATCGACTCTTGGGTTACCAATAGAAAAGTAAAAGAGGAGCAGACCTATACAAGTATATACTTTATTTTTATATATAATTAATTCATGATCCACTTTATAAATGCAGCCTAAAAATTTTAGGCTTCAATAAATTTTATTTCTAGAAGATACTTGGTAAGGAACCAGTAAAAAAATCTTACGAGCTAATAAAATTACAATAAGGATTATTGCAGATCGAAGAAATAACATTTAAACAATGATAATGATGTTCAGTACATTAATGATATGTACACAGATTCAAGCCTACAAGAAAGAGGAGCTAAAATTAAAACTGGTAGGCTACAAAAAAGTTCTCTTGAAAAAATAGATAATATTTTCAAAGGAAAACTTTGCTGAGTGTGGAATATATTACTTTACTTCCAAATGACAAAAAGACATATGAATTACATATGTATAAAAATCTACTTACATTATGAAAAAATATTTCTCATCTTAAACATTTTCGCGATAATTAAGAATAAGAAGTTTATACCCTAGTCTCATTGAGAGTAATTAAAATATTATCAGTAACGGTAAGCACAAATATATACATAGATATCCAACGTTCCAGCAGATCTACTGCTAAAAAGTATGATAAGCATAGAAGG
The DNA here is from genome assembly GCA_035578135.1 of Flexamia atlantica. Taxonomy (NCBI): domain Eukaryota; kingdom Metazoa; phylum Arthropoda; class Insecta; order Hemiptera; family Cicadellidae; genus Flexamia; species Flexamia atlantica. The sequence continues at coordinate 3,955 of JAQJVK010000155.1, read as the reverse complement.
AGGAGTTTCTCATCCAGAGTAAAGCTACTCCAGCTCTCCCAGGTAGATCACCTTATCACTCGAACCAGACATGACTGCAACAAAAAATTAACACAATCAGGCCTCCTGCATCAAATAGTTAACAGTAGGGGTGTGCGAGTACTCGATTATCTAGCTATTTTCGAGCTGAGTTACACTAACTGACTCGAAGTTTTGGAAAACACTCGGAAGTTGGAGTTAAGTAGTTACTCCCGCCGTTTACTCGGAATTGGTGAGCGCGATCACATTTTATGGCTGTTTTCACACAGTCCATACCAGTTATGAACAGCCACTATTTTTTTATTTTACTTGATATAAAGTGGTTTTTGAGTTATGATTTAACTGTTGGTGCATTAATTTAGAACATCAATAAGGTAAATTATAGTTATTAAATGCAGAAGACAGCCTAATATTATTAACTAAAATTAGTTTTTTACTGGTGACAAAGAAAAAACTTAAAAGCTCTACTTTACCCTGTACAACATGAATTACCAAAAATTTAACAACAATGCAACATGAAAACGCTACAAGGTTAAATCTCCATAGAATCTTTCTACAGTTTGGGCACGAAAATCCTGACCATCGAAAGAATTTTTATGCACCGGGGTGTGGATGAGGAGTAGGGTGGTGTGAAAAAACAAAATTTTGGAACTTTGAATCGCTATAGGTCTCAAAAGTTGCGAAATAGCATTTAGAATACTGAAAAAGTAACTTTAAAAAATCATGTAAGACCTTCTGATTGTGCAATGACCTTGAAGTTTAACATGTAAAACCCCGTAAGAGAATTAGGGAATAATTTCAGTTTGGTTTATGCTAGACATTGATAATCATACTAAAGTTTTGACATGAAACATGCAAAGAGCTCTTTAAAACGTATTGCAAAATGGTATAATTTGTTGAACTACACCACAGAATTATTGACTTAATACAAGTCAAAAACTTGAAAAAACGCCTAAATAAGGGACTTTTAGAAGGCCATAGATCGATAATTCTGTTATATAATCGGACAAATTATACATTTTTTTAAATGTTTTAATGAGCTTTTTCCATTTTTTATGGCAATGCTTTTGTACGATTATCGATGTCTAGCATAAACCAAATTACGATTATTGCTTAGTTCTCTTATGGAGTTTTACATATTAAATTTCAAGGTTATTGCACAATCAGATCTTATATGATTTTTTAAAGTTATTTTTCTGTATTCTACATGCTATTTCGCAACCTTTGAGACCTATAGCAATTCAAAATTCCAAAAGTTTGTTTTTTCACACCACCCTAGTGAGAAGGGGAAGTTTACTCCCCTACTTAAGTCCCGGCCATTACTACTGCTACGAGCTGTAAATAAGTGCACTAATAGTCAAAACAAAAGTATAATTCTTAGTTGTCAAAATATATTTAAGGTTATGGTTTGAGAGTTTTTAACAAAAGTTCTATCTTTGTAATTTCAGGAATAAAATTGGATATATACATTGTATCATAGTATCATACGTATTGGTATTTATTTGCTATTAAATAAGAGCTTGAATCACAATAATTATGTTTCCTTAAATTTTAATTAATACAGTAGAGCGCCGATTATCCGAACGTCGGTCATCCGAATCGTCGGTTTACCGAACGCCATAATAATTCATATTTTGAACACGATTCTCAAGCAATTCAAATTCGCACGCCAAAAACAGTGTCAGGGCTAAAGCAAAAACTAATTTTGGACTTTTTCTCTAAATAAAAAGTATACACTGTACTGTATCTATATATGATAAATTGTTATTTAAAAATTTATACCCATGCATTCTGATCGATTTCATAATAAAATTACGTTAATAATTTTTGTTTGATCATTTTTTAGCCTTTTTACTAGTAAGAATTATGTTGCATGTATAATTTTTAAATTTTGTCTTTTCATGTTCGATTATCCGAATATTCAGTTATCCAAACACCCCTTGTCCCCGATTAGTTCGGATAATCGGCGCTCTACTGTAATCATTTTCCAGAGGTAAACAAATATTGTCTATTTTCTTTGATTGATGACAGCTGTCAACTTGGTTCAGGTTTAAGAGTAACTTTCTCGTGATAATAAAAACACTTCAAGAACAATAAGAAAAATTGTCCAATAGAAAATTGAACAGGTACAAAAAAAACTACTTTGCTGCAGCCAATGACATACGCATATTTAAGAATTGCCTATCTCTCTAAGCATTCGTTATCTATCTCTCTCACACATGTTCTTTGAATGATTTTTCGGCTTCCGGTGTAGTAACGAACACAGTCTTGTGAGTAGTGTGATTTATAAATGTTAAAGTTGAAGTGAATTTCTGGCAAAAGCGGTGAGATTTGCTATTTTTAAGACATTGGGAAGGTGTTGAGTTGAATTGTCAATTAGATTCTACTTAGTAAGTTTGAGAAAAATAACATTAATTTACTCGTGTGTTCTAGCTTCTCACACTTTGACGACAAACATCCGGTTACTAGTTTGCATTGGATTTTTTTTCGGTGTACATCTTGCCGACGTATCGCAACAAAAATTATGCAAACTCGCAGTGGCAGCAGCCGTAAAACCGAAAACCCGAATGTCACCGAGCAGAAAGAACATGAATGTGGGAAATGTAAAGTGCCCACATCTGAATGACTTGCCAGTGAGTGGGATCTGAATGGCTCGCCTATGTGCTGTGACGGGTTTTGCCATGATTTGTTCCATCCAAACTGTGTAAATATTGACAGTGAAACATACGCAGTAATCAATGACATTTCAGAAAAGATAAAATGGTTTTGTAACGAGTGTCTCACTAAACTAGAAACACTGTTTTGAATTCACCGAAAATTGATGAAAGCGGTGACTGGCCAAACATACTCAATATAGTTTTAACAGAATTGTAAAGTCAGAGTAACAATAATGTTGCCTTGTGTGAAAGATTCTTTTATGATTTTATATTTCATCACTTTTACTGCATTGATCCGTTAATCAATTTCATAGTTACTTAAATATTGTTATTTAGTGTTTAATTTAATTCTTCAAGACTTCACTGTGAATTGCAAAGACTGATCTAGCCCAGAAAAAACTTAAAGTTGACTATTATTTGAATAAGAATCGTTTTCTGTTTTTCTAACATTGTCAATTGGAAAGTCAGAGTAACAATAATGTTTCCTTGTGTGAAAGATTCTTTTATGATTTTATATTTCATTAGTTTTACTGCATTAATTTATTTCATCTGTTAATCAATTTCATAGTTACTTAAATATTGTTATTTAGTGTTTAATTTAATTCTTCCAGACTTCACTGTGAATTGCAAAGACTGATCAAGCCCAGATAAGACTTAAAATTGACTATTATTTGAATAAGAAACGTTTTCTGTTTTTCTAACATTGTCAATATATGTATAATAAAGATATTTGAATTTGAAACGGTCGTGATTTTACTCACTGATGGGCTCCCTGGGGTGGAGGTGGACGTCGTTGACGCTGCCGTTGTGGCCGGGCAGCTTGTACAGGATGCGGCGGCTAGTCGTGTCCCAGACGTAGACGAACCTGTCCGCCGAGCCGGCCGACACCTTGGACCCGTCCGGCGACCACGCACACCGCAGCAGGTTCTGCGGTATTGATTACTCGTTAGTCTTTCACATTCCAAACTGTACTTTTGAAAATTTCATCTGGCTTATATGCTATTGCAAGACTAAAACATTTATGTGATCCGGATAAACTCAAAGCAATTTCTTTTTCATAAATACATTCAGTGATTGCTTTTAGTGAGCAACTTCAGACCAAAATTTAAAATCTACCTTGAAATTGCAAAAAAACCTATCAGAAAAATTTTTAATTTTTTAAATTTTTAGTGAAAGACCATTTTAAATCACTCAATATCATGACCGTGTATGGTATGTATGTTTTTGAAACCATTTTGTTCATCAATAGTAATTTGGATGAAATTAAAACAACAGGGCAT